>OY728134.1:1048371080-1048971080 GCA_963277665.1 Viscum album | reverse complement strand
ATTGTTGAGTAGCTAGTTCAGATTGTAGAATCTCAAGTGAATGTCTTCCATGGGACGTTCATTATGATGGTCAGAGTGCTATGGAAGCATAGATTATATTCTAATGAGTCTTGTGAGCATGATACATTGATGATGGAACAGTGGACTCACCTCTCTATGGGGCTTGATTCTTCTACATGAATTTCTGGGGATTGAATCTTTTATTGTGTGGAGTTTGTAACATCATGTTACCCACTTTCAGGTAATTCTCTTCTCTATGATGGTTTTCATCTTTTTTTAGGTACGACATTGGACTCCCAATAATGGAGAATATTTTTTGGGGAGAAATATAATAAAATTAAGGGTTTTATGTTTATTTATTTTATTAGAAACCAGGTATAAATGTGTAATGTATTTGTGGGGTTCTCCTTGAGTTTGGGGAACTTTAGAGTCTGTTTTGGTGTTTTCTCTTGTATGATGGGAGATTTCATGTTGTGTAAAGGGGTTACACATTGTGTACATGGTATCAAGACACAAATCATGAAATGTGTACATATCATGAAAGGATTACAGACCTTGTAATAGTTACATGAAATGTAATTCTAAATGATAGGTTCTAATTAAAAGGAAATGAGTTTTCTAGAATATCTAATCATCGTGGATTATATGACATGTAAAGATATTACAAGCCATGTTAATTCCCAATAATAACTTTTTATGGTGTAATGAATGATATTTAATTTAAATATCCCACATAACATCTTACTCAAGATCTAGAAGAATTATCTAATGAATTTGGGAGTTTCCATTTGATCAGGATTGATTCATTTGGCATTGGGTCACTATATCAGTTGGTTTGCGTCTATCTAGGTGATTATGCCTTTCTGCTTCATTAATTTTATTATCCTATTTTTCTATTCCATTGATATAAAAACTATTAAAATATCATCTTGCCTAGTTTTCATTAATATTGATCATGCTTTGATTATTGTTCAAAGGCATGATATGGAATACCTGGTTGAGACTTTATTGAACCTGTTAGCTCACACCCTACGTACATCTTTGATGGTGCATAGACATGGTTATGAATTTTGATGCAAGAAAATTCAATGTGTTATTGTTATGAAGTGATGTTTTAAGTTATCTAGGATGGGTAGTTGTTGGTAAGATAGTGGATGTTTCTCATGATATCACATGGAGTAGATGGTTTTTCCTATTTTGATAAACCTTAGGGTTGGACTGGTACTTGGAGATTTTTTCTACTCATGAGTTGTATGGTTCTCTCTATTTCCTCTCAGTAATAGGATATATTTATTTCTTATATTTTTGTTTATGATTTATATATAAACCACTAACATGCCTCGTGTTGGGAGAAATCATTCCCTTGGTTTTTTGTTCGATGCATGAGTGTTAATCACCATCCCATTGGGATCAAGAACTCCCTTTAGGTGTGTAGAATATTGGGTTGGGTTCTAGTTTGAGAGAGTATTTGGGTCAGTTCGTTACAAGATTTATCTCATCACATGGGGAACCACTTCAAAGAAATAAAATCACATATGGGAATAAAATGACATAAAATAACGACATGATATCAATCCCGAAATTATATAAAATTCTATAATGAGGATAGAGGATATAATGCCTAACACCACTAAATGAAAGTTAATCCAAAATCAATTTCATCATAAAATTCAATAATTGAAAGGAAAGGGGTCTCTATGGGAACCTAACTATCTAATATGGGATATAGAGATAAATTAAACGAGGAATATAAAACATATAGAAATTTAAATGAATAATATAAACTAGTAAATTATTCTTCATTGAACATGAATTCAAGGAGTACTTATATTAATAAAAGTAATACTCAAATAAATACACCAATGATGAAACCTCAAATGTTTCCCATTCCAATCATTGAGTTATCAGACATACACTCCTCCCTAAAGGTGGGTTTCATATTTTATCAATATTTAAACATTAAAATTTTTAAAGCTGACCCAGTTGGGGACATAAATAATAGGTTCATAGAGCTTTCAAACATGATGACTTGGAATTCCCAAACCTTATATATTTGAATAACATGTGATATCAAATTATATTATTGTAGAAAGAACAAAAGGAGAGGGTTTATCACAAACACCTCCACTTTTAATTTCAATAACACTCGAATACTTCTAATTCTCGATACAATACCTTTACCTTGATAATAAGGATTCATGGCCTGATGTAGTTTGTCCCACCATATTAACTTCCACCAATTTTTCTCTACTGACTACTTTTATATAAAAAGTCAATATATATAATGATACTTCTTAATTGAGGTCTAAAAAAGACTTGTATCCATTGAATGATATTTTATGATGTCATTAATGACTAACTTGCAAGAGAAAGACACAGAGTCATCAAAAATTTTCGTGTAATCCATCACTATTCAATCACCCACCAGAGACTCTTAAACTAAATGGACTTCTCCACATTCAGATTACATAGAAAACCCCACTAAACAAACATTTTCTTCAATAAATCTAATGATATTTCAATAATTTTATGAGAAAATGTAATGTTTCCCACAATTAACTTCATAGTTCCTTAAAAAAGACTATGATAACTTCCAATTTAGAGTTTATAGGAGTCTCTATAGAATTTAAAAGTCCTTCTATTTTCTCTCATCAAATGATCAAATCTTTTGGACCTTGATAACCATGGAATATAGGTTGTTAGTAAAATTAGGAATTAATAAACATAATCTATATATTGACATGGATTTTACCCTTCCACTCTATTCAGAGTCTCAGTATAACCTAAAACTAAATGGATCCCATATAGTTATGAGAATAACTAGACCACAATTTAACCAAAATAACACTCATCCCTTTTATCACTAACTCATTTTGGGACAAATTTTCTATCATAAAATGAATCTGCATGTCCAGACAAAAAATATTTTAAACCCATATCCCACATATCATAAGGAACTCAATAAGATCACAATAATATTTCATGAAAATACACTTAATATTAAAACTACATCATGTAATCATTTGTAAACTTGAAAACTCAAAATCGAATCCCAAAATAAGTTAATATATATCATAAAGAAAGTATGATTTTATATTGTAAGGAATACCTTCAACTCTTAAAAGGGGTATTATCAAAAATAAAATAAAAATAAGGTCTTCAAGAAATTCAGGGAAAAGCATTATTTTATATTTCACAAAACTCTTTATAGAAATATATAAAGTTCCACTAATATAATTACCATTTACCCTTTAAGAATGATTTATAATAAGATTATATAATAAAAGCATTATCCATCATTCAATATATATATATATATATATTTATAATATTCATGGTATATAATTGTAAATACACTTTACATGTATCATTAATTGTATAAATAAATTTTCAAATTGAATTAATACATAACATATTCCTGGACAAATCAGTATACATGTGTTTTTTAATTTTTTATTTAATTTAAAGTGATTCGGTTTATGATAATTTGGGATATGGTTTTTCAATACACCATATGAATTGGGGTTTTAAAATTTTTCTCCAAAACGCCATATCATGTGGAGTTTTGTTTTTTCCCCTCCAAAATGCCACATGAAGTGGCGTTTTGGCCTTCCCCAAAATCCAATGCCCCCACCCAAATCCCCCACCCCAATTAAGAGTTTTAATTATTATATTTAAATAATTATAAATAAAACCTATTTATAAATACCTAATAAATAATTTATATATTAATATATATTTATATATATTTATAATTATATATATTTATAATTAAATTTATAAATACATATAATAAATTTTTTATATATCTATATATATTATATATAATTATATTTATATACATTTATAATTATATATATTAATATTTATTTATAATTATATTTATGAATACATATAATATATTATTTCTATATTTATTGGTATAATTATTTTAAATTTATAAATTGTTTATATATACAAACTATATAAATATGAAATTATTTATAATTCTAACTATATAGATATATATTTATCTATAAATACATTTATATATATATATACATAAAAAAATTTACATATTTACATAATTATAAAATTTAAATAAATATATTTAAATAATAAATGTATTAATTATATATATAATTATAATTTTAAAATTATATATTTATAATTATATAAATAAGTTTTTATATATAATTATCTATAATTATATTTTTTTATAATTACATTTATAAATACATATTTTCAATTCTTTTAATATAGTTCTAATTATATAAATATTGATTTATAATCATATACCCTTGTATTTAATTATAATTATATACACTCAATTATTTATTTAGAACTTTAATTATGGTTATTATATTATTAAATATTAAATATATTATTAATTAAAATATATTAATTATTTATATATTTATTTCTATAAATATATATAATTATATTTATAATTATAAATAAATACAGTTATATAAATATATTTTTAATTTATTTATATATATGTATTTATATTATAAATATAATAATAAATATAATGAATTTACTATAAATATAAAATATAATAAATATAGAATTAAAAATATAGTAAATATATAATGTAAATATAATAATAAATATAATAAATATAAAATTGTAATAATTTGTTATATTTATTATATTTATATATAATTATGAATAAATATATAAAAAATGTAATAAATATATTAGAAATATAATAAATTTATTATAATTATAATAAATTTATTATCAATATAATAAATTTATAATAAAAATAATATATTATATCTTTAAAAATATTATAAATTTATTATAACTTTAAATTATATACACTTATTTATAATTATTAACATATAATTATATATATATTTATATTTATATTTATATTATATAATTATAAATATTTATTTGTAGTGATATATTTTTAATTATATTTATTATATTTATATATACATATAGTTATATAAATAAATTCATATTGGTAAATTCCAATTTATAAATCTATCATATAAATTTTGGTAGGAGCGAGTTCACTTGGCTCCTGAACCCTTTTGGTATAAATCTAACTTTGTAAATAAATATTTATAATTATATAATATATTTATTTATAATTCTTCTTATATATTTGTATTATATTTATATTTTTAATATTTTTAATTATATATTTATTATATTTATTATATATTATTAATTTATTATTTTTATAATATATTATTTATAAGTATAATGTATTTAGAATATATTTATTATATGTGAAGTGCTCGGATCATTGTGAATCACTAAGAGGGGGAGGGTTGAATCAGTGATCTTTCTCAACCTTTTACAATTTGATTCTTTTCAATTAAACCTCTATGGCTGGTTAAAGCCTCGATCCACTCTTCTTGTGTCTCTCAGCCTCACCTTAGATGATGTTGTAGATATAAAGGCACTGAACATAAGAATTTACAAGGTTCAGTTCAAAGACCTACTCCTTATTGTGTTGGTTATTCCCCCAAAAACAGATTCTCCACTATAATCTTATTATCAATTACAATGGTCGATACAGAGTTCCATTGTATCTCTCCTGAGTCCCACAGTAGGGTCTTTATACTGCATTCCATAGTGTTACTAGAGTCCACTGGCCTGCTTCAAAGTCTCATTGAAGACTTCTTCTCCTCTCTGAATCTCACAGGGATCTTCTAGCTCTCAAGTCACATGAGCAACTTCCTTCTATGTTCTTTCTTGATTCACTGTAGATGATCTCCTGCTCTTCCCATACAGGCTTGCTGAATCACACATTCCTGTGTATCTCTTCAATAATCTTCAACAGCCATTGGTAAGGTTTGTTGGCCTTCCTCAATATATCTGATCTATCCTCAGTTCAACAATGCTCGGGAAATTATTTCTTCTTTTAATGAAGACCTAGCCTCACTCATGTGTGTGAAGATGGTGCACACATCCTCTTCAAGAATATTAATAGGCAAGAATGATCTTCCACAATATCAGCATTGTCTCTCTTCTTGAATTCTCAAACACTGTTGACTCATATATAATATCTTAATTAATTTTTCCTAGCTTTAGTCTCAATGCATTTTCTCTTCATGCATGGATTGCATGGAATCCAAACTTCTTGTTTTGGATATCTCAATATCTTCTCACACGTGCATGTGTTGATTCGTTGTTTCATGCATGTATAATATGTTACTTGTAAACTCAAACACTCACTGATTTCTTGTATCAACAACTTAGGTTTACTGCGTTTATCTTATGCAACGTTCACTGATTTTCTTTTCATGTGCAACACCTAATGGGAATCAATCTTGAATCACACACACACACTTCTTCTTCTTCTTCTCTTCCCTTTATTTTCATTCCTTTTGGTTCTTTACACACACAGTTGTTCCTTTTAAATTTGGTTCATTATAAGTGTGTTATGTATATGTTTTCATCAAACCAGAATTAGTGTATTCCATAGTTTTTCTTTGTTCTTGCACACTTGGGTATCTCAATTCATGCACATAATTTGCATGTCCATTGTTCTTCGCACACATGCACTACCTCTTGCTTTCTTCTCGCAAGCACACTGTCCACTCTTCAAAGCTTGCACATACGTTCTTGTAAACGGGTTCTTCTAATCAACATGCAAACTTCTTCTTCGTGTGTGCATTCACAATTCTTCGGGCCTCTTCACAAGCATTGTCTCAAGGTATTCTCAAGGTTCTGCGCATGCATGTATTCTTCTTTCTCCTTATTTCTTCACATGTGCGCACACACTTCCCTTATTCTTCTTCTTGCCCACACTAACCAAATAGGTATAACAAGGGTTTACATGGGTTCTTGGATGGGTTGTGCAAACAGGTGGGAGTTCTCACCTCTTCTTCGTCGTGACACCGAAGGGCTCGGGTTCTTCTTCTTCGTGCAAACTGGGGAGCACGTGTTCTACTTATTCACCCAAACAGTTCACGCGGATCTTCTTCACAGAACTAGTAAAGGCTTGTCGTCCTGTCTTTGTAGAGTAAAACAAGGGTGCAAGTGCACCAGTTGTGTACACACGGATATCCTCACAAAAACACGATGAGGGTTCGTGCGAACCTGTCGCGTGCTCTTGGATTTCTTCGCACAGAGGGTGGGGATGCTTTCCTTCTTCACAAGGATAGTTCAAGAGTGCGTAGCACCTTTTGAACACCTACGGATCCCTTCTCCTTCACGTAGCTGGGAAGTGAAGAACCCAATTAAGTACGGTGTTTTTTTTGGAAAACTGGATCTCTCTAAAGATTTTCAACAACAGAATGAGTTGAGGGACTTCTCCTTTTATAGGCACGGATCACACCGTAGCTACGCATTCAAATTCCACATGAAATTCTCTTCAACACATTTGAATCAGCCGAGATCTTCAGCTTCAAATATTTCAAACGCAGGTGAGATATACCATGAATGGTGGGATATTTCTTTTTCATATGCATGTCCTTATGAGTCACGTGCATGCATTTAAATAGCGCATGCAATCTCCATTCAACAAGGCTCGAATCATCCATGAATTTCGGACGAATGACGATGCTTCACAACTTCGTTTGCTTTGTCCTACGTTCGTTCTTCGTTCACTATTGCATTAATGCGTTTATAATGGCTTGTCTGTGTTTGTTAAGTCCAGACGATCCTTATGCATGAGGTTGGATCACCAATAATGGAAAGAGATGAGATCCTGGAGGTGCGGCGGTGCTCTGGTTGTACAACGGCATCGAGTGTCTCTTCATGCGGTCGAAGGTAGAAGATGACGGCTAATTTTTTTATTTGGGTTTTTAAAAAATTAAAATTTGATAAAAGGGTATAGGGTTCCAATATTTTTAAAAATGGGTCCGGGATGCGTGAACGGCGTTCACGCATCCCGGACCCGGGCGTGATGCGTGAACGCCGTTCACGCATCTTCCCGAGAGAAGGGATGCGTGAACGGCGTTCACGCATCTCACAGAATACCTAGTGAACATTTTTGAAAACTCCTTTGCACATTTTTTTCTATTTAAGATAATCTTAAATAATTCTCACTTTTAAAACATGGATAATTATCCAAATATGAAATTAAATTACATAAATGAAGAGATATTTGAAAAAAGTATAAATATATTATTTATATTTTTCATGAAGAATAAGGATTGGTATTTGGAGTGAATATGGAATTTGGTGGAATATTTTATCTAACACATATTTTTAACTTTATTTAAAAAGGAATCCATCCAACTAGCTACATAAGGGAATTAGGTGCAGCCACTTTTGAGGTGGGAACTGGAGTTGACTATTGTATGGGAAGAAATGGTAGGCGAGCATGAATTCACATGAGGCACATGGTATTAGAGTGGTGGTTCAATCATGTGCAGTGGAATGGTGTTAGAGAAGACAACATGGGTCGATGCCAGTGAGGATTTGAGAGCGTACCCCAGTAATCACTTCTACCAAGCTGAAGGAATGATAAAATAAATAAGGAAGCACTCAACCGAGTGATATTATTATATGGGAAAATGGTGACACAATCATTGTCTCTCCACTAAAAACATGCAGACATTTACACAACAGTTTGATCTAACTTTTTCAAGTTGTCTAATTAGTGAGAACCTTCTTCCCTTTCTCAAGGGTTTTATAGAGCATTGGTTATCTACCATTGATGAGTCACAAAGATCATGGTTGGGAATCCTTGGATAAAACCAAGGACCCTTCCATATTAAGAAGTCCATGATGAACTTATAATATCCAATCATGATAATATATTCATGAAGTTACAATTTCATTAATATAATTTAAATAATAAAATGAATAGTTCATGTGATGAGAGTAAAAATTTATTCTAAAATGAATATCCTATGTGATGAAATGTGAAACATAAGTATTCGGGTGATTCGAAGATCATATTTTGATGAATCCACGTGAATCAGATTCCTACATGAGTTGTTACATTTATGTGAAGAATGGAGAAGACCCGAGCATTGGGTATTTTTGATGAGTTTTTGTATTTTATTATGTAATTAAATATGAGTTACATGTATGAATATAGATAATGATTCATAGAGATAGACACCACATTAAGAAGAAAGAGGGGAACCTTAATCCTTCTAGTATTCTTTATGAGTTGCATGAAACAAAATACCCACAGAAACTAATGGGGCATTCAATATGAGGAAAATATGATACCACTACTGATGAGTATTCATATATAAATGTGTAATTAAATGTGTTATTACGAAACAAATTTAAATAAGGATTTAAATGATTGATTTTAAATCATGTAATAATGATATATTACCCATGAACAATTATTGTTTGTTTTGTGAATAAAGTGTGTATGAAGGTGATGAAGACTCTGTGTTGAATTGAAATATTATTTCTGATAACTCGATACAATAATGTATCAGGTAAATACAGAAAGATGAATTGATGAGTTCTTGATTATTTGAATATTGAGGAGAATCTAGATTGCACAAAATCTGAAAAGAGTCTTAATATAATAATTTCTAAAATTATTGATAAAGTACACAAGGTAGGAGTGACTAGATTTCTTATAGAGTAAGTCTATTTGAAGAAGAACTTCTTCCTAAATTTGGAAGTAGATGTATCTTTTGGATTATAGAGTAGAATGACTCTCCAATGTATTATGGAGAAAGAGAGTGTATAGTGGATTTTTTTTTGTTATAGAGAGGAAAAATGGATTATATGTCATTGTATTAACTTGTGGAGATAGTGAATAATACATGTTGGGGGGTATAACCAATATAGAAATGAGTAGTATTTTCAAAATAACCCTGTAAATAACATGTGATTCTCCCTATTTCATTACAACTACACTTGAGGAATGATTGAGAGTTTATATTGAGTGGATCAAAAACCTAAACAAATTTCAATAGGTTGAATTTAAAAAAAGAATTAGTAAAATAAGGCTACCACTGATTCACCTACCTCTCATTACCACCTAATTGATCCTTGGCCACTAAAAATATCTCTTCGTATCAATAGATCTTGGTGAAATAGGTTTACACACATCAATTTGCATTAGTTCAATCACTCTTATTGACCATTGATCTTTAACCTTTTATATATTTCAAATAATCTTCCCTTGTTAGAAAGAATCGCATGTATGAGTATGATCACATGATAAATTAGAGAGATCTTGAGCAGTGTCACATTTCAACAAATCTTCCATGTATGATTGGCTCATATAAACAATAAATTTATACCACAACCTATTTTCTTCTTCCTTGGATATAAAATACATATCTTCTTGTCCACTCAGAAGATATAGATTCCCCTTTGTGTGTTTTCCTTACAAAACAACTCCACTATATTTTCCCTTGATAATACACACCTTATTTGTAAATATTATAGTGTGTCCCAAGTCACATAGTGACCCTCAAGGCTATGGAATGAGCATTCTAAGAATTCCCCATATTTCAACAAAAATAATATTTGATAAATGGTTTATTCATGTGCATCACTAATACACCACTCATTATTCCTTAAGATCAGTAAATATTCTGATTCTAATTCATACCAAAATAAATCTTTATCCACATAACAGGCTCTTGTGTTCTGACACCAATCATTACTGCTTTCTGTTTATGAACAATAACCATACCATTTGTGGCATTACGATGTATCATTTTCTTCCCTAAACATTTTTTAACTATTTTTTGGACCTATGAACCATAATTTCCCTTTTTTCCATCACTTGTGTGACCTAATTTCCTAATATCATATTAGGAGTCAAGAGTTTCTCTTGATCCTATATTTAATTGTAGGCCAACAAAATCCTCCTAAAGTTCTTCAAAACATTTTACTTGGTCTTTTAATATGTTATTCATAAAATAAATAGCCTTGGATTATTATTTAACCTTTATGTTGAACTTATTGAATTTATATGAGTATTATGGAATTTCTAATCATATTATTTATTATACACATATATATATATATATACATTGGTAGATAATTTGATAACAGTAAGACACTTATTAAAGGTATAATAGAAGTCTAGATAACAGTAATACACATACAAAACGTATCATAAATCAAATGTCAACCTAATCTACGCCTCCGGTGTGGATGCTCCTCTGTCCCACAGTCAGGCGTATACTGGATGCGTCCACGTCGTGTCTGTCTACGTCTGTGCTCTGGCGTACGCTGCGCATCCTCATCGACAGCCACCTCCACATCCTCCTGTGTGACAGACGGTGGATGTACAGTCTCACCGCCTGTACCCTGGCCTGCATCTAAGGATAGTGGAAGCTGGCTGGAACTCTCACCAATATAGGAAGTAGATGGCTGCTCTGCTGTGGATGACTGCAATAAAACATCGAACTCAATCCAGTCAGCGTCTGTAAGTACCTGTGGCTGTGCCTGAGAAGCTGGAGGAGCATATGACTGGTCATGCTGAACACCCTCCTCCAGTGGAATAATATCATGTGGCTGAGCAAGCTGAGCAGCCTCATCCTGTGGAACAACAGCAGGCTCCGCGGCCTCCGCAGCAGGCTCCGCGGCCTCCGCAGCAGGCTCCGCGGCCTCCGCAGCAGGCTCTGCGGCCTCCGCAGCAGGTGGTGGATCAAAGAAAATGCCATGATAAATCTCGTCCATCGACGGTAGCATCTGTCGTACAAGGCTGTGAAAATATGCTGGGTCAAAGGCAGCTCTCTCCACTGGATCAGACATATGCAGTAGATGACAAATACGAGCATCCTGCGAAAACAAATTCTGTTATTAACTAATTTGAATAAAAAATATGTTGAACTGTGAAAGAAAGAATGCATACCAAGTCATGGAAGCCCCGTCCGTGCCGTGTCAGAAATCTGACGGGAGACCTGATGTACCAGCCTGCATAATCCATCTGATCCATCAAATGAAAGCGTACTGTCCCTGCCCCTCGCAACTGGGACTCTCGTCGCCTGTCCCATAACGCTACATATCTCGCATGGTAGCTCCTCCAATCAAAATCTCTCTTCCCTGACATCTTCAGGGAATGCAGTGAATCCAACTGACTGGGCGGGTCAGGAACTGGCTGAAGGAATCCAAACTGTCTCATAACCCTATCTGTCTGATGCCACTCGACTATATGAAAATGAATCAGTGGAACCATGCAAGAGCCGATATCAAGCATCACTGTACAGTATGGGGGCAGACTCTGAAGGATAGCATCTGTATATGGCATCCATGTAATCTGAAAGAAAAAATGAATAATCAATTAATAAATGAATAGATTTACAGTAAAGAGTAAAGATTTAACAATATAAATAATAACCACTTACATCGTCTGGTCGAATGCTGTCTAGCATAAGTCTGTAGGCGTGAACATCATGTCTGGGAGAATCTGAATGTCGATGCGCCTGACTCCACCTGTAGATAACATTTTTTTTACATTTCATAAAAGAATTTTATACAAGTAAGTTAGATATTAGAAAGAAATAATAACATACCAACGTCCACGTGGAGCCTCTGCTACAATATCTACGGGTAATGGCGCACGAGCATGTGGAGCTAAACGAGGTATGTGCTCCCATACCCACATCTGTAGAAGAACCATGCATCCTGTGATCTGCATCTTCTCGATGCGACATGCGCTGCATAGGGCTCTGTATGTATATGCTAGGCAGGCAGACCCCCAACTATATCGACCTGCCTGGTCCAAATCCTCTAAAAAAGATAGATACATCAGGTGCACAAAAGTAGTAGAGTGGTCAACAAAAAGCGTGCCACCGATCAGCCTCAAAATATATGCCCGTGCAAAGCGCAGCACGGTGACGTCATTAGCATCATCTGGTAAATGTGTGAAGTGCTGGTCTAACCAAGGCATCCGCAATCTACCACCGACGATGGTCCTGCCATCATCCTGGACCTCTATACCCAGAAGTCTATGAACAAGCTCAGGCAAATCTGATGGAACTCGGCCTGTCAAAGCATGTCCGTCGATAGGGAGGCCCAACATAATAGCCACATCCTGCAATGTAATAGTCATCTCTCCCTCACTGAAATGGAAAGTATGCGACTCTGGTCTCCATCTCTCGACAAGTGCGGCAATGAGCTGATGATCAAGAAACGTGAAGTCGCACATCGCTACGCCATAAAATCCAGCTCGACGAAGATGTGGGACGATAGCGGGAGGTGGTGCAGTATGATGGAAATGGTGAGATCTACGTACACTCAAGGGAGCCACAGGACGTCCCTCTAAAAGCAGTCGTGATACATGAGTAGCCTGAGATGTAAGCAATGGAAAACCTGCCATCTGCACACATGATATCATCGTTACTTATTAATAGTGGAATCATGATATATTCATTTTTATTTGGTGTCACAATCAATATTAGCCTAGTCTCACAATCAACATTAGTTAAGGATGCTCAGACACTCAGATGCCATTACTAAAACTAGACATCTTATAAGAAAACCATAATTTAAAAGTGAAAAATTAATTATTTCTTCTTATTTGTGAAATTACGTTTGTTAATTTATCAATTATCCATTAAATAACCATCAACATTATTCCACATTAAAAATTAACAGGAAAAAGTGAAAAATTAATAATTTCTTTTTATATGTGAAATTAGGTTTGTTAATTCATCCATTATCCATTAAATAACCATCAACATTATTCCACATTAAAAATTAACAGGAAAAACTGAAAAATTAATTATTTCTTCTTATTTGTGAAATTACATTTGTTAATTTATCCATTATCCATTAAATAACCATTAACATTATTCCACATTAAAAATTAAGAGGAAAAGGTAAAAAATTAATTATTTCTTCTTATTTGTGAAATTACGTTTGTTAATTTATCCATTATCCATTAGATAACCATTAACATTATTCCAAATAGATCAAGTTCCTAAGTAACTATAGAAACTTCCACAATATGTTATTCAACCACAACCTCTTCCTCTTAGTCTTCTACTTCTTCTCATCCTCATCCTCTATTTCTTATTCTTCTTCTTCATCATCGACACCAACCACAACCTCTTCCTCTTAGAGCAGGTACACAGACTCGATCATGGATGATGAGATTTGGAACTCTGTCCTGCCACTTGGGGACATCTCTTACGAGTATGTCCTTCTGCGTGGCAGATACTGCATCGTATTCTCCCTCCTCGTTGCCGAGGCCAATCCATCTCATTTCTGATGCGAGTTGACTTCGGTCTTCCTCGAGGCCGCAACCTAGTAGCATGAAGCCAATAATTTTAAAAATGACACACATTGAAAAAATTATAAATGATACCAAAACCGACTTATGAAAACCTGGAAATATCAGGGACAATGGTCGGTTGATCAGCAGGCAATGTGATAGAATGGAAGTCACCAACAGGCATCCAAGCAGCACTATAACAGTTAACCAAAGTGCTCATGTGATACACCGGGTCAACATATGGCTCCCACGATATATTTACCGAAGCGCAAGCTGTAATAACATGTACACATGGATATCTCAATGCCTGAAAGCTGCCACAATCACAGTACCTGTTATCCAACATCACGACAAACACTCCACCATTAGTGCATGCACCCTGGTCGTAGCACTTTCTTACCCGAAAACTCCTCTTTTCCCTGTCAAAGGCTATAACATTCCATCGTGAAGCCTCATTCCGTATCCGGTCAATATCAGTTTGAAAATGCTGAGTAAAAAGCATTCCATTTTCCATCCTCTGGTAGGCCTTTTGGGACCGGTCAACAAAGTAGTGAACACATCTAAAAAATGTCTCTTGCACTAACCCTGTGATTGGGAGTTTACGCACACCCTTGAGGACCCCATTTACGCACTCCACTATATTAGTGGTCATATGCCCATATCTCATGCCACCATCGTATGCTAATGACCATTTTTCCTTTGAAATTTGTACCATATATTCATATACCTCCTCATTAACTGTTCGGATCTCTTCAAGACGCCGATCAAACCTTTCTTGTTGGGGTTCATATGCTGAAATCATAACATAATAATGTATTAAAATGGATAGTAAATTTTGTTAAAAAAAGAAAGTTTAGAAAACCATACCCAATTTGAGGATCGCCTTCTTTATGGCCTCATCTCTAAACTGCTTATGCACATTACTTGCAATATGTCTAATGCAATAACGGTGATAAGCATTCGGCTCAGTCCAAGAAACCCCATCACTACTCACGGCCTCTATAATCGCTCGATGACGATCAGATATCAGACACACGCCCTGTTTCTGCGTGACATGAACACGTACACATGCCAAGAACCAGCTCCAGCATTCAAAATTTTCTTTTTCAACAACAGCAAAAGCAAGTGGCAGAGGAGCGCGATTACCATCCTGTGTGGCAGCAATGAGTAGAACACCTGTATACTTTCCATAAAGGAATGTGCCATCTACCTGAATAAATTGTTTACAAAAGGGAAATGCAGCAATGCACGGTCTGAATGCCCAAACAATCCTCTTGAACTTCACCTTTGACCGATCAACTAGATGATTTTGGGATACATACTCAACAGTGTCCAACTGATAAACAATCTGATTATTGAGAGACAACAATTCCATAAGCTGTGGCAACAACGCATAAGACTCATCCCAATCACCATACACTTTTACAATGGCTTTCTGTTTTGCATTCCAAGCTTTGTTGTATGATACCTTATAGTTATACAACTGTTGAATTCTTTCCTGAATAAGGGCAACAGGAACATCCTGACTTGTTCGTATCATCTCACAAATAACAGTAGATATAAACTCTGCATCAAGAGAAGAGTGATCTTGTGCCAAGCTGGGATGCAGACAAGTGTGTGGGCCTTCTAATTTGGTTATCTTCCAACATCCATAACATTTATCAAATACTGCTCTTAATCGAAATTTACATTCTGACCCATATTTTTCACAACGAATGAGATATTTGGTCTTCTTTGACTCATAAACCACAAATGTGAAATGTCGCTCAATGTGGTATTGCTTTATCACATTTTTCATTACCTGTTTAGTTTCGAACTCCTGCCCAACATATATGGCATTATCATTTGATGCAGGCATATTCCCTATAATTCCAGGGAATTCAGAAGTTGGTGTAATGACATCCCAATCAAAAAGTTGTTCACGAGACATTCCTCCAACTAAGGAACTCAAAACTGAAGGCTGATTACCACTAACTGGTGGATGTAGTGGATGTCTGTCTCTCAAAGGAACCTCAGAAGGTTCATTTCCAACCACATCATCTCCTGCTGACTCCCCAGATTCTTCTTCCTCAGATAAACTTTCTTGCACTATATCAGCACAGAAAGGGATGTCATCTACATTTCCTTCCAAATTTTGATGATCTTCCTCATTACATTCTTCCACAGGAGTCGAATGAGAAGGAGGCAATAAAGAAGACTGTTGTGAAGGACCAACTTCTATAGCGGTCACAAAGCATGGTTCTGTAGTAATCGATTGCACCACATCAATATCAGAAATGACAATAAATAATTCCATCAAACCATTAATACACTGTTGCCTGAATAACTGAGAAGCCTCCATCCAATCCTCATCATCGACTATAGGGTAGTCGCTGTGCCACATACGCTCAGGATATTGAAGATGTCGGTATCTAATTGAAGTGATTGCTTGTCCTCCACTCAATTTTAACCGACTATGAATCTTATTACGAACTGCATCCAATGTCATACAACCATGGAGATTTACCACTTTGACAGGTGGCACACTGTAGCTAAAACCCTGCTCGGTACAAATTACCTCACCGTTGCAATATATTTGAGCAGACATAATTACCTATTAAAAAACAATTTAAAAATATTATACACTACATTAAAATTTTAAATTATTTAATTTGGTTTTCAATAATTGATTATCTTGAGACTTTTTTATGTATTGATTTATCACTGTTAAGGTATAGTGATTGTGATTTTAGCACAAAAGCAAATTTAATATAATGTTTCATAAAGTTTGATTACTTATGAATATATAATCATGACTTGATCTTGAGACTTGCGATTAGTTTATCATTATCTGATAAACTAACCACAATTTATATGAGTAAACTCCTATCTCTATTATCAAATATTGCAGCGACCGCCAATCTCCTGTCAAATAGCAACGCCACCTCTCGAACAAGTTCTCAAATGCCTCTTCGTCGACACCTCTTCGGGGATGCCTCTTCGTCGACACCTCTTTGGGGCGTCAGTCTTTTATTTACAAATTTACTCACATGCATGTGAGAGGGTCTAGGGGTATGAAATACATAAATTAATTTAAACGGACACGCAGGTCCTTACACTTACTGAGAGATGACTCGCAGGTCATCAATACTGAAAAAATGCAATTATTACAAATTGAATAACAACATACACAAAATAAAACATGCAATTTCAATTATGCATGGTCGGTCGTCTCAAGATCAGTCATCACTCATACCGTGTTTTTTGGTATATTTATTATATTATCCGTATTATATAAAATCTATATTAAATACTACTCCTCTTTTACAAAAATTTAACTTCATGTGTATATATATATATATATTTATTAAAAACATTAAATAAATTTTATTATAACTGATCTAATTGAGATTTACATAATAAACACTTTTTTTATTTTAAATTTTATGAAATTGTAATGTTTTTTGGCCATTCTTCTACTTTTCAAAATATAAGTAAATATATTTTATACTTTATTGATTACAAATATTATTACTAGTAAATAAAAGTAATTTAATTTACACTTACATCAAAACCATCCATTAAAATAAATTTCTCCAACATAAATTACTTTTTCTAAACATTAAAAAGTTTAGACATAACATAAAACATTCAATATTTATACAACAGACATTCAAAAAATTAAATCATACGAACATTCAACATCAAGAAAATTAAATCATACAAAACATTTCATGCATAACATATGAAATAAATAAATCATACACACAATTAAACATACAAATGAAATAAATAAATACAATTAAACATACAAATGAAATAAATAAACACAAATAAACAATTAAATTATTAAATAGAAATTTTACCTCAATAAAAGCAGCAAATATTTGTTGAGAAAGAATTTCTGCAGAGCTTCGCAACGAAAATCAGAGGAGAACAATGGGTATTGGGGGGGGGGGGGGGACCCCTCCTTTTATAACTTTTCTCGGCCGGATGCGTGAACGCCGTTCACGCATCCTTCAGCTCGTCCGCAAAGGATGCGTGAACGGCGTTCACGTATCCTTCGCCGCGGAGAGATGCGTGAACGGCGTTCACGCATCTTTTCCCGCGCAAGGATGCGTGAACGGCGTTCACGCTTCCTTCAGCTGGTCAGCAAAGGACGCGTGAACGCCGTTCACGCATTACCGTCGGGGTCCGGGATGCGTGAACGCCGTTCACGCATCCTTCGCCGCGGAAGGATGCGTGAACGGCGTTCACGCATCCTGGACCCAATTTTAAAATTATCCGAACCCTAGCCCCTTTTAGCATATTTTAAATTTTTTAAAACCCAGAAAAAAAAATTACTCAGAAGATGACAATGTGGATGATTCAAGGCCGCTGGATCAACTCAGATCGGTCACAGACGGCAGTGATTAGATCGTGGGATGCGGGATGGACTGTGTGGTCACTATCTCTCATGAGATTTGATGGACGGCTCAGATTGCTTCCATGTTTTTAAAAATCCGTCCCCCATCAAAACTAATACGCGGTTGGAGCCCCGCATGGGGGCCCCGCCCTTAGCCCTAGCCCAAGTTTTTTATTAAACTCCCTATAAACTTTAGAGATATTCAAAGTATCAAATGCATGTGTACTTGGTGGTTCATACTTGCATGGCCACCCTTCTTCAAATATATGACCAACAAACCACTTCTTCATCCCTCATCCTTCTTCATCATGTCTTCTTGGACATATGAATTCCCAAAACACTTTAATCATTCTCAAATGATTGATACTCCACCTTCCTTCATTTTTGTAAACTATGTGTCACTTTTGACACAAGTTTCTTTGAAATTTAGAACAGTTCAACAATTGTTTGAATTAGTTCCTCATTCTTCATCCATAATCAAAGCGGTTCACTCCCTGCTGTCATGTCGCCTCGCACGGTGGCGTCACCCTAGTGTTCCCATGCACCCTTGTGACGTGATCCTGTACATCCCTCGATCGGTCCAATCGGGTTGGGTGGCTAGGGTGATAAGGCTCGGCCGCTCTAGGAGCGTGCTGCCTTCCTTGGCTGGCTGGCCCACTTCATGGGCTTGTCCTGACCCAATTTTTTAAGTAAACACCCTATAAACTTTAGAGATCTTCAAAGTATCAAATGCATGTGTACTTAGTAGTTCATACTTGCATGGCCACCCTTCATCGAATATATGACCAACAAACCACTTCATCATCTTTCATCCTTCTTCTTCATTTCATTTTTGAAATATGAATTCCCAAAACACATTAATCATTCTCAAATGATTGATACTCCTCCTTCATTATTGTAAACAATGTGTCACTTTTGACACAAGTTTCTTTGAATTTAAGACCAGTTCAACAATCGACTGAATTAGTTCCACATTCTTCATCCATAATCAAAGTGGTCTTTTCATTGAGTCAATAACAATGCTTGGATCATCACCACTTCAATTATCATCACCACTCCATTCATTATCTTTCCATACACAAATTGATAACTTATTGACAAAAAATGCAACACAATGCTCAATAACTTGTTTAATATATTTATATATTTATTAAATTTATTAAATTTATTTATTATATTTATATATAATACCAAGAAGGTCCAGGAGCCAAGCGAACCTGGTACAACCAAATTTATTGAAAAATAAAGTACAAACATGAAAGAAACAAAGGAAGAGAAACTACATATCAGAGCCAGCTCCATAATCAAGGATATCATCAGTCAATTCCCATATAATTATAAATATATATTTACAATTATAAATATATATACTATATATATATATACATATTTATAAATATATTTATATAAAATTATATATTTATTATATATTAAATATATTTTTTATATTTATATATTTATATATAATAAATTTTTTATATTTATGTATTTATATATAAAAATTTAATAAATTTAATAAATTAAATAAATAAATTTATTATATTTATGTATTAATATATAAAAATTTAATAAATTTAATGAATTTATTTATATATATATATATGTAATAAAAATAATTAAAAATATATCTCTATAGATAAATAATTATAATTATATAATATATATATATATTAATGATTATAAATAAGTGTATATAATTTAAAAATACAATAAATTTATAACATTTTTAAAGATAATATTTTATTTATTGTATTTATTATTATATTTATTATATTTTATATTTAAAATAATTTTATTATATTTATAATACATTTATTATATTTATTATTATATTTAAAAATATATATTTATCATGTTTATTATATTGTAATTATATATTTATAATATTTAATATTTATAATAAATTTTGTATATCTATAATATATTTATTTATAATTATATATAAATATAATAAATATTTAATACTATATTTTTTTATATTTATCATAAAAAAATCATATTTATTTATAATTATATATTTCAAAAGCACTTTTGAGGAAAAAGTAGGAAACCTCAATAAAAGAAAAACCCCAGAATAAGACTATTATGAACTACCCCTCCATAGCAAATACATCGTTATGTCAAGCCTCCCCATCACATAACCACTTGGCAAGCTGTCTCACGCAGGGTTGCATGAATCTGGTATCGATGACAATGTCATACCCTCTCGTTATTCAATATCTGAATGGTCAAACACAGAAGAAAGATTCATGCTTTGTATCCTCATCTAGTGTCAATCCTTGTATCGTGCTGGTTTCTTTTACCATCAAAAACCAAATTCAAAAAATTGCATCATATCTCACCCAATCTAGATTCCAAAATCCGCCACTGAGAATATTCCAAATTCCCAATCCAAAAAGGAACCAAAAAAGCCGTCAGACCAAAAAACATCATTGATATCCTTGAACTCTCTGCTCAAACTCACGTCCCAAAGGACCAAGAAAACCACCGTGCTGCTCTGAATCAGATAGAATGGAGGAATCCTAGACCAGAGCAGAGGACCATGAAAACAGTGGTAGGACAAATCACCAGTGATACCTTCTCTCGGCACCATCACATCACCTTTGACGTCATCACATTAACTCGAGCATCACCATCATGAGTATCATCATCAAAACCAACTCAAGACAAAACCATCGAAGCAACTCAAAGCGCATCACAAAGACAACTGGGGCAACCAGAACACGCATCTCAAAGGCAACTGAAGCAGCTAAAAAGTGCATCACAGAGGCAACTGGAGCAAACAGAGATGCGCATCACAGAGGTGCATCATAGAGACCTCTGAAGCAATGAAAGATCCCATCACAAGTCCTAGAACCCACAAATGGAAACCGCGAATAGCAGAAAAGCCTACATCAAAATCAAAACATGCATCACAAAGGCGACTGAAGAATATGGGAAGCACATCTCGAGCCAATTGGAGCAACTAGAGACGAGCATTTCGAAGGCCTCTGGAGCGGTGTAAGAGCACTTCACAGGTCCAAGAACCTCTACCATGGGGTCCACACAAGCCTCTCTATTGAAACTATCATTCCATGATGTTGTATTCATCAGATCTGAAACAATAAATGGATTCATCGAAAAAATTCGATAGGTGTCTTCAAAAAAAATTCCCACTGGAAAAACCCTCCATTTCTAGTGCACCACAATCCAAGAAGAGAGAAATATCCTTGCCTCCTCCCAAACTCGGATCCATAACTACAAAGAATAATCCGGCCAAGGACCAAAATGAAAGTTGTAATCCAAAATAGAACCATCCTTCAAACCCTGGCCTGAAGAAGAACAACATGTCCAGATCTGACCCCACTTCTTCGGAAGAAGCCAGAAGAGATATTTTTGCACCCGAAGAGGATCCCGATTCTCAACAAGAGCCGTCAAACAAGCCACCCAAAATAGGACCAGAAGCTGACTAGAGGTGGTTCCATAGTTGATATGTGCCCTTGCCTCCGAAGAAGCGAATTACTGCTACCTGCTGCCGCGGAACGACAACGAGATTCGTCGCAATGAACCTCGCGGAACACTGAAGCGGATCTACTCCCTTTACGCCACAGACAAAGCTGGACTCCACGATGCCCGAAACCCTAATAAATATTTACAATTAGATTAAAAAACACCCTTACCTTATTTATTCAATTGGAGCAGTTAAGTAATCTTGACCCCTATATATTTAGGTGATGAGTAGCTTCTCCTCTGCTCTTCGGCCACAACAGATCTTGCGATTCCCTCTTCCCCTCTGCTCGTCCACAATAAAAGATACTCATTTTGTACGCAGTTCCCTGAGATTTACTTGCTATGGAGAATATAGACAAATCAGGGAGGCACGATCCTCCCCTTGAGAATCTAGTTTCAGGTATCTTTCTTTGTTTTATTGAACCCCACCTAATCTTGGCATACTAGATTTTATTCGTTTGATGCGTGGATATATTTAAAGAATAAAATCCGGGATGCGAGGAAGGAATTAGTATCATCAAATGGGTGGCTAGGTGTGAATGTACCAAGATTTTATTCATAGTTACTTATCTCGACGTCTTTCCCAAGAAGAGAAGAAACAGAGGCTGGAGACCAAGCTACGCCACCTGAATGAGGACTTCCAAAATAGGGGGTTCCACAAGAATTTTTGATGTGATCTTTTCATATGTAGTTGGAGATGTTTTTTATAAAATTGTATCATTTAGCTTTAAATATGAAAATAATAATTTTGAAGCGTCTTTCATTGAAGCCACCATCATTGGATCCAACTTGTGTACCACTAACGAGACGATTAACGCCACTACCTTTGAAGACTGATTTGAAGAAGAACCAAGATATAGATCGAAAGGGGTTTACCCAAACCAACCATCACCCTTTGAAGGTTAGATCTGAGGTCTTTTCCAGGTTCACTAGTTTAATTCGGATGCCACATGAAACTAGGAGCAAAGCAGAGTTCTTGAAATCACCTATAAGATTAGTCCAATTTAGTGGATGTTTGAGCTGAAAAAACCCAATCCAAGATTGTAATAGTGTTGAAACCTAGCTCACATGGAGAAGATGAGTCGACGAGGAAATATGGAGATGAAAAACTGGGATAATAGACCTTGCTAATTGGATCCAAACGAGTTTGGGATGCCGATGAAAGGGTACAGACAAGATCCTTGTAGAGGATGATTTGGTCGATGAAGCCTCTGATGCCACTGATATCATCGCTTCATGGAACCGGATCCCGCATCTTTATTTCTTGAAGGAGATTCCCAGAACCGCTGACCTCATTAATGATCTCAAATCTTCTTTCGTCGAAGCCTTCAAATATGATCTTGATGAAGCCGACTCATTCAAGCGTTTTTCAATCAAAGGACCAATTTTAGTTAATGAAGAGTCACAACTGCACACCCCATTATGAACTATTTGCAAAGAAATTGAGAAGTTCTTGGACACCCGATTTCGTTATCCACATGGTTACACTCGAAGCAGTTAACCCAAGCATCAGTTATTAGGCGTGTTTGGGTTAATGAAATTTTTGGAATCTTTGGTTTGCTGATATTTCAGACGCGCATAGACAGTTAAAGAAAAAGAGGATCCAAGCTCATGATGAAGGTGAAGTTGGACTAATCTAACATTCCATGTCCAAGCTTACAAAAAATGGTTTTCCTAATTGATGAAATTTAGCGTTAGGGTAACTGAGTTTGGATATGTTTGCTTGGATTTTTTGATAAGAGGCTAAAATAGTGTGACCGGAGTGCATTGGGTACAAGCCAATAATGTTATTCTTTTTGGATCCGATTAAAGAATGACCATAAAGCCTCTCCTATTGAAGAAGTTATTTTTTTTCCTAAATGATTTATGTTTGTTTGGTTATTCTTTTGGTGAAGTGTCAGGAAGGTGATGAGCATGCACTACTGGAAAACTAACATTTACCAACGGTTTGGAACCGTTGGTATAGGCCTCCAAACCGTTGGTATAGCCTATACCAACGGTTTGGAGAACCGTAGCCAAGTAAGTCGTTGGGATAGGTCTATACCAACGGTTTTCCAAAAACCGTTGGTATAGACCTATACCAATGGTTTTGGAAACCGTTGGTATAGGTAATATGAAATCTATACCAACAGTAATGGAACTGTTGGTATATAAATTCCAAAAATAAAAAATCCGCTGGGATTTGATCCCAGGAACCCTCGTTTATCATTAAATGACTCAACCACTAACCTAACATGACTTTTGTGATCATAATTACATAAATATATATATGTATTCTCATAAATATTTTAAATTTTGATTTATATAATGTTCTCGGTACGAAGGCCCGATAAAAAATGAAAGTACATATACCAACGGTTGTTAAAACCGTTGGTATAGACCTATACCAACGGTTTTAACAACCGTTGGTATAGTTATTTGGTTGTGATTTTCATTCTGTATAGGATGTTGAATTTTGGCCCACATTTCCCAACGGTTTGGCCAAACCGTTGGGAAAGGTGGAATATTTGGGGACTTTTCCCAACGGTTTGGCCAAACCGTTGGGAAAAGTGGCCAATTTGGGGGGCCTTTCCCAACGGTTTGGCCAAACCGTTGGGAAAAGTGGCCAATTTGGGGGCCTTTCCCAATGGTTTGGCCAAAACCTTGTGAAAGGGGACCTATACCAACGGTTTTTGCAAAGCGTTGGTATAGAAGCGTTGGGAAAGATCTAATTTCCAGTAGTGATGGGTAGAGTTAGGGAAGAATTGAAGAAGATGATGTCAAATTTCTAGAATGAAAATAATAAAATAATAATTGTTATTATAAAAAATTCTTGTTGTTTAGAGAATTAAATGAAACCTAGACAGTGTTAGAGCCTGTAGAAAGAGAGTTTTTTCTTATGTGACAAGAGAAGTGATTGAAGGTCACACGACTTAGTTCCCTCATTTAATGGCCATTTAAAAGAGGCGGTGGTTTTGCTACTGCTTTTTTGGGAGAATAAAAGGGACGCAACTCATGGCATTTGAGGGAATAGTGGATTGGGATACGGACAATGAAACACATATAGGGAGATATATGGATATGTTAGATGAGGAGAAGATTGGAGCAGCACCAGGAGATATTCTGGGAAACTACTGCTACTTTGAGAGAAGATGAATATGGAGATCATAATTCATTTCTGCTCCTTGGGGATGTCCTGCTAAATATCCAGTAACTTAGGCTACTATATTCAAATAATGATGTCTTTCTTAGTTTACATTTATTTAAAGATTGAAATTTTAATTCATTCAAGAATCTTGAAATATGAAATTCAATTACTTCATGAAGTTTTATTATTATTTTTGTTTTGTTAAACACTTTTTCCCATTATGAGTACCTCACACTACCAATTGTAGTGTGAAAAACTCTGAATGTAGCTCGTTAATTCGAGCCAAGTTGAAGTATGAAGAGGATTTAAGCTGTTAACATTTCTCAATATTTTAAAGATGAATTGTGAGTACAACAAGTGTTGTCTTTTTCCTTTTTGGCGATAGTTGAGACCAGTGACCAACACCTTCAAAAATGAGTTTGGATTCTGAGATCTTAGTTATAGTCTCACTTTAATAAATTGTTTGAGATTTGAGATTTGATATTTCATTATTTTATTGAGATAATTACAGTTCTGAAAACCATTAGAAATCAATGAAGATAGACTAATCCATATCAATCACTAGTTCAGTTGCTGCTTCCTCTTGTTCATTCATACCACTGAAACATTCGTTCATTTTGTATTCACTTGTTTTATTTCTTTTTGAAATTTATTTTGTGATTTGAATTTTGTTTTGATTTTTTTTATAGTTTTAATCTCTTTGAAAACAATTTAAAATATAAAAACATAAAATAAAAACATGTGAAAGAATAACCCCCTACAGGGCAGTCTCGCTACGAGACAACCGCAGTGGTTGATAAACTGTAGTTTTTTGTTTTCAAATTTCGTGTTAGGTTTTATGTGACACAAAAACCTCACATGAATTCATGCTATTCCCAAGGAGGATACAAATGGGTTAGTTAAAAATGATTATGAAAAAAATTCTATTTAAAAAAATATAAAAAACAAGTGAAAACGAAGTTTGTTTCAGAAAAAATATGTTGCATGTCCAGCAATGTTGAAAATTCAGAAAATGAAAATTCATACAATATTAGGAATCTAATACCAAAAAAACAAATAAAATAAACAAGTTGTAAAGTTTGAAAATATAGAAAAAATTGAAACATCTCAAAAAGAAACACTAGAAACAATTTCTTTTAAAAATTAAAATTTCAAAAATTTAGAAAAGATTGCTAATCGTGGAACTATGATGGAGCTCACTATGTCTTATTTATAAAATCATAAAAAAATTGGGCTATCACGATATTTCTCCTAGTTTTGAACTAAAATCTTAAGTAACCCATCATCTGGATAAATTTCACGGTGAGCTGGGAGAGAACCCTCACACGTACCTACAAAATGGAGCCCCAAGGGGAAAGGGAGGATAAAATAAAAGTGAGGAATTTCACATTTTCCTTGGATGGATTGGATAAAGATTTTTTTTACTACTCACAATCCTCCACCACTAGATGTTGACATAAACTAAATAAGATCTTTTTTGAAAACAATTTCTAAGCCTCTAGGATTTCCACTCTTAGGAAGGATATATGTGGCATTAGGCAGATCCAAGGGGAGACTCTCTATATGTATTGGGATAGATTTAAAAGATTTTATCTTGCTTCCCCCATTTCAAAATTTATGACTAGGTCCTTATCCAATATTTTTACAAAGTTTTATTCTTGATGGATAAGAGTATAATAGATGCTGTTGCAGGAGGAGAATTAGTTGATAAAACATTCATTGATGCTAGAAATATAATTCCAAACATTGCAAAAAATTCACAAAACAAATCAGTACTTGGGGTCTAATTCATGTTAAGCTATATATGGACATGTATAAATCTAATTCTGAAAATGAAAAATTGAGAGTTAATTGAGTGAACATGAAAGTACGATGAACCAAATGTTGACTAACTCTGCTCCTTCACAATCCCAACCCAAACCAGTCTATCCCATCCAAATTCACTATGAAATTTGTTCTGCCATTGATCATTATAAGGATCAACGTATACAATTGAAAGAAACTTCTAAATCTTTCAATGGGATATTTCATGGAAAACCATTCCAAAATAACCCAAACAACCAGTTTCCAAAGAAGAACATTCAATCTAGGCCATTTAAAACTAAAAAAATTTTCCACTAATGTTGGAATAACTAATATTACAATAGGTTTAGGACTAGTTAACAACCAAATAGTAATTTCTAGCACCAAAATTTTCATCAATAGCCTAGGTATAACCAAAACTAATTTAGAAATCAACCTGGTGGGAAATTTTAAAATTTCTAGAATCAAGAAAATCATAAGCAATAAGTTAATCAAAGAAATTATTCACTCATTGAATACATGGTTAAAAAGAAACAATATATTTTACAACAACAACAAGTGTTTATACAAAACTTGGTTACAAAATGGGTCAAATAGAAACTGAAATTAGTAGTTTGAGGAATCAAATAAGTTATAATTTTTCATCCTAATAGGAAGTGAATCTGATAGGAATACAGAATGGAAGTGAAATATTTTTGAGGAGTTGAACTGAGATACATAATCCCCAAGATGAAAACATTGAACAAGAACCTACAAATAATGTCCCAACTTATTATACAAATGTCAAATCACATGAAGAAGTAGAAAAACCACATACTGAATTTTTTTACCACCTAATGAATTTGATAAATCTCCTACTGAAACTAATAAAGAACATGATGTCCATGAACTAGATGAATAAGAAAAATCAAACAAGAATAGAGAAATAACACATGAAATAACCTATAGGGATTTTCGAAATCTAAAGAAATCTTACAAAGTGATGGAAAAATTTGATGATGATATTAAAATGAATATGGAATTTCCACCTTATCCTTTGGGAAAACCTCTTATTTAGAACAATGTTGAAATCGGAATGGATAAAGAAGTACTTGAAACTTTTTGGAAATTTCAGGTTAATATCCCTTTATTATATGATGTGAAATAGATCTCTAATTTTAAAATATTCTTTAACAAAGATGTGTAATCATAAAAGAAAGTTTAAGGGAGGTGAGAAAGTTAATTTGGGATGTAATGTTTCATCCATGATTCAACAATCTATCCATATTAAATGAAAGGATCCATGTACATTTTCTATCCTATGTGTCATTAGTATCCATCATTTTGACCATGAATTTTTAGATTTATGAGCCTCCATAAATGTGATGCCTTTTCTATATTTTTATCTATGTAGGTTGGAGAACTCAAGAAATCTATAATTTCTATCCAGCCATCTAATTGAAGTTTAGCTAAGACATCTATATTTATTCAAATTGTGTTGTTAAGGGTAAAATATTTTGTTTCCACTATTGATTTTTATGTACTATATATGGAGGATGTTTGTTTTAGGTCACATGCATCATTGATTTTAGGATGCACATTCTTGAAAACTACTAAGGTAATAATAATTGTTCATACATGAAGTTTGTATTTAATGTTTGGAGGTAATATGGTTAATTTTAATATTTTTGAATCAATGATACACTCGGTGGAAGACCATTTTTCACACCATGTTAATATGATTGTGTAACATCCCAGGTAAATAATGAATAAAAAATTTTCATATTTATTAATATTTACAAATTAAATATTAATTTTACTTTAAAGGGGTTTCTATGTTTGATAGCGTACTCGATACGCAACGATGAGTTTCTTTGAAAACTTACATTGCACACTAATAATATAATAATATTATTTTAAATGGTAGTTAACATATAGCCTTTGTATTGGCGGTAATGGATAGAAATAACTAGAATATGATTATATATGTTTTTTTAAATGTTTTTACATTTATCCAATAAAAGATAAAGGCTTAAAATACGGAAAGAATTCAATTTTAGGCATTTATACCCTAATTTTCACTAAAGGTTCACTTATCACCTTTTGATGGAGAACCATCATTAAATATAGTTTTGATCACTCTTATACATTCTATTGGACCAAATAAAACTCTTCTTTAGAATCAGGACATCAAAATTTACTTTGTGTAAATTTTTGGTATCTTTCCTATAAAGTTCATTTTTTAATGAATAGTGTAAAATGTTGTATTTTAATTCAAAACCTATTTTTAATCTAATTTATTTATATGATTAGATTATCTTTTGAATTGGGTTTAAATTGAAATTAGAAAATATTTTTACCATTAAATCCAATAGTGGTCGTTGGAATTAATTTCACTTTGAAGTCAGACTTAAGAACCAAATATCGACAAAACAAACATTATTAACTTAAATGATTACATAATGTTTATAACGTGATAATAAGTGATATAAAAGTAATAATGAACTTGAAAAAGTTTCTTAATCAAGTAGAAATTAACTCAAGTTTATTATTCAGGACGTTAAAGAACGATCGAGTCAAGTCGGACCCGAGGTAAGGGACTTCGTCTCAATCTCCTTTCATTGAGGCATATTTCGTTTCATACGCAACTATCTTTTATACGGTGTATAAACCCCTTTGAATTTTACTTTTATACAAAAGGAAACTTTTTCTACGAAGCGGTTTACTAAACGAAAAAAAGGAATGTTTCTTTTAACGTACGCAGTGACAACGACCTTTTCCGCCGCCGCGAGTATTATTTGGTCTTTGGCTTCCTGAACAAGCTGTAATGTTTTTTTTTAAATGAAACAAATACCATATACTCTTTTATGTATTTTGGTATTGAAAATTGTTTTTATAATGGATTTTTTATGTCAATATATTTAAGTGATATATTGTGATCAAATTGTGGAAATGTTTTCTTTCCATTATATTTGTTTTAAGTCTTATGATTTTTATAATGGTACTTAGACATTTGACGGGTGGTTACGTGATAAACCATATGACGGGTGGTGCCGTGAATACCAGGACGGGTGGTTACGTTATAACCTCCAATGCATTGGGTATGGAAGTCGGCCATATGGGTATTCCATTAAGTATGTATGGAAGTTGGCCGTATGGATATTCCATTAAGTGATATGTGTGGAAGTCGACCGTATGGTTATTCCACTTAAGTATGTTTATGTCCCAAGTTACCTTTATATGTTATGTGTTCTTTATATGGGTTTTATGGTAATCCTTTGGTTACAAAAAGGTAAGTAATGATATTTTATTCAGTGAAGAGTTTTTACTACTTCATGAAGGTGAAGGTATTACTTTGATAAAGTATACATGGTTTACTTGATGTTTGAAAAACTAACAGTTTTCATTCTTTGTGTATCCCTTACTGAGCTTTGTATGCTCACCCCAAGTTTTTTTGAATTGTTTTTCACAAGACTTAATGTGGAATATGGTTAAGGATGGGATCAAGGGAAATTCATGCTATATAAAACATGGAACTAGACATGTTTCTTTTTAAGAGTTTTTTTATTCTATGGAAGCTTAGTAGAAGTGTCTACTTTGTAATCTTTTGAGATGTAATAGTTATGTTCTAATTCTCTAAAACTCTAGACCTGAAAAGATCCTCAATGTAAATTATTCATTTAATTCAATATTAATTAATGTTTAAGGTCAGGGCCTTATAGTTGGTATCAGAGGTCGGTTAAGACAACTTTAGGAGTTAGAAAAGTGTAAAATTATAAGTTAATTTATGGTACGATTAAAATGATATAGCATTTAAAGATTACCATGTTGCTTCGCCTACGATATTTATGTGTTTAGAATGGTTTTTCGAAGAGGAAACATGTAATTTGTGATAGGAAGGTATACAGATGGAAATGAACTTCTAAATCAGCATCCTGAGATGGTCAGAATCAGAATTGAACAGTTTGTTGCAGTGATGACTCAGTTGACTCAGGTGAAAAATTTTGGTTGTGTTTACTGAGTGTATTTTGGTGTTTTATAAAATTAAATAGGATCATGAAAGACATTTAAGGGTTATTTTGCAAAACTTAAAAGAAAAGAAATTGTATGGGAAATTCAGAAAGTGTGAGTTTTGGTTGCCACAAATTTCTTTCCTTGGTCACATTGTTTCTAAAGATGGGATAACTATTGATCCTGCAAAAACAAAGGTTGTTGAAGAATGGCCAAGACCCACAAATGTAACTAAGATTCATAGCTTCCTTGGTTTGGAAGGCTATTACCGAAGATTTGTTAGAAATTTTTCACGGTTATCTAGTCCAATGACTAAGCTAACTCGTAAGGGTGTTAAGTTCATCTGGACAAAAGAATGTGATGATTGTTTTCAGGATTTGAAAAGAAGATTGGTGAATGCTCCAGTTTTGGCACTTCCTTCCAGGAATGGTGAGTTTGTTATATACAGTGATTCTTCGTTGAAGGGACTTGGTTGTGTCCTTATGTAGAATGATCAGGTAATTGCTTATGCTTCACGTCAGTTGAAAACTCATGAGGTAAATTACCCTACACATGATTTGGAATTATCTGTTGTTGTTTTTTCTTTAAAAATTTGGAGGCATCATTTGTATAGAGTAAAGTGTGAAATATATAATGATCACAAAATTTTAAAGTATATATTCACTCAGAAATAATTTAACATGAGACAGAGGAGATGTCTGGAATTAATCAAGGATTATGATTGTATAATTCATTACCATCCAGGAAAAGAAAATAAAGTGGCCGATGCTTTGAGTCGAGAAAGTAATGCTTCATTAACCATGCTACGTTTGGAACGAGATCCTTTGGTTTTTGATTTGATGAAATTTGGCATAGAAGTTGTTGGTGTAGGAAGTTCTTCTGTTTTGTTTCAGGTATCAGTGAGATCATCCCTATCAGACAGAATCAAGCAAGTACAGAAGCAAGACAGTGAGTTGCAGAAAAAGGTAGAGCTGGTTCAGAAGGGTAAGCTGCCTGAATTCAACATTGATAATGATTGTGTTTTGAGGTTTGGGAAGAGATTATGTGTGCCTTGTGATTCATAGTTGAAGAATGAGTTGTTATGTGAGGCTCATAGTTCCCCATTTTCAGTTCATCCTGGCAGTACTAAGATGTACAGAGATCTGCGGGAGTATTGCTGGTGAGATGGAATGAAAAGGGATATTGCTGATTTTACTGTGAAGTGTTTGACTTGTCAGCAGGTTAAAGAAGAGCGGAAGTTACCGAAAGGGATGCTTCAACCTTTACCAGTGCCAGAGTGGAAATGGGAAAATATATCCATGGATTTTTTCGTGGGATTACCGAACAAATCTAGAGGTAATAATGCAATCTGGGTTATTATTGATCGCTTGACTAAATCTGCTCATTTCCTTGCTATACGAGATACTTTTTCCCTAGATCAACTTTCCCGTTTGTATCTTAAAGAGATAGTCTGGTTACATGGAGTTCCTCTTTCCATTGTGTCTGATTGTGATCTCAGGTTTACTTCTAACTTTTGGAAAGGCCTTCAGAAGTCGTTGGGTACTGAATTAAATTTTAGTACAGCTTTTCATCCTCAATCAGATGGGTAGTAAGAACGAACAATTCAGACCTTGGAGGATATGCTACGAGATTGTTCGATGGATTATTAGGGAAGTTGGGACCAACATCTTTCTTTGGTTGAGTTTTCTTATAATAACAGTTTTCATTCTAGTATACAGATGGCACTATTTGACGTATTATATGGGAAGCGGTGTCGAACTCCAGCCTTTTGGGATGAAGTGGGTGAAAGGAAGCTGATGGGACCAAAATTGGTAGAAGAGATGGCAGAAAAAGTTCAGTTGATTCAGAAACACATGAGAACAGCTCAGAGCAGGCAGAAGAGTTATGCAGATAACCAGAGAAAGGATCTATCTTTTGAGGTAGGTGATCATGTTTTTGTCAAGGTTTCTCCGTGGAAAAGTTTGATGAGATTTGGTAAGAAAGGAAAGCTGAGTCCAAGGTTCATTGGACCATATGAAATTCTGGAGAAAGTTGGATCAGTTGCTTACCGAGTGGCTTTACCTCCGAGTTTATCTCAGGTACATAATGTTTTTCATGTTTCGATGTTGAGAAAGTATATGCCAGATCCATCTCATGTTTTGAGCCCAGAGGTAGTTCAGTTGGAAAAGAATCTCTCTTATGAAGAACAGCCAGTCCAGATTCTTGACCGAAGAGAGAAAGTGTTGCGAAATAAGGTAATCCACTAGGTAAAGGTTTTGTGGAAAAACTATATGGCTGAAGAGGTAATGTGGGAATCTGAAAATGCTATGAGGGATAAATACCCACACTTATTTTGATAAGTGAATAAAATTGCGAGGACGCAATTCCCAAAAGGGGGGGAGGATGTAACATCCTAGGTAAATAATGAATAAAAAAATTTCATATTTATTAATATTTACGAATTAAATATTAATTTTATTTTAAAGGGGTTGCTATGTTCGATAGCGTACTCGATACGCAACGATGAGTTTCTTTGAAAACTTACGTTGGAAACTAGTAAGATAATAATATCATTTTAAATGGTAGTTAACATATAGCTGTTGTATTGGCGGGAATGGATAGAAATAACTAGAATATGATTATATGTGTTTTTTCAAATGTTTTTACATTTATCCAATAAAAGATAAAGGCTTAAAATATGGAAAGAATTCAATTTTAGGCATTTATACCCTAATTTTCACTAAAGGTTCACTTATCACCTTTTGATGGCGAACCATCATTAAATATAGTTTTGATCACTCTTATACATTCTATTGGACCAAATAAAACTCTTCTTTAGAATCGGGACATCAAAATTTACTTTGTGTAAATTTTTGGTATCTTTCCGATAAAGTTCATTTTTTAATGAATAGTGTAAAATGTTGTATTTTAATTCAAAACCTCTTTTTAATATAATTTATTTATATGATTATATTATATTTTAAATTGGTTTTAAAGTGAAATTAGAAAATATTTTTACCATTAAATCCAATAGTGGTCGTTGGAATTAATTTCACTTTGAAATCAGACTTAAACTAGTGTCAATCTTTTGATACTTATTGTTTCATAAAAACACGCTAGTTGTCATGACAGCGGGAATTAATTATTAAATTAATTAATGTGACTTATATTTTTTGAATTTTTTAAAATATACTTCATTTTTGAATTTGGAATATCAAATATAGCTTAGGGTAAATTTTTGGTATTTTTCTGAAAAACTTCAATTTTTGATGAATAGTGAAACCACTAAGTGGTACTTATAAAAACTGATTTTTCGTTTAAATGAAATTTTACCACTTATGTGTTTTGATTTTCAAAAATCCGACATACATGGTTGTCATTAAGAAGTAAAATGTGGTTCAATGAGATTAAAATAATTTTTTGGTGAATAGTAACTTTTAAGTTCTTAATCGCGATTAGAGGTAATTAGTGTAGTTTAAGGTAAAAATAATGTTTTAATAATATGAGATGAGCTTGACACATGTACTACCCTCATTGGATGTGTCATGGCCGACCAATAAAATCCATGGGTCAACTTGGGGACCCCATGGAGCCACTTTTGTTTGGAAATGACATAAATAACTTTTTATTTAATGTTAAAGTAAAAATGACACAAACATGAGATGTTTTACTAAAATAATTTTTACATGGGGTTATACAAGTCATATGTTTGACTATAAATATTAATTATAAAGATAAAAATATTTCCTACATCATGATATTTTTTTTATAATTTTTAGACATTAAATAAATTAAATTATTTATGACATCATGATGATGCAGTGATTACCTCATTGATAAAGGATTTAAATAAAATGGAAAGATAATGTAAAATCTAAGACCTACACATGTCCAAAACCTATTGGATGGGTGGATTTAGAACCCTTATCATCTTATCCTCTAAACACATCAATGTGAGACCATTAAAATCCGAAACTCATTTAAAATAAAGTAACATTTCCTTACTTTCTAAGAGTGCCCCTCCTCTCCTCTTATAAAAGGCCCCCACCTCTACCTCCTTACCCACACTTCCAAAGCCTTTGGCTCGGCCAACCCCTACCCATTTTGTCTCTCCACATCCCTATCTAACTTCTTGATGCCTCACTTTGGGCAGAAGTCTTCCCAAGGAAGCCTTTGAGCTCAAAGCAAAGGGAGTTACCCGATTTTAAGGTTATGTCTTCTTTTGAGTCCTTTTGTTTTATTTTGCTTCTCCAACCCCCTAAACTATTTTTATTAATTTCTTTTGTAACAAATCCAGTATCTTCAATATAATAGGATGTTTTTATAAGAATTATTCGAGCTACACCTACACACACCTACATCTAATGGTTAAAGAACATACTGTTTCTGTGGATGGCGAATTTCTGCCTCCCGAAACGATGATTGTTCAACATTATTTTAACACCTTCAAAAGTGGCCATTAAGATGAAACTATATTTATATATGATATATAATATGTTTATGTTTTTTTAAGATTCCGTATTTTTCATTTTGGGCATACCTTTACGGCTTCCATTATGGGTAAACGCGATATCTTCATTTAAGGAAGTGCGGACTACCACCCCCTCAAAGTGATGTGATTCGTTAATGCCATATGTGGGACGTATAAAGGATGGATTTAAAGTTATTATATATGATGTTATACTGGAATTATAATATACCTCTATATCATCATTATTTCTTTCCATTAAAGTATGAGATAGAAATGAAAGTAGCCTTCATGCGTACGTACGGCTTACCGTCTCCATGAACGGTGCATTTCATTTCTTATCCCCAAATGTAATGTACTATTAAAAGTACATGTATATAATGGATATATATGATGAATGATACATATAAATGATGAATATAATTATGGAATTAAAATATACATACCTCTCATTTATTTTTAATTCCATTAATATGACAAAGAAATGAAAGTAGCGTTCATGCGTACGTACGGCTTACCGTCTCCATGAACGGTGCATTTCATTTCTTACCTCTAAATGATTATGTAATAATATAAATACATGTATATTCTGGATATATATGATATATATGATATACAAATCAGGAATTTCATTCTGGATATAATGAACCGTTGACCACACGAACAACATGTAATTGTAAGAAGTCCACTTTCGACTTAAGAACCAAATATCGACAAAACAAACATTATTAACTTAAATGATTAAATAATGTTTATAACGTGATAATAAGTGATATAAAAGTAATAATTAACTTGAAAAAGGTAATTAATCAAGTATAAATTAACTCAAGTTTATTATTCAGGACGTTAAAGAACGATCGAGTCAAGTCAGACCCGAGGTAAGGGACTTCATCTCAATCTCCTTTCATTGAGGAATATTTCGTTTTATACACAAATATCATTTATAAGGTGTATAAACCACTTTAACTTTTACTTTTATACAAAAGGAAACTTTTTCTACAAAGCGTTTTACTAAACGACAAAAAGGAATGTTTCTTTTAACGTACGCGGTGACAACGACCTTTTCCACCGCCGTGAGTATTATTTGGTCTTTGGCTTCCTGAACAAGCCGTATTGTTTTTTTTAAAATGAAATAAATACCTTATACTCTTTTATGTATTTTGGTATTGAAAATGGTTTTTTTAATGGATTTTTTATGTCAATATATTTAAGTGATATATTGTGATCAAATTGTGGAAATGTTTTCTTTCCATTATATCTGTTTTATGTCTTATGTTTTTTATAATGGTACTTGGACATTTGACGGGTGGTTACGTGATAAACCATATGACGGGTGGTGCTGTGAATACTAGGACGGGTGGTTACGTTATAACCTCCAATGTATTGGGTATGGAAGTCGGCCGTATGGCTATTCCATTAAGTATGTATATAAGTTGGCCGTATGGCTATTCCATTAAGTGATATGTGGGGAAGTCGACCGTATGGTTATTCCACTTAAGTATGTTTATGTCCCAAGTTACCTTTATATGTTATGTGTTCTTTATATGGGTTTTATGGTAATCCTTTGGTTACAAAAAGGTAAGTAATGATATTTTATTCAGTGAAGAGTTTTTACTACTTCATGAAGGTGAAGGTATTACTTTGATAAAGTATAAATGGTTTACTTGATGTTTGAAAAACTAATAGCTTTCATTCTTTGTGTATGCCTTACTGAGCTTTTTATGCTCACCCCAAGTTTTTTTGAAATGTTTTTCACTGGACTTAATGTGGAATAGGGTCAAGTATGGGATCAAGGGAAAGTCATGCTATATAAAACATGGAACTAGACATGTTTCTTTTTAAGAGTTTTTTATTCTATGGAAGCTTAGTAGAAGTGTCTATTTTGTAATCTTTTGAGATGTAATAGTTATGTTCTAATTCTCTAAAACTCTAAACCTGAAAAGATCCTCAATGTGAATTATTCATTTAATTCAATATTAAGTAATGTTTAAGGCCGGGGCCTTATAGATTGACAGGTTTTCCACAGATTGATTCCTGGATTTTATTGAAGATAAAAAACATCTAAATTCATTTGAAATTGTACATTCTCTTGGAAATGATACTTTGTCTAATGAAGAAGATTTTGAATCTAAAAATTCTGAAATTTTCTATAATGATTAATGAGAAATTGAATCATTCTTTTAGTAAATTTTTCTTTATTTTGGAATTTCTGATCACATCAGGAATGATTTTTTTTTTTGAAAAAGTTACTGAAAATGATGAGGATTTTTTTGAAACTTTTGAAACATGTTTTACAGCTAAAAATTCTCATTTTATGTATGAAGTTGATTTAAATTCTATTGAAACTGATTTATATTCTGCTAAAAATGACTCAAATTCGGCTCAAAATTTCATTGAAAAGTCACCTCATAATTGTGAACATGAATCTAAAAATTCTATTGAGGATGAAAAAAATTCTCTACTTTAAAATACATTCATTTATACTTTAGAATATTGTAATTATGTTAAAATTGAGGATGTTTTAGTGAAAAAATGAACTTCAAGAACCCATGTAATCTAATTTTTCCAAAGTGGATATCCCTTACACACTTAAACTAAAACCTTTTCTAGAAGATTTGAAATACACCTACTTAGAGTGAAACCAACAATTTCATATTATAAATGAAAGTTAACTGTCCAGTAAACAATAAAATCAACTCTTAGAGGTATTTAAGAAGAATAAGAAGGCCATAGGTAGGTCTTTAGAATATTTTCTAGTATTGGTCCTTTGGTGTGTATGCGTAGGATTCTTCTAAAGGATGACTTCAAACATGTTTGAAAATTTCAAAGGATATTAAATCCTACCCTTCTAAAAGTGGTTAAGAAAGAGGTTACAATTTTGTTGGTTGCGGTTATAATATACCCCATTTTGGATAGTCGATGGGTAAGTCCAGTTCAAATTATACCTAAAATGGTGGATTCACAGTTTTAAAGAATTAATTTTAAGAGTTAGTTCTTACTAGGTTTCCCAACAACTAGATGGTATGCAGTGATTACAAGAGGTTGAATTTAGTGACTAGGAAGGACCAATTTTCCATGCAATTTCTTAATCATATCCTTGAATGGTTAGTTGATCAATCCCATTCTTACATCCTGGATGGATTTTTTGTATACCTCCAGATTTACATAGCTCTCAAGGACTAGGATAAAATAACATTCATGTGTCTTTTTGGTACCTTTACTTATTAAATAATTCTATCTGGACTTTGTAAAGCTCCTTCCACCTTCCAAATAAGCATTATTAGAATTTTTAAGAGTTTCTTGAGGAATTCATGGATGAATTTTATGGAATAATTTCCAGTGTATGGTCTATCTTTCAAGAGTCGTATGAGGAGTTTAGGAGTTTTTCTTAGAGTTTAAATTGAGAAAAACCTTGTTCTAAACTGTGAAAAATGTCATTTTTATAGTGAAATTGTTCTTGGTCATGTTGTTTTAAGAAAATAATTTGGGTGGAAAATTCCATGGTTGACATCATCTATTTATTACATTTTCCAAGGACTATTAATGATGCTATATTGTTTCTTGGAGATGATGGATTTTATCGGAGATCCATAAAATATTTAAACCTTACTACATTGCCTTTGATAAGATTATGTCATAAAGAAATTCCTTTTATATTTGATGATAAGTTTAAGGAATCCTTTAATTAATAGTAACAAAAGTTTGTTTTCCCCCCAATAGTTTAACCACCTGACTAGTGTTTTCCTTTTGGGATGATGACTGATGCTTTAGAGTTTCCATTGGGGGATGTTCTTGGGTAAATAATAGAGAGGAAATATCATGTCATTTATTATACCTTTTAGACTCTAGATGATACTTAATCCAACTACTCCACAATTGAGAATGAATTTTTGGCATTTTTATATTCCCATGATAAGTATAGAAATTATCTTTTGGGATCTAAAGTTATAGTTGTTACTGGTCATTCTTCTATTTGGTATCTCATGAAAATGAAAAATTAAAACTGAGGCTCGTTTGATAGAATTTTTTACCTCAGGAATATGATTTAGCGATCCAAGATATGAAAGAAATTTAGAACACTATGGTTGATCATTTGAGTAGGATACCTAATGAAGTTTTCAAGAAAAATCTATTGTTGAACCTACTAGAGATATTTTTCCTGGAGAGAAGCTATATTCAATTCTTCTTGAAAAGAGGCCATGGTTTTCAAGCCTAATGAATTTATTAACTTCAGATATTTATCCACACTAATAAAAAAGTTTCTAAACATTTTTGTGAGTCATGTAAATATTTCTGGGATGATCCTTATTTATGGTATTTGGGAAGTTACCAGATTTTTATGAGAAGTATTCCGAATTCTAAAATTAGTTCACTTCTGAAATTTTTTCATAGTTTGAGTTGTGGTGGACACTTTGGGCCATGTAGGAATTATATAGAACTAGTATATTAAGGGTTATATTGGTCAACCATTATCAAAGATTCTCATGAGTTTTATAGGACTTTTACATCTTTTCAATTCTAAGGAAACATTTCTGAAAGACATGAGATTCCATAATAACTTTTTTTGTTTTGTGACATAATTGATGTTTGGGGAATGTATTTTATGGGTTTTTTCTAATTATTTTGGATGTATTCACATCTATCTTTTGGTAGACTATGTGTCCATGTGGATTAAAGCTATTGCAACTTGAATAGATGATTCTAGAGTGGTGTCCCAATTTTTCAAAAGCAATCTTTTTTGGTAGGTTCAGGATACCCAAATTTATTCTTACAAATGAAAGAACTCATTTATATAAAAATACTCTTGAGGATTTGTAAAAAATACATGGTGTAATCAATAAAGAATCTACACCCTATCACCCTTAAAATAATGGATTTTTTAATTTTTAAATAGATAGATTAAACATATTCTTGAGAAAACTGTTAACACAAACAAGAAATATTAGCGATTGAGGATTGAGGATGCTATTTTGGTATATAAAACTATGTATAAGATTCCAATAGGGATTTCACCATATAGGATAGTTTTTGGAAGATCTTTTCATATACATTTTGAAGTTCAAAATAAATCTTTTTTGGTAGTCAAATCATGTAATCTGAATCTGATTGAAGATAAAAAAGATAGGAAGCTATGTTTTCAAGAGTTTTAGGAGATAAGAAATAATTATTATAAAACTAATAAGTTTTTTAAGGAGAAAACCACAGGCTTCATAAAAATATTTTTTTGAATAAGGGGTTTCATATTTGAGATAAGGTCCTATAGTAGAACTGCAGGATGGTGGTTTGTACAGGTAAATTTCATTCCAAACGGGATGGAAATTTTATTTTAACTCATATTTTTTTATTTTGGTTCTGTAAATATTTGAGATACTAGGAAGTATGTTCCATTTACTATGAGTGGACATCGATTGGAAATGTTTATAGAAGTTAATAAGGAACCTCTGGGGGATGATTTCGTTTTATTAAAAGCCTAATACCATTGAATATATAGGTTGTTTCTTACCTAACTTTTTTTGGCATAAGTGTTAGGGAAGTTACTAACCTTTTTTATGTTTAAATTTTTATTTTTTCTTAGAAGTTTTTCCTTGTAGAGGATAAATTTATCTTAAAGGGAGAATATTTTCATATTTTTCACCAAGATGAATGCACTCAAGGATTCTGTTTACTTTATCTTCTAGTTGAAGTATATGTCTTAAAATTTTCTTTCATCAACAAAAGATACAATCTAAATAAACTTGATTCATCCCCTCACTTTCTAAACTATGGTTATATTTTTCATTATTTGAATATATCTTGAATCTAATGTTAATCTGTTTAAATTTTTAGGGGTTTTCAACCTAACCAGAGAGACTTTATAAAATTAAAGAAGAGGGATAATTCTGGTGGATATATAGAAAAATGAAGCTTCTATTTCATGGTAGTTTTTCATTAAATACGTCTCATTTTAATGAACTTTATTTATTCTTACGGCTGTTACCGATTTATACTTAATTGTCTAAAAATAATTTGAATTGGATGATATTTTATTGTTTAATATTTAGTCGAATATTTGGTGGTTATTAATATTAAATTAAGTGTTTTTTATTTTTTATTAGTTCTAAATAATCTTGTATTTTTCTGAAATTTTTTCTGCACATTTCATGAAAATGAATTAGTTCACAGATTTTACTTTTAAGCTAAATAATTAAATTTGTAACAGGTAGTAAATTTATATGTGTGCTGAAAATTGTTTTTATTAATTTTCTGTGTGGTGAAACTATATTGATATTTCTTATAACCCTTTATATTTTTTAATATATTAAATTATCAAATCTCTTTGAACTTTACAATTGAATTTACATGTTTTTTCCACCTTGGATTCAACATTGAGAAGCACACAAGTGAAAGCTACTTCACTACTAAAAAACATGCACCAGTGTAAATGACTTCACAACTAGCAGAACTAAGGATGAACAAACCACACAAGTTAAAGGTGAATGGAAGAATAAGGTCCATGCTGACACTGAAATATAAAAATTGAAAATGGAAAGGATACACCATCATGAAGAGTACTAGACACATTAGATCCATAAGGAATGAAGTTCTTGGGTTGAGAGAAAATTATCAACCCCATAGATTCTACTAATAAGCTCACATGTGTTCCATATTATTCACATATACTTTTGTTATATATGTGTGATTACATTGTAGGGAATTGAAGGTGAGGGTCATTCTCAAAATGAGAATTGAACGAAAAAATGTGGAGAATAAAAAGTTGGATTGATTATTCATGATTTGATAAAAACATGGAATGTTCCACAATGGAATATTATCAACATTCATATCTTGAAGATTATGTGATGATATTTTCCACCATGATAAATCATAGGGATTTCACCCCTTGAGGGGGAGAAAATATGAAGGAGATGATATCAAGGATTATTTCATGACAAATATTTAAATTCATATCATCTCAAGAAGTTGAAACTTGAGGTATTCCAATAAAACTTTCATCCCTTGTTCTTAATTGTATTTATCATGTCACTTAAGGGGGAGTGCTATATTGATGACAAGATGGGATTATAGGAGGATCTTTATCTTTTCACTTGATCTTTTTAATATGTTTGTTGAAGTGTGTGCATGATTTAGCATTTCATTGATATATATGACCATTTCGAACCCCTGGGATTAGGAATTGATATATTATGATCATGATTTAATATGCATGGTTATTTATGGACAACATTGAATACCTTGGTCAAATCTCTCTTGTTTTCTACTCCAGGTGATCCCAATTAGATTTAGACTTGATTAATTAATGGATCTTTGATAAGTGAACCATGTGACATCATCCCTCTCTCATAAATATTCAAGAAGATATTATTTAAAGGTAGGAGAACATTATTTTGAATAGACCCCATTAAACCTTTGAATTTGGTTTCCAAAAAGGGGGAGAAATTATTGGTACACATATTGACCCTTATAAAAGTGTGCCTAAGGGATATTGAAAACAAAATACAATAGAGGAGATTGTAGAGAATAGTGTTTCATTTGTTGTAAATAATATTTCAATATGTTTATGGAAAGGTAGTGATGAAGTGAATATGATGATTTTAGAGGAGAAGTTGTTCCAACGCTTATGTCCCTTGGAGAATCAGTATCAAATGACATTGGATTTAATTCTTGGACATTATCCATATTAATTCAGATGATTGAAGAGATGGTCCTAAGTTCCAAGACATGTCTCACTAAAAGATACCATGTTACAACATTTGAAGAAGGCCATGAAATAATTTATTTCATGAAGTAGTTAGAAGATCCATCCACTAGTTTTTGATTGGATGAAGAGTTTGATAAGATTGTGCTAATTTCAAATGTTTAAGAGATGTGATAAATGTGTTTTCACATTGGGTACATTCTTAAAAGTGCCTTGGGAATTCATATTTCAAAAAATAATTGAAGGAGGATGAGGATAGATGAAAAAGTGATTTATTGGTTATATGTTTGAAGAAAGGTGGTCATGCATGTGTAAATTTCTAAGTACATATGCATTTGATACTTAGAATTTGGTTTCCAATAAGGGGGAGAAAATACTGGCACCCATATTGACCCTTATAAAAGTGTTCCTAAGGGATATTGAAAATAAAATACAAATGGGGAGATTATAGAGCATAGTGTTTCATTTGTTATTAATAAGATGTCAATATGTGTATGACAAGGTAGTTATGAAGTGATGATGATGATTACAGAAGAGAAGTTGTTCCAAAGCTTATGTACCTTGGAGAATCATTTTGAAATGACATTGGATGTCACGCATAGACATTATCCATATTAATTTAGATGATTTTAGAGATGTTCTTATGTTCCAAGACATTTTTCACTGAAAGACACCGTGTTACACCATTTAAAGAAGTCCATGTAATACTTGATTTCATGAAGCAGTTTGATGATCCATCCACTAGTTTCTAATTGGTTGAAGAGTTTGAGAAGATTGTGCTAATGTCAAATATTTAAGAGATTTGAAAAATGTGTTTTCATATTGGGTACATGCTTGAATGTTCTTTGGGAATTCATATTTCCAAAATGAATTGAAGGAGGAGGAGGATAGATGAAAAAGTTTTTTTATTGGTTGTATGTTTGAAGAAGAGTGGCCATGCATGTGTAAATTACTAAGTACACATGAATTTGATACGTAGAAATTTTTAATTGGATTATATTAAAAATTATGGGCCATCCTGAAACAAGCCAACCAGCAAGGGGAGGCAACACACACTGGGTGACCAAGTCTTGACTCCCCAGCTAGCCAGCCCACATGGACCAGCCTTAGGGTAAATAGAGCACGCCGCAGGCCTCATGGGAGCACTAGAGCGGTGCCACTATGCGGGGTGGCACAACGATAGGGAGTGGGTGCCGAGCATGCCCACAAGGAGCATAGGGTGTTCGCAGAGCGTGTCTACAGAATACCTGTATGGGGCAGTATCAGGGAGGAAAGAATAAAATATTTGATCATATGTCGCGGTGTTGAGAATTGTAAATCACGACATTACTCTGGAAGATTTCGATGTGGGATAGAGTTTTAAAAACATGGTATCCATATCCTCCATCCGATCTAATCACTATATGATCCTGACCATTAATCATTCAAGGACACGAAGTCTACCGTATGATCAGTGCACCCTCGATCCAGCGTATCTCGACTACAGATCTCATTGTGCACCTTTCAATTGAACCATGACCATATAATCACCTCCACCGAGGTTTTCATTAGCCTCTAACCACCCCTACTGCACTCGTGAACCAGGAGATCTAGCTGGACACCCAACTCCCCACTCCGGCCACCATTTCAGCTCCGGTCAAGCCCAATCAGATTGTTTGAGGAAAACAAATCACATACATGCATTTGTAGTTGTATGTGTGCATAAACTAACGTTTTTCAATGAGGATAGGGAAACATGAAGCTTACTAGGCTATAAATAAATCTCCATGATTGAGCTTTCATGGAGAAGAGGATATTCATGCGTTATTAAATGCATGCATGTGATGTTTCCTCTATGAAATAGGGAACTCCTGTTGAATAGAAACGAACCGAGAGAAGTGAGATCACTCTTATGCATTTTATGTTTTCAAAGTTGAAGATCTCGTCCATTCCATGATTTGAACCCCCGACATATCCTATGGAATTTTAATGTTGAGAAACATGGTGATCCTCTCCTATAAATAGAGATCCCTAGACCGAGGCTCTATTACTGAATATCTTGAGGAAGTTACTATTTTAGTGAAATAGAGCACCATACACAGAGATGTTCTGCATATCCTAACTACGTGAAGAAGAAGAAGAAGATCTGCAAGAGTTCAAAAAATGCAACACACTACTGAATTGTCTTTACAATGGAGGAAATCATCCACACCCTCTTTGAGAAGATATCTGAGAACACGTGGTTGGTTCTCATGAACCCTCTTCATGTTTTTGTGAAGGTAAGTTCGCGTTATGCAACTGGTGCACTTGAACCCTTATTTTACTATGTGAAGATAGAACCATGAGCCTCCACTGGTTCTGTGAAGAATATCCACAAGACCCTTGTGCATGAAGAAAAAGAAGAAGGGAAGTTTGTGTGTGCATTTGATGAAATAAGGAGAAATAAGAATACATGCATGCGCAGAACCTTGAGAATACCTTGAGACAATGCATGAAAAGAATCTGGAAGCATTGTGAATCCACAAACGAAGAATAAGTTTTCATCTTGATGAGAAGAACCTTTTTTCATGAATGAATGTGCATTCTTTTAAGAATGGAAAATGTGTATGCTAGAAGAGGGAAAGAGGTAGTTGTGTGTGTGAAAAGAATAGTGGACATGAAAATAACGTGCATGAATTGAGATACCCAAGTGTGCAAGAACAAATCCAAATAGTGGACTACACTAATTTGGGTTTGAAGAAAACATATACATAACACACTTATAATGAAACAAATTTTAAAGGAACAGGTGTGTGTGTATAGAACAAAAAGTAAAGAAGAGAAAGGGAAGAGATAAAGAGAAAGTGAGTTACACCATAAAGGAAGTGCATGCATATGCATGACATACACACATTGAACCTAAACCATTGATTCAAGAGAAGAGTGTGTGTTTAGACTTGCAAGAAACACATTATACATGCATACAATCATGCATAATCATATGCATGTGTGAACAGTCTTTGAGATACCCGAGACAAGAGGTATTGGATGACATTCAATCCATGTATGAAGTGACGCTTAACAGAGACTAAATATAGACAAAATTTAAATAAGATTTTATATCTGAGTTGATATTATTTGAGGATTCAAAAGGGAGATAATGATGGAATTTTGAAATATCACTCTTGAATATTATATTCTTACAGAAGTTGTGTGCACCATCTGAACATACATAAGTGAGGCTAGGTATTAATCAGAAGAATAAATAATTTACCAAGCATTGTTGAACTGGGGACTGATCAAGAAAAGTGATCTGAATTATTGAGTGAGGACAACAGACCTTACCAATGGTCGTTGAAGATTATTGAAGAGATACACATGCAAGTGTGATTCAGCAAGCCCGTGTTGACAGAGCATCAGATCATCTACAGTGAATCAATGAGAACTTAAAAATAATGAAGCTTCTCATATGACTTGAGAGCTAGAAGTCCCATGTGAGATTCAGGGAGGAGAAGAAGTCTTCAGTGGGACTCTGAATCATGAAAATGGACTATCGTAACACTGGGGGAGGCAGTATAAATAAAATCATGTGGGAATTTGGAGAGGTACAGTGGGACTCTGTATCGACCATTGTAATTGATGATAGGATTATAATAGAGAATATGTTTTGGGGTGAATAACCAACATAATAAGGAGTAGGTCTTTGAACCAAACCATGTAAATCCTTATGATCAGTGACTTTATATTTACCATATCATCCGAGGTAAGGCTAAGAGACACAAGAATAATGTATCAAGGATTTAACAAGCCATATAGGTTTAATTGAAAAGATTCATTTTGTAAAAGGTTGAAAAGGGGTCACATATTCACCCCTCCCCCTCTCAGTGATTCACAATGATCTGGACACTTCAATTGATTTCAGTGGTAGGTTATCTATAAAAGATTCAACTGAGTCTTTATGAAGTGAAGATTTCAAGAAATGAGTGATAATGTGGAGACACCTTCTACTGAAGGTAATATAGAAGGTATAACTTGTGATAATACTTTTTTATTATTACTCTTCTGATGAAGTTTATTCAAGATGTGATAATGGTAGATCAATTAGTGATCTTCAGTCTACACTCAAAGATCATCAGATGAAAATACCTAGATAAGTTTCAAGACATATTTCTACAAGAATTAGTGCTATTCAAGAAGGAAAATTACAGTTGGAAGAAGAAACTGATGCCATGGAAGAAGCATTGGAAAAAAGGTTTGGCATATCCAACACTCTCACAAAACTAGTGAAGGAAATAGAAGAAAAAATTTCTCTTTGAAATGAAAGATATGCTCATGTTACTGAAGAATTACTAGGAGGTATTTGTGAGAAATAATTCTTTGATATTATATTTGTAGAATCTTTCCCTACATTTTAAAAGTTACAAAAAGATTCTATGGTTTTCAAAGCTACTCAACTGAAAGACAAAGTCATCAAGATAAGGGAATTTTACATCTCTTTTCAAAAATAATGAAATGTTCATGAAGAATAAATAATAATATTGAAGGATAATTAGGAAAGTAAGCTGATATTGGTTGAGAATGAAAAGAACTCCATCAACATGAAGTGTTTATAGTTAGAGGCAACAATGAAGAATCAGTAGTCACCCTAAGCTGGAACATCCCAAATAGGTAAAAGAAGAGATGTAGCCACTCAAGTTTTCATTAAGGATAATGATTACAAAAGGAGTAATAGATCATCCTATGATTCAATGGAAACATCTTCCAAGAGGAAGGAATCACATAACCAAGATATTTATGTTTCTACTAAATTAGTTTCATTTGAAAGTACATGTTCAAAGCTAAAAGATGGGAAGATGTGAATTGATAAAAATAATGACACATCCATAAAAACACTAAGGGTGGATATTGGAATTAATAAAAAGAATAACTCCCAAATTGATTCTCCAAAGAAATAAATACAATTCCAGAAACAAAAATGCACCACATCGTGCTAGATTGGAAAAAGAAAAAGATTTATTGGATACTGATGGTGTTGTTGGAAGTTTGGGCATCATGACAATGGTTGATGGAATAATTTTTCAGCATATGAAAATTATGGAAGGCCTACATTCAAAAAAATTATATGTGAATAAATGAAGAAACCTGTAAAGAAAACGCAGAAAGCAATGATGAAGAAGAATCTGTCTATCAAGAACAAATTTGAATATCATGAATACTTTTGTGATAGTTGCAATAGAAGTGGTCAAAATTATAATGAATGATAGTTTAGTCCAACCATGCATCAATCATATGTTGATAAGGAGAAAATACCACACCAATGGTAGGAGAAAGGAAAATTATTTGAAAAGTCATTATTAAGAATATACAAAACAATGAAGTAAAAAAACTGTGAAAGAAACTATTCCCGAGAAGAAATTTAATCTAGAGTCTAAGAATGTCACCTTAACCAAGAAAATATGCTTATAGTGTGGAAAGAAATGTCATACCATTGATCACTTCAAACAAGACATGTAAATGAATTGAATAAAGTCGAAATTTAAAGGAGGATCAATCCAAGAGAAGTCATGATAGACTAAAGACATTCTTGAACATAATTTTGAAAAATTTTCTAAGAAAGGTGTCACGAACCAGGCCGGGTCGCCATTCGACCCGGCGCCTGACCCGGTCCGTGGCAAGGCCCGAAGGGCGTTCACGATCCCCATGGGCTGGCACAAGTGCCCGGGTACCAAGAGTAGCAAGTGGGAACGATTTTACCCGAAATAAAAGACAGAAAAACAACTAACCAGATAAATAAGTGAAATTAGAAATAGAAAACCAAACCCGCCCTTAAACTACGAACAGGTTTAAAGTCTACAACTCCAACCAAAAACACAAAATGAACAACAATAGAAATAGAGAACTAAGCTCCAATACCGACCTCATGCGACGCGAGAAGTTGCATCCCCAAGCTACTAGCACCAACCTGCACACGAAGACCAACAGCAACCAGAGCCACCATCGCTGAGCACGACGCACAACCTGGAATACACAAGAGACAAGAATCTACATACACCGAAGGGTGTATGTAGGGTGTGAGATAAAGCCCAGTAGGACGTCACCCAATGAAAAGGTTCCATGCCACAACATCAAGAGGACAATTTAATGTGCTTATTTAATTTATACTTTCGAAATTATTTTAAAGAAAACATTTACAAACCAAATGCTAAAGGAAAACACTAAAAATGACTCATTTCAAAAACACGATTCTAAAGAGGAAGAGAAAGGTTCATTATGGGCACACACACACACACACTCCCACACACACACACACACATACACGCACACACACACACACACACACACCCAAGTGGTCCGCCGTATGCCGACGGAAGGCACCACGCCATCGATGGTAGAGCACTATGGGTAAAACCCCTAAGGATCATCTAGCTCGAGTGGGACCCTAGAAACCTCGTGTCTCGGTGAAACATGGCTTAGAAGGCCACGACCCTCAGAAAACATGGCTTAGAAGTCCATGACCCTCAGAACACGTGGCTTAGAAGGCCACGACCCTCAGATATCATGTTTAGTTAGTGTTGCAATCGTCAAACCAGCTAACTGAGACAGGGACGATACCCATCCAGCTCATTAGCGCACTAGTTCTAGTCCTCCCACCTAGATACCCGGGGTTTTCCCTTGTGCTCAATCAAGTTTCACATTCACATGGTATATTGTTTTTCCCATATCACAGACCCAACCAGACATTACACACAAGTCACTATTTTCACACCCAAACAACATTTCAAAAACTCACGCACACCAAAAATACCTTTCCAAAAATATATTTGTCGTTACCTAATCGTTTCGCAAAAACCCCATTTAAAAAAAATGCTCAAACAAGAACATAAACAATTTGCACAACTTAGGAAGTATTATTTTAATAACACAACAAGGTCCGACACAAATAAACACACCCAATTAAAAAGAAGAGAGTCGTTCAAACCACTTGCTTAATAAATTGTCCTTAAAACTAGTTTCACCCAACTACACAATTGTCTGAACCATCTGCGCCTCTTAAAATGATTCTCTACACATTAAAAACCCACATTTAGACATACAAAACTCAATTACCCATAAAAACTAAGTTCGCACCAACCAAACATCACCTAGAACCCAACTTGAAAACATTGCACCAAAACAACACATATTTTTATGTGCAAAGACCATTTTAAAAATCAATTCTGCACTCAAATATTCTAAAACCACATTTTCACGATATAAACAATTGAATAATTTTTTTTTGGACTTACCCCAACAAGTTCAAAATGAAGAAAACACGATCATTTCTAAAGAAAGTGAAATTTTCATGATGCATGCATGTCAAAAAAATTTTAAAATGCATTTCGCACAGCTTTTAAAGAACAACCAATCATTTATATGACAACACACATATAAACAACAAGAGCCTACTATTTTGTGAATCCAATCTCCTCAGACGAGCATGCCGGAACATTATAAACATGGATCACATTATGCAATTAAATCATAGAACATATTAAATTAATTAAACAACCAAACTAAATTATCTAAAAGATGTAAAGACATGGAACCACCTACCTCAAATAGGAATGGAAAAGTGACACGGCGCAAGATTCCAGTTGCGCAACGATCGCACCGTATCGAGCTGTCAAACAGGTCCTAAAACAGCAGGCCCTTAAATAGGTTAAAAGATAATGTTAACATAATAATAATAATAATAATAATAATAACGTAAAAATAATAATAATAATGATAGTAATATCAATAACATAATGATAATAACATCATAATAAATCTCAATAATAACATAATAATAATAATGATAACATAATAATGATAATATCCAAATAATAATAGCATAACATAATAGTATTAACATGATAATAACAATAGTAATAACATTAATATATTAATAATAACATAATCATAATGTAATAATAATAACAAATTATAATGATAATAATAGTATTATTAACATAATAATAATAAAATCAAAAGAAAATTGTTAATGTCTCATTAGATAAAATAATAAAAATGAAATAGATAAATAAATAAAAAAAACGGAACAAACCTGCCGGCTGGGGTTCGCCAGACTAGGGGGTATGGGGTTCGCCGGAGGGAAGCGGTGCACCGGTTGAGATTCCGGAGGATGGATGGAAAAAGGGGAGCGGCGCATAGAGAGGTCGCAGCTGGAGTAGGGAGACGGCGTGGGCACACGACGGCTGCGACGGGTGCGATAGGGACCCAGCGGTGGGCGGCTGGCCAAGAGGCGGTCGTGACGGGGAGCCGACGGCGGGGTGAACAGGCCGGGAGATGGAGGAGGGTGATGGGCGCGACGGGCCTGGGAAAAGAGATGCAGCACTAGGGTTAGGGGAGATGTGCGACGGAAGAGAGGGTGCGGGGCGGTGAGATGGGGTGCCGGCGGCGGGGCGAGCAGGCCGGGAGGAGGAGGGCGATGGGAGTGGAGAGGAGGGAGCGTGACGGCTAGGGTTAGAGGGGAGGGGGGTGAGCCACGCGGGACAACCGAGGGGGAGAGGAAGTGAGGGAGAGAAATGAAGGGAGAGAGAAAATAAGATAAAAAAAATAATAAGGAAAATATAAAATGAGAAAAAAAAATACAAAATACAAAAATAAATAAATGAAATAAGTGAAATAATAGTAATAAAAATTATAATAGCACCATATAATCTTAACTATAAAATTTATTAATCTCAAACATTATTTTTATCATTATCATTAAATTTTTTTATTAAAGTTTATTAAACTTTTTATTTCCATGTTATTTAAATCTCATTATTCATTATTATTTCATTATCCGGTTATGTTTTTAACTCATTTTGAAAGTCGGGCGGACAGCGCGGTCTCAGAACCGTGCCCTGCCCGTGCGTCCGGTGACGCTAAACCTGAAGTAGCCATAATAATAATAATAATAATAATAATAATATTAATATTAATATTAATAACATAATAAAACAAATTTTCAACTATACAATAATCTACTTAATAAAATGCAGATAATAAAAACGATAATCACTTAAATTATTATTCAAGATAATGATAATAATATTTTAAAGTGACATTAATAAAATTATTATTATTAAAACCATTCTTAATTCATCTCATTTTGTTAATTGAACATCGGAAAGGCATGTAGTGACCAGGCAGAGTTGTGTGACGACCCAAGCGAGGCCGCACGACTTCGACCGCAGTGCACTGGACGTAGTCGAGGCCAAAACACATAGTTTAAGATAAGAATTCAAAATTTTAACTCGGGCTTCAACCCTAACCACCCGAGGCTCAAGAAAAATTGATAAAATAAATAATGTAAAAGGTGCGAGTGTGACAATTCTCCCCACCATAAATCTTTCCGTCCCCGGAAATCCACAACTAAGGCTGAGAGTCAAAGTAATAATGACACCTCCTCATGGTTCAAAGGGGATCCCCACAAACATCAAGCAAAAGGAGGCAAAATTATCGTGCTTAGAGAAAGTGACTCAAAAGACAACCTCGAGAACGCATAAAAAGACTTTATGATGAGTGTCGCCCACCCCAAATAGCTAAAACAGCTCCATTTAACTAACTGATCAAGGAAGGGAAACCCTCACACCCACTGAATCTAACTTCACAAGCCAAAACATCCCAAGCACCATTGAATGAAAAACCATGTCCGCAGATCACTCTGTTCACTTATTACCAAGCTGTATTTAGAAACAGAAGAAAAAGATCAACATGGGGAGGCCCGAGGGGCTCCCCACCATTAAGAACTTACTTGTGCTCGAAACGGGACTAGAAATCCAACACAGGGAGGTTAGAGTGGACCCCCTGCCATTAAAGAAAAAAAAACCAGCACTGGTTCATTCTAGAGACATTCCTAAGAGACCCAATGTGGGTCTCCCCACCATTAATAACCTACCAATGCCCAAGGCGAGACCATAAAACCAACATAGGGAGGTCCAGGAGGACTCCCCACCATTAGAACTAACGGAATGTATAGAACTTTGAAAACTTCTCAACGGTGACCAAACACCCCACCACAAGGGGCGGGGAGGGAGGGGCCCGACCACCAGGCGTCAAAACCACGGCCGGCCACAAACCAATATTTCAAAATTTCTTGGATGAACACCATTCAAGTTTGAGACTGAGTTACCCAACAGACTCTCATAAGGACCACTAAAGCGATTGCATCCAGTGGAACACAACCCCAAAAACTTTAAGGCAACGAGACGAACACACCGCCACATGGTCACGAAAACCTTATGCAACCAGACGGTTCGTTCGGAGCAGAACAACCATAGAAAACATTTTAAGCTGCTTTCACTTTCAACACCAATGACAGAAATAAAGTCGGGTCTCATACACTCTCGGGGTTCCTGACCATGCACCAGCTTCGCTCCGAGGCCTATGGCTGGAGCCCTGATGTTTGAAGCATATCCTGCCTCGCAGTCAGGTATTGAAGAATCCCGAGCGGAGATTTTCCTTCCGGTGTCACACGCAATCATACTGCACCCGAGGCAATACCAACAGACACAACACACCATGATTTCTAATTACTCTCACACTGAGCATTCACCAGAACGAGAGCTTAGATGGTACATGCGCATCACCCATTGTTACACTGAATGAGAACATGGCACCACAAATCATCGCCAAGAACTATCATTGTTGTCAAGAGAAACATAGCGCTGAGAATGACTTTAAACCGCATCTTGAACAACACGTGATTCCTGCAAACGACCATAGTAGCCTCATACGACTGGATCTGCCAAACTAGTAGCCTAACACAAACCTTTCCTTAAATGAAACAAACCAAAGACTAGAGGTCATTTAGAACGATAGACCGCACCAACAACTTAGGGTTGCTTCCAAACCACCATTGACTATCAAAGGGACCTCACGCTGCAAGACGTCACCGAACATGACCCTTGAGGATGATGTAAACACTACAACCATTCAAGACATCGATAAGCACTGATAGCTCTCAATCGCCTTCACCCTTCCCCACTAGAATTTCTTTCACCGCTTCTAGGGGAACCTTTAGACACAACGATGTCAACTTCATACCCGATGAGTCAGATAACTCAAAGAGACCAAACTCTGTTCAACTCCCCTCGCATCTGTCATCCCGCTGTGAGAGGTCTTAGTTGTAGAAAAGAGAGGTGGGTTCAATCATAGAATTCAAAAAGAGAGTACTCTGATTAACTGGAGGTCCAGCCAATGACGAATTGCCAGTGGCCATATTTCAATTGCATTTTAACATTTTATGGGGGGCATACACTAGTCAAGAAAGAAAACCATGGACCCAAATCAAACTGGTCCAACGGTCAAGACATATCACACAAGCAAACACCAAACATGCAGGGGAAACCACTGCAAGGTCTCCCCGATGTACTCTTCAAAAGAATTTACTAACTACACACTTGCATACCAACTTACAAATAAGAACTCAAACTCGGGACACAAACCATTCAGAAAGAATACTCAGCTCAAACGCCACACATCCAACATCTCAAAAACACAAGGACAGGCCACACAAAAACCGTTTACTAAAACACCAAATTTTTCCTTTTTTCCTTTAACAAAACATTTTGAAAATAAGCAAACCCGGTGGATTTCACCAACACCAATGGTGTCCCATGAGCCTCGCACATGCATGTTCTCGTGCCGCACTGGCACCCACCTCATATCCATCCAAGAACTCATCCGCTCGTGCCATTAACCATTTCCATTTTTTTTAAAAACCAAAACATTCAACCCACACCTTTCAAAATTCATACATCATTTTCTTTTTAAAGCGTTTCATTTGAAAACATTTTCCATGACCAAAACATTTTTACTTAAAAACCAAATTCCCATGAATCCAAAACAAGGAGACGAGAAATGACGCAATAGAAACTTGTGTCAGCGGGTGACTGGAACGTATGGTTGGCGGTCATACGCCAGTCACGCCACCGCCACGGAGGGTATTATAGGACAACGTCCCCGGCTCCACATGGCTTGCCAGACCCTGCGAGCTCACTAGGACCGCTGACCTTGCCCCTTTTCAATTCCCTTAGACGAGATTATCCGCAAGGAGAAAAAACTCCGACAAACCACAACCCACTTCGGTAACTTGAGTCCCGCCACGAGGTGTGCTGGCCAGACACCTTACTCGTAGCTAGGACGTCGAGTCCCGAAAACTTTAACTCAAGTCTACCATGACTCTATCCCAAAAGATCATGACTTAAGAGAGCAAACCTTGCCCTCTGATACCATTTTGTCACGAACTAGGCCGGGTCGCCATCCGACCTGGCGCCCGACCCGGTCCGCAGCAAGGCCCGAAGGGCGTTCCCGATCCCCACGGGCTGGCACAAGTGCCTGGGTACCAAGAGTAGCAAGTGGGAACGATTTTACCCAAAATAAAAGATAGAAAAACAACTAACCAGATAAATAACTGAAACTAGAAATAGAAAACCAAAAACGCCCTTAAACTACGAACATGTTTAAAGTCTACAACTCCAACCAAAAACCCAAAATGAACAACAACATAAATAGAGAACTAAGCTCCAATACCGACCTCATGCGACGCGAGAAGTTGCATCCCCAAGCTACTAACACCAACCTGCACGCGAAGACCAACAGCAACCAGAGCCACCATCGCTGAGCACGACGCACAACCTGGAATACACAAGAGACAAGAATCTACATACACCCAAGGGTGTATGTAGGGTGTGAGCTAAAGCCCAGTAGGACATCACCCAATAAAAAGGTTCCATGCCACAACATCAAGAGGACAATTTAATGTGCTTATTTAATTTATACTTTTGAAATTATTTTAAAGAAAACATTTACAAACCAAATGCTAAAGGAAAACACTAAAAATGACTCATTTCACAAACACGATTCTAAAGAGGAAGAGAAAGGTTCATTATGGGCACACACACACACACACTCCCACACACACACACACATACTCACACACACACACATACACGCACACACACACACACACACACCCAAGTGGTCCGCTGTATGCCGACAGAAGGCACCACGCCATTGACGGTAGATCACTATGGGTAAAACCCCTAAGGATCATCTTGCTCGAGTGGGACCCTAGAAACCTCGTGTCTCGGTGAAACGTGGCTTAGAAGGCCACGACCCTCAGAAAATGTGGCTTAGAAGGCCATGACCCTCAGAACACATAGCTTAGAAGGCCACAACCCTCAGATATCATGTTTAGTTAGTGTTGCAATTGTCAAACTAGCTAAGTGAGACAGGGACGATACCCATCTGGCTCATTAGCGCACTAGTTCTAGTCCTCCCACCTAGATACCCGGGGTTTTCCCTTGTGCTCAATCAAGTTTTACATTCACATGGTATATTGTTTTTCCCATATCACATACCCAACCAGACATTACACACAAGTCACTATTTTCACACCCAAACAACATTTCAAAATCTCACGCACGCCAAAAATACCTTTCCAAAAATATATTTGTCGTTACCTAATCGTTTCGCAAAAATCCCATTAAAAAAAACGCTCAAAAAAGAACATAAACAATTTGCACAACTTAGGAAGCATTATTTTAATAACACAACAAGGGCCGACACAAATAAACACACCCAATTACAAAGAAGGGAGTCGTTCAAACCACTTGCTTAATAAATTGTCCTTAAAACTAGTTTCACCCAACTACACAGTTGTCTGAACCATCTGCACCTCTTAAAATGATTCGCTACACATTAAAAACCCACATTTAGACATACACAACTCAATTACCCATAAAAAATAAGTTCGCACCAACCAAACATCACCTAGAACCCAACTTGAAAACATTGCACCAAAACAACACATATTTTTACGTGCAAAGACCATTTTAAAAATCAATTCCGCACTCAAATATTCTAAAACCACATTTGCACCATATAAACAATTGAATAAACAATTTTTGGACTTACCCCAACAAGTTCAAAATGAAGAAAACATGATCATTTCTAAAGAAAGTGAAATTTTCATGAAGCATGCATGTCAAACAATTTTTAAAATGCATTTCGCACAGCTTTTAAAGAACAACACATCATTTATATGAAAACACACATATAAACAACAAGAGCCTACTATTTCGGAAATCCAATCTCCTCAGACGAGCATGCCAGAACATTATAAACATGGATCGCATTATGCAATTAAATCATAGAACACATTAAATTAATTAAACAACCAAACTAAATTATCTAAAAGATGTAAAGACATGGAACCACCTACCTCAAATAGGAATGGAAAAGTGACACGGCGCAAGATTCCAGTTGCGCAACGATCGCACCGTATTGAGCTGTCAAACAGGTCCTAAAACAGCAGGTCCTTAAACAGGTTCAAAGATAATGTTAACATAATAATAATAATAATAATAATAATAATAACGTAAAAATAATAATAATAATGATAGTAATATCAATAACATAATGATAATAACATCATAATAAATCTCAATAATAACATAATAATAATAATGATAACATAATAATGATAATATCCAAGTAATAATAGCATAACATAATAGTATTAACATGATAATAACAATAATAATAACATTAATATATTAATAATAACATAATCATAATGTAATAATAATAACAAATTATAATGATAATAATAGTATTATTACATTAATAATAATAAAATCAAAAGGAATTTGTTAATGTCTCATTAGATAAAATAATAAAAATGAAATAGATAAATAAATAGAAAAAACGGAACAAACCTGCCGGCTGGGGTTCACCAGACTAGGGGGTATGGGGTTCGTCGGAGGGAAGCGGTGCGTCGGTTGAGATTCCGGTGGACAGCTGGAAAAAGGGGAGCGGCGCATAGAGAGGTCGCGGCTGGAGTAGGGAGGTGGCGTGGGCACGCGACGGCTGCGACGGGTGCGACAGGGACCCGACGGTGGGCGGCTGGCCAAGAGGCGGTCGTGACGGGGAGCTGACGGTGGGGTGAACAGGCCGGGAGATGGAGGAGGGTGATGGGTGCGACGGGCCTGGGAAAATATATGCAGCGCTAGGGTTAGGGGAGATGGGCGACGGAAGAGAGGGTTCGGTGCGGCGGGATGGGGTGCCGGCGGCGGGGCGAGCAGGCCGGGAGGAGGAGGGAGATGGGAGTGGAGGGGAGGGAGCGTGACGGCTAGGGTTAGAGGGGAGGGGGGTGAGCTACGCGGGACAACTGAGGGGGAGAGGAAGTGAGGGAGAGAAAATAAGGGAGAGAGAAAATAAGATAAAAAAATAATAAAAAAAAGATAAAATGAGAAAAAAAATACAAAATACAAAAAAAAATAAATGAAATAAGTGAAATAATAATAATAAAAATTGTAATAGCACCATATAATCTTAACTATAACATTTATTAATCTCAAACATTATTTTTATCATTATCATTAAAAAAAAATTATTAAAGTTTATTAAACTTTTTATTTCCATTTTATTTAAATCTCATTATTCATTATTATTTCATTATCCGGTTATGTTTTTAACTCATTTTGAAAGTCGGGCGGACAACGCGGTCTCAGAACCGTGCCCTGCCCGTGCGTCCGGTGACGCTAAACCTGAAGCAGCCATAATAATAATAATAATAATAATAATAATAATAATAATAATAATAATGATAATAATAATTATATTAATAACATAATAAAACAAATTGTAAACTATACAGTAATCTACTTAATAAAATGCTGATAATAAAAACGATACTCACTTAAATTATTATTCAAGATAATGATAATAATATTTTAAAGTGACATTAATAAAATTATTATTATTAAAACCATTCTTAATTCATCTCATTTTGTTAATTGAACATCGGAAAGGCATGTAGTGACCAGGCAGAGTTGTGTAACGACCCAAGCGAGGCCGCACGACTTCGACCGTAGTGCACTGGACGTAGTCGAGGCCAAAACACACAGTTTAAGATAAGAATTCAAAATTTTAACTCGGGATTCAACCCTAACCACCTGAGGCTCAAGAAAAATTGATAAAATAAATAATGTAAAAGGTGCGAGTGTGACAAAAGGTAACTTGAAAACATTGAAGAATCCATGTGGAAAATCTAAACCAGAATATATTAATAAAAATTGTTTAGTTATCTAGCCTGATCAATTTCAAATTTCTAGAGAACTACAAAAAGATGAAGATGAAGTACTAGATAAATCTAAGGCAAATGGGAAGCTTATAATTTCATATGAAGAATGATACAGATTTCATGAGAGGTTATCAACACAAGACAACTCAAGTGTCTCACATGTACTTTGTGGGAGGTTCAAGAAGGCTGGAAATAATGCAAACAAATGTATGACTATTTTACTAGCTCAAATGGAAGTGTTGAAGATTTAAAAACATTCACCAGTGGAAGCTACTTCACTACTAGAATAAGTAAGGATGAACATACCACAAAAGTTGTAGGTGAATGGAAGAAAAGGGTCTATGTTGGCACTGAAAGATAAAAATGGAAAATGTAAAGGAGACACCAGCATGAAGAGTACCAGACACATTAGATCCACAAGGAAAGAAGTTCTTAGGTTGAGAGGAAATTCTCAGCCCCATTGCTTCTACTAAGATGCTCACATGTGTTCCATCTTATTACCTTATACTTTTTGTTATTTATACGTGTTTACATTTTAGGGAATTTAAGGTGAAAGTCATTCTCAAAATTATAATTGAATGAATAATGTGGAGAACAACAAGTTGGATTGATTATTCATGATTTGATAAAAACTTGTAATGTTTCAAAGTAGGAGATTATCCATGCATATCTTGAATATTATGTGATTATATTTTCCACCCTGACGAATCAAAGGGATTTCGCCGCTTGAGGGGGAGAAAATATGAAGGAGATGATAGCAAGTATCATGTCGTGACAAATCTTGAAATTCATATCATCTCAAGAAGTTGAAACTTGAGGTATTCCAATCAAACTTTCATCCCTTGTTATTAATTTTATTTATCATGTCAATTAAGTGGGAGCGCTTGATTGATGAGAAGATGGGATGATAGGGGGAGATTTATATTTTCACATTAACTTTTTAATATGTTTGGTGAAGTATGCATAGGATTTAACATTTCATTAATAAATCTAACTATTTAAAACCCCCATGATTAAGAATTGATACATTCTGAGAATGATTTCACATGCTAGGTTATTTATTGACAACATTGAATACCTTTTCATATCTCTCTTTTTTTCTACACTGAGTTATCCCAAGTATACTTAGATTTTATTAACTAAAGGCTCTTTGCTAAGTGAACAATGTGACATCATCCCTCTCTTAGAAAATTCGAGAATTCATTCTTTAAAGGGAGGAGAACAAGATTTTCAAAATACCCCATTAAACCGTTGCATTTGGTTACCAATAAGGGGGAGAAATGATTCACACACATATTGACCTTTATAAAAGTGTTCCTAAGGGATATTGACAAAAAAATACAAAGGGGGAGATTGTGGATCATAGTGTTTCAATTGTTTTCAATAACATGTCAATACGTGTATGGAAAGGTAGTGATGAAGTGATGATGAATATTTAATATGAGAATTTTTTACAAATCTTATGTAACCTGGAGAATATGTATGAAATGACATTGGATTTAATTCTTGGACATTATCCATATTAATTCAGACGATTGTAGAGATATTCCTAAGTTCCAAGACATGTGTCACTGAAAGACACTGTGTCACACCATTTGAAGAAGGCCATGAAATACTTGATTGCAGGAAGAAGTTGGAAGATCCATCCACTAGTTTCTTATTGGATTAAGATTTTGAGAAGATTGTGCTAATGTCAAATGTTTAAGAGATGTGAAAAATGGGTTTTCACATTGGATACATTCTTAAAAGTTCTTTGGGAATTCATATTTCTAAAAAGAATTGAAGGATGAGGAGGATAGATGATAAAGTGGTTTATTTGTTATATGTTTGAAGAAGGGTGTCAATGGATGTGTAAATTACTAAGTAAACATGCACCTGATACATATAATTTTTTAATGGGATTATATTAAAAATTATTGGCCAGCTCGAAGAAAACCATCTAGCCTGGGGAGGCAGCACACACTGGGCATCCAAGACTTGACTCCCCAGCTAGCCATCCCGCATAGACTAGCTAAAGGGAACATAGGAAATGTCACATGGTGAATGAGATCACTAGATAGGTGCCACCATGTGGGGCGGAATGACGACAGGAAGTGGGAACAGAGCGTGCCCGTAAGGAGCACAAGGTGGGCGAAAAGCGTGCCCACAGGACACCAGTATGGGGTGGTACCAGGAAGGGAGGAAGAGAAGATTTGTTCATGTTCCATGGAACTGAGCATTATAATTCACAACATTACCATAGTGCATTTCGATGTGGGACTAAGTTTTAAAAACACTAAAGCCATATCCTTCATCCAATCTGATCGCAATATGATCCTGACCATTGATCCCTCAGCGACACATGGTCTACTGTCTGATCAGCGCACCCCTGATCCAGTGTATCTCAGCCACATATCTCATTGAACACCTCGAGATTGAACCACGATTGACTAATCTCCTCCACCGTGGTTTTCATCAACCTACGACCACCCCCACTACACCCAAGAACCAGGAGCTCTATCCAGACACCCAACTCACCACTCCTACCACCATTTGAGCTCTGGTCAATTACATTCTGATCGTTTGAGGAAAAAAAGTCGCATTCATGCATTTGTAGTTAAATGCATGCATCAACTGATGATTTTCAAGGAGACCGGGGCAATGTAAATCTTATGAGGCTATGAAGAAAGCTCCATGATCAAACTTGCCTGGATATGAGGATATGCATGTATTCATAAACACATGCAGGTGATGATTCTTTCATGAAATAGGGAACTCATGTTGAAAAGAAACTAATAGAGAGAAGTGAGATCTCTCATCCGTGTTTGATGTTTTCAAAGCTGAAGATCGTGGAAATTATAAGATTTGAACCCCACGACATTACCTGTGGAATTGGATCGTGGAGAAACATGGTGATACTCTCCTATAAATAGATATCCCTCGACCGAGGCTCTGTTGGTGAAAATATTAAGTATGTGCCTATTTTTGTGAAACAGAGCACCATACACAGAGAAGTTACACACAACCCAGCTATCCGAAGAATAAGAATATCCACATGAATTAAACAAGTTCAAAACACTCTTAAATTGTTCTTACGAAGGTGGAAATAAGCCACACCCTCTGTACGAAGAAATCCAAGAACCCAGGATTGGTTCTCATGAACCCTCTTCGGGTTTTCAATTAGGTAAGTCCACATGTATCCAATCTGTAACACCCCAATTTTCCTCGGTATGTTTCCTTTCGAATAATGCAATGGCGTGCCTTGTACACAACTTCGAGATTTTAACACACCATAACCAATCAAACTAGCCGTTATGAATAGTAATACCTACTTTTTGAAATTTTATAAATTCTATCTCTCAAAATGGACTTCATTTTTGGATTGGTAATATCGAAATTATCCTAGGGTGAAATTTTGGCACTTTTTGGATAACTTTCATATTTTGATGAATAGTGAAAATTACTAAATTTTAATTAAAAAAAACTTTTTTAATCAAAATAATTAATAGTGATACATTATGAATTTGAGTTGTTTTAAAGTATATTTAGAATATATTTTTACTATTTAATATAATTTTGGTCATTGGACATAATTTTACAATTAAACCAAACATAAACAAGTGTCAATCTTTTGATAGTTATTATCTCTTAAAAACACGTTTTTTGTTTGGACAGCGGGAATTAATTTTAAATTAATTTCTGCCACTTCTGTGTTTTGAATTTAGAAAAATGGATTCCATATTTTGAATCAGGATGTTCAAATTGTGTAAATAGGTAACTTTTATTTTTAGACATTTTGAATAATTACTGCGGTAAATATTTTATTTACCATGGTTAAGGGTAAATCCGGTAAATAAGGGTTAAAAAATAATATTATAATAATACTAAATTACCCTAAAACGTGTCTTAACCCTATTTGTTGATACATGGTCGACCATTGGAATCTTTGGGTCTATTTTGGGACCCCATGGATCCACTTGTAAGTGATAATGACACTTTATTTTAATTAAGTTAATATAAATACAAAAATGACACAAGCATATATCTTTTAACAAAACAATTGTTACAGAGGGTTATATATATATTGGATTTTAGATTATAAATATTCCTTAGAAAGATAAAAAGATTTCCTACATAATGATATTTTATTTATATTTCTTAGACATTAAATAATTTAATTTATTTATGACACAATGATGATGCAGTAATTACTATAATAGTGAAAAATCAAAATAATTGATATTAAAAATACCCAAATAAATATAATATGAAACTTTTAATGAATTAAAAAAAATTTCTAGGATAATATGATATATTAGTATTGATTTAATTGAATTTTTTCAAATTAATCAATCTTTTATGAGTTTCACAAAAATCAACTATTGAATAGTGTCAAAATTGACATAAAAGAGTTTTTAAAACAAATATTATATTATTAATTGTTATTGAATTCCTAAAAATCTAAGGTTCGGCCAAGAGACTTATATCATGATAGGTGTATCATTAATGGACCACTTGGGGGTCGCTTGTATGTATATGGTAAGTTTATTAACCATATAATATAAAAATACAAAGAGACATTGTAAAAGTGAAACTAATTAACTTAGAGTTAATACTTAAAGATAAGGTTAATATAAGTACCCAAACCTGTCTAAATTCTATTGGTTGAGTTGTTTTCGACCCATCCCCACCTTAAACTTTTAATAGTCAACTTTGTAGCCACTGGAAACCGAATATGAATTTATTATAAACTAATATCTCTAGCTTTTCCAAAGGTGCCCCTCACCCCTCTTATAAAAGGGCACTCCTCCTTCTCATTTCTTCACACCTTCAAAGCCCTTTGGTTCGGCCAAAACCTGCCCAAATACAATCTTAACTTCCCTCAATACAACCTAGAGGCCTTAGTTTGATCAGAAAGCCAACCTAAGGAGCCCTTTTGATCAAATCAAAAGGAAGAACCCGAAGAAGAGGTAATGTTTTCACCACCCCTTTTCAAGTTCCTTTCTTCTTCCACTTCCTCTTTATTTGTTATTTCCATTATAAAATAATAACTCCAGTATCATATATATACTGTGATGTTATTATAAATATGGTACAACCATATTCAGTATTCTATCCATCCTTTGAATAACATGTCACCATACGTGCGTACGTAGGGCTTACCGTCTCCACGTCGTGGTGTAATTGTTATTCAATATATTATTATTTGGATGGGTATAATAATGATGTGTAAATCATGTAAATAATAAATATAACATGATAATGATTCTGTATATATGATATAAAATCCAATTATATATTATTTTAATATCAAAAGAATGATATTGTCGCTCGTGCGTATGTACGGACTACCGTCTCCACGAACACGATGAGATTCATTGTCCATCATATCCATTCAAGTATAATTATCATTTGATGATTTAAAAATAGTATCTAAGGACTTGATATCATTCTGGATATTAATAATATACATCCCATTAATAACGAATATGGCTCACATAACAAAGAATATAAAGTAAAATGAACCCGTTAACACCCGAAATGACGATAATTCTAAGATATTATTAACAAATAAACGTTAAAAGATCATATATGATATCATATTAAAGTAAATGATTCTTGTATAATTCAATAACAATTATTTCACCATTATACAGGAGGTAAACCTACCATCGACCAAGGAAAAAGTACAAAGTAAGGGATTTTCTTATCTCACTTTCAATTCCGTGAGATTTCCATTTTTCGCCACTAAATTATTGAAAGTGGTGTATTGTGTACTACCATTTGATATATATTCATGATTCTATTTATATTCATGTTATTCTGTAAATCATTTGGTGGTTATTAACTTTTGGCCATACGACTCAGTTGATTAACGTGGTAAGGGATTTTCTTATCTCACTTTCAATTCCGTGAGATTTCCATTTTTCGCCACTAAATTATTGAAAGTGGTGTATTGTGTACTGCCATTTGATATATATTCATGATTCTATTTATATTCATGTTATTCTGTAAATCATTTGGTGGTTATTAACTTTTGGCCATACGACTCAGTTGATTAACGTGGTAAGGGGTTTCTTATCTCACTTTTAATTTCGTGAGATTTCCATTGATCCCCACTTAATTATTGCATGTGGTGTATGTGTACTGCCCATGATTGTATTCATTGTGTAATATACTTTAATTTATGGGTATTTACTTCATCATGGTATGATACTTCTTTCATGGGTGTATGTTTCGTATGTTACCTAATCGGTAAGGGAATTTGAGATTTCAATTCCCACTCATTTGGCTTTACGCATATTTCATTGATTATATTACTCCATGATTATGTGTGGAATCACTATTCATTTGATTATGTCATAATTTCCACTCCCCTTCCTGTGGATATAAGTTTGATACACATAATCACTCATTGGTAATTCTCAAGTCATTGATATGAATTTGATAAGAGTAATTTTAACTCATTCACCATTTGTTGAGTTAAACATCCAATTCGTTGGTGTTGTTTTTACAAGAATATGTGTGAATATCCTTTGATTGTTTTACACTGAATATCCAATCATATTTAGTGTATTTATATTTGTCACACATAATTATGTCGTTGATTTATCCTTAACCTAAGGATACGGCCTTTATGAGAGATTTCATCTCAATTTACATTCCATTGAGACTTCTTTGTTGATATACACCAAATCACTTTTATGTGGTGTATATAATGTACTTTGACATAGTATATCATGAATCCCTTTATTCTCATGATATTACAAAGTTTTGATTACCTCAATTATTTGTATTCAAGTGTTTCTTTTGGTTAGAATCTCTAACTAAAATACCATTTTTAAATGTTTTAAAGACTTATTCTTCTAAATCTTTCTCATTAATGTCCATGTTTTAAAAATGGTTTTAAGGATTTATTTATATGGACATTAATGTTTTAGAAATTAAAACTCCTTTTAAAAAGTTTCAAAGTGGTATGGGACACTTTGATTCAAAAATCTACTTTTAAATGGCTTCTTGACAAATAGTGTGACTTTTAAATGTTTTCAAGAAAAGGGGGATAATTCTCTCAAATAGTTTTGATGATTATTTTCATTTATGTCAACATCATTAATTATTCTCGATTGAGGTTAATGTGATACAATACAATCTTCCATATTGTATCGAATGAGTCATGTTTGACTGTGGATGCGCTGTTTTTATACCATTCATGGTTTGTGGTAAAAGTATTGACATTTCGTATGCTAGTTTTAATACGAATGTTTATGTTATGTTTAAACATGTTCATATGAGGAATGCATTGGACTTAATAAGTGACGGGTGGAGCCCGCTATAGCTCCTCGATGCATCGGTAGGTCTCATGAGACAAACTAGTGTCTTGGCACAAGGCCTTGACAAAATCTTATTTGTAGTCTTGGCACGAGGCCTTGGCTAAGTGGTTATGATAGTCTGGCATTATGCATTCCAACATTATGAAAGTGGATATTGATATTGCATGTGATCATTAGACTAGTAGAATATCCATGTGAGTAAGTAAATGGCATTATTTCATTTTACCTTTTCCATTTTATGCTGAAGTTCAAGTTTAAAAGGCTTTTGTTTTAGTTATAAATTGCCTTAAGTGTTTATGCTTATTTATGAAAGCTTCTGCTACAATGTTATCCTTACTGAGCATCTGAGCTCACCCCTTTCAATGTTTTATTTTTTCCAGGATTATGAAGAAGTAATTTATGAATGACCTGCAGGGATTGTATGAGGGGATATGTAGACAAGATGTTTTTTTATGATGTAATGGATGTATCTAGTTATTCCAAGGCTACTAAACTAATCGGTGTTTCGAGACTTGATCTTTCTCGTGATCATGCCAATGTTATGTAATAATGCACCGACTCTAGGTAACTAGGGTCGGGGCGTTACAGTTAGTATCAGAGGAAGTTTAGTACAAACCTTGGAAGCTAGATTTAGATAAACTCTGATTAGAGCACGTAGACCTAAGATGAACTTTGAGGATTAGTATAAAAGAACTTATGAGAATTTTGGTATTGTAGAGATTTTGTGAGTTTTCCGAGCAATACATACCTGTCTGGATACGAGCAGGTAGAGGCGGCTCTGGCACAGATGTACCTAGGGGTAAAACCCGAAAACACCGCTTTGAGATAGACTCGAACGGGAACTGGTGCACGACAACGGGCCTTACTGCACTATTGGTTACGACACTCCCGGGGGATATGCTTAGGATAATTTACATTTTCTTTACAAACCGATTTAAGTAATATATACATAAGATGAGAGTAAATGACCTTGGTTAATCCTAATATGTTTCAAATTGAGAATATGGTGACATTTTAATCTCTAAATGATTTTACGACTACTATTACTCACACAATGCTTTCTGGTTTTAGTCAATGGCTGGATTCCAAGGAAGTCATAGTGACTCTGAGAATGATGTACAAGGTGGGAACGGTGGTGGAAATGAGCAACAAAATGGAATGTTGATAGGCGTAAAAGATATCGTCTTTATGCCAAATCAGTTTTCCAAAAATATAATCAACAACATATATATTAACCAACTCCCAGACTCAACAAGGAAGAGAAAGGTGATAAATGATAAGATCTCCAGCAATGGAGACCATGGAGAAAAGAAACCTCAATTTTCATCATGCAAGAAATGTGGAAAGAGACACCCAGGAAAGTGTCTCAATGGGACAACGAAATGTTTTACGTGCGGGAAGGAAGGACATAAAGTGAAGAATTGCCGAAGAAAAATGAAGAGTACTATGGAAGAAGATAAAAATGGTACCAAGAGTCCATTTACAGTCATTTGCCGTAAATGTAGGGGACCTGGCCATTACCCGAGTGAATGTCCTATTCTATAGGATATTTTCTTGGTCAAAGAAGAAGATATGTGGAAATAAATGGTTGGAGAAAAACTTAAAAAGTATTAGCACTCCTTGTTGATGGGTACTTTGGAATAATTTTCTCTTGTATTTGTAACCCCGCAGTTTGCCATGTGAGAATGATATTTGAAGAAGAATTTTCTCTTCTCTTGTGGATATAGGTATAAATAACCATTTGGTTTTATATGATCATTGGGGTTTGAGAAAATTATAAGTTATTATAATTTGGGATAAAAATTCAAAGTATGATATTACATTTGTGATTAAGTTATGTTATTTTGAGGAATTTATCTCATTTTGGTAATATTATAAAATATAGTTTTTGAAAAAGGACAACACGTAGACCGTGTGACAACCCGTCGCGTTGGAAAAAGCTGTGGGAATCGAACCTACAACCAGAGTGCGATTGGGATTTATCGCCTACCACTGGACTACGTGAAGTCCCTGGTTAATGTGACTTTTTTTTTGTTAAATGATTTTATTGATCAATAATAAGATGATTTGGGTTCTTATGTCTTATCAAATGAATACCCTTGGTATAGGAAAATGATTTGGTGATTAAGGGATAAATGTTATTTTGGAAGATGTTCGCTTTGTTGGAAACACTATATGCCCAAGGAAAATAGAATACAATGGGGTTTCATTTGTAGAGTAATGGTGGATTTTTATCTACATTTTTATTGTTGATTTATAGTGATTTGGGTTATTTATGGAAATTATTAACCTATAACAGAGAATATGTGATGATGTTAATTACTTTTAAGTATGTGACTTTAAGAGTATTTGATGTCATTTGGAGATACAATGTAACATGGGAGACTACATAATCAAATTCTTCTATGATTTGGGTTTCAATATTAGTTTGGATTATATTAAAAGATTTTAAGGACAATTGGTTATTGAATGGTATCTATTTAACTTTGGGGTATTGTTGGTTTAATTTTAGAAATTAAGATTAGTGCATATTTATCTCAATGAATATCCTTTTGGGGGATCATTAGATCATTCACTAACCATTTTGGTTTTGATTAATCTTCAAAGACAATGTAAATATATGGTTTATCCTGCATGGATCATGTGATTCTATAGAAGTTTATTCTAGCTCTTCCAGTGTGACCAAGTCTTCTTGAATACTCATCGTTTAAAAAAATTGAGTTAGTGGTGGAAATTTATTAAAGAATGAAAATTTACATAAAATGTAAGTATATCTCATAATGTTCTTAGTCAATATCATAAATGAATTCCTCTTCCTTATGTAATATAACTTTAAAAAGAAATGTTGTCTGTTTACTTTCCAACTAGGAGACTAATGGTCGTTTGTCCCAACACAAGTTTGTGGTTTTCTCATTGTTAACTTTCTCCTGATCATGATTTCTATCCCTCTCCATCAGAACATGACACTTAGTTTATCATCCATATCCATGTTTTCTTACATGGAATCCTAGTATGGGTTATCTTGGATGACCCTTATACCTCTCTTTCTTTCTTTTAAAGTGATAGTTTTATTGGATCTTTTTCCGATGTGGGACTTTCCATTATATTCCCAAGCAAAATTTTAAAAATTGCGAGGACGCAATTTATTGAAGGAGGGTAGAATGTAACACCCCAAGTTTCCTCGGTATGTTTCCTTTCGAATAATGTAATGGTGTGCCTTGTACACAACTTCGAGATTTTAACACACCATAACCAATCAAACTAGCCGTTATGAATAGTAATACCTACTTTTTGAAATTTTATAAATTCTATCTCTCAAAATGGACTTCATTTTTGGATTGTTAATATCGAAATTAGCCAAGGGTGAAATTTTGGTACTTTTTGGATAACTTTCATATTTTGATGAATAGTGAAAATTACTAAATTTTAATTAAAAACAACTTTTTTAATCAAAATAATTAATAGTGATAAATTATGAATTTGAGTTGTTTTAAAGTATATTTAGAATATATTTTTACCATTTAATATAATTTTGGTCATTGGACATAATTTTACAATTAAACCAAACATAAACAAGTGTCAATCTTTTGATAGTTATTATCTCTTAAAAACACGCTTTTTGTTTTGACAGCGGGAATTAATTTTAAATTAATTTCTGCCACTTCTGTTTTTTTAATTTAGAAAAATGGATTCCATATTTGGAATCAGGATGTTAAAATTGTGTAAATAGGTAACTTTTATTTTTAGACATTTTGAATAATTACTGCGGTAAATATTTTATTTACCATGGTTAAGGGTAAATCCGGTAAATAAGAGTTAAAAAATAATATTATAATAATACTAAATTACCCTAAAACGTGTCTTAACCCTATTGGTTGATACATGGTCGACCATTGGCATCTTTGGGTCTATTTTGGGACCCCATGGATCCACTTGTAAGTGATAATGACACTTTATTTTAATTAAGTTAATATAAATACAAAAATGACACAAGCATATATCTTTTAACAAAACAATTGTTACAGAGGGTTATATATATATTGGATTTTAGATTATAAATATTACTTAGAAAGATAAAAAGATTTCCTACATAATGATATTTTATTTATATTTCTTAGACATTAAATAATTTAATTTATTTATGACACAATGATGATGCAGTAATTACTATAATAGTGAAAAATCAAAATAATTGATATTAAAAATACCCAAATAAATATAATATGAAACTTTTAATGAATTAAAATAATTTTCTAGTATAATATGATATATTAGTATTGATTTAGTTTACTTTGTTCGAAGTAATCAATCTGTTATGAGTTTCACAAAACTCAACTATTGAATAGTGTCAAAATTGACATAAAAGAGTTTTTAAAACAAATATTATATTATTAACTGTTATTAAATTCCTAAAAATCTAAGGTTCGGCCAAGAGACTTATATCATGATAGTTGTATCATTAATGGACCACTTGGGGGTCTCTTGTATATATATGGTAAGTTTATTAACCATATAATATAAAAATACAAAGAGACATTGTAAAAGTGAAACTAATTAACTTAGAGTTAATACTTAAAGATAAGGTTAATATAAGTACCCAAACCTGTCTAAATTATATTGGTTGAGTTGTTTTCGACCCATCCCCACCTTAACCTTTGAATAGTCAACTTTGTAGCCATTGGAAACCGAATATGAATTTATTATAAACTAATATCTCTAGCTTTTCCAAAGGTGCCCTTCACCCCTCTTATAAAAGGGCACTCCTCCTTCTCATTTCTTCACACCTTCAAAGCCCTTTGGTTCGGCCAAAACCTGCCCAAATACTATCTTAACTTCCCTCAATACAACCTAGAGGCCTTAGTTTGATCAGAAAGCCAACCTAAGGAGCCCTTTTGATCAAATCAAAAGGAAGAACCCGAAGAAGAGGTAATGTTTTCACCACCCCTTTTCAAGTTCCTTTCTTCTTCCACTTCCTATTTCTTTGTTATTTCCATTATAAAATAATAACTCCAGTATCATATATATACTGTGATGTTATTATAAATATGGTACAACCATATTCAGTATTCTATCCATCCTTTGAATAACATGTCACCATACGTGCGTACGTAGGGCTTACCATCTCCACGTCGTGGTGTAATTGTTATTCAATATATTATTATTTGGATGGGTATAATAATGATGTGTAACTCATGTAAATAATAAATATAACATGATAATGATTCTGTATATATGATATAAAATCCAATTATATATTATTTTAATATCAAAAGAATGATATTGTCGCTCGTGCGTATGTGCGGACTACCGTCTCCACGAACACGATGAGATTCATTGTCCATCATATCCATTCAAGTATAATTATCATTTGATGATTTAAAAATAGTATCTAAGGACTTGATATCATTCTGTATATTAATAATATACATCCCATTAATAACGAATATGGCTCACATAACAAAGAATATAAAGTAAAATGAACCCGTTAACACCCGAAATGACGATAATTCTAAGATATTATTAACAAATCAATGTTAAAAGATCATATATGATATCATATTAAAGTAAATGATTCTTTTATAATTCAATAACAATTATTTCACCATTATACAGGAGGTAAACCTACCATCGACCAAGGAAAAATTACAAAGTAAGGGATTTTCTTATCTCACTTTCAATTCCGTGAGATTTCCATTTTTCGCCACTAAATTATTGAAAGTGGTGTATTGTGTACTGCCATTTGATAATTATTCATGATTCTATTTATATTCATGTTATTCTGAAAATCATTTGGTGGTTATTAACTTTTGGCCATACGACTCAGTTGATTAACGTGGTAAGGGATTTTCTTATCTCACTTTCAATTCCGTGAGATTTCCATTTTTCGCCACTAAATTATTGAAAGTGGTGTATTGTGTACTGCCATTTGATATATATTCATGATTCTATTTATATTCATTTTATTCTGTAAATCATTTGGTGGTTATTAACTTTTGGCCATACGACTCAGTTGATTAACGTGGTAAGGGGTTTCTTATCTCACTTTTAATTTCGTGAGATTTCCATTGATCACCACTTAATTATTGCATGTGGTGTATGTGTACTGCCCATGATTGTATTCATTGTGTAATATACTTTAATTTATGGGTATTTACTTCATCATGGTATGATACTTCTTTCATGGGTGTATGTTTCGTATGTTACCTAATCGGTAAGGGAATTTGAGATTTCAATTCCCACTCATTTGGTTTTACGCATATTTCATTGATTATATTACTCCATGATTATGTGTGGAATCACTATTCATTTGATTATGTCATAATTTCCACTACCCTTCCTGTGGATATAAGTTTGATACACATAATCACTCATTGGTAATTCTCAAGTCATTGATATGAATTTGATAAGAGTAATTTTAACTCATTCACCATTTGTTGAGTTAAACATCCAATTCGTTGGTGTTGTTTTTACAAGAATATGTGTGAATATCCTTTGATTGTTTTACACTGAATATCCAATCATATTTAGTGTATTTATATTTGTCACACATAATTATGTCGTTGATTTATCCTTAACCTAAGGATACGGCCTTTATGAGAGATTTCATCTCAATTTACATTCCATTGAGACTTCTTTGTTTATATACACCAAATCACTTTTATGTGGTGTATATAATGTACTTTGACATAGTATATCATGAATCCCTTTATTCTCATGATATTACAAAGTTTTGATTACCTAAATTATTTGTATTCAAGTGTCTCTTTTGGTTAGAATCTCTAACTAAAATACCATTTTTAAATGTTTTAAAGACTTATTCTTCTAAATCTTTCTCATTAATGTCCATGTTTTAAAAATGGTTTTAAGGATTTATTTATATGGACATTAATGTTTTAGAAATTAAAACTCCTTTTAAAAAGTTTCAAAGTGGTATGGGACACTTTGATTCAAAAATCTACTTTTAAATGGCTTCTTGACAAATAGTGTGACTTTTAAATGTTTTCAAGAAAAGGGGGATAATTCTCTCAAATAGTTTTGATGATTATTTTCATTTATGTCAACATCATTCATTATTCTTGATTGAGGTTAATGTGATACAATAAAATCTTTAATATTGTATCGAATGAGTCATGTTTGACTGTGGATGCGCTGTTTTTATACCATTCATGGTTTGTGGTAAAAGTATTGACATTTCATATGCTAGTTTTAATACGAATGTTTATGTTATGTTTAAACATGTTCATATGATGAATGCATTGGACTTAATAAGTGACGGGTGGAGCCCGCTATAGCTCCTCGATGCATCGGTAGGTCTCATGAGACAAACTAGTGTCTTGGCACAAGGCCTTGACAAAATCTTATTTGTAGTCTTGGCACGAGGCCTTGGCTAAGTGGTTATGATAGTATGGCATTATGCATTCCAACATTATGAAAGTGGATATTGATATTGAATGTGATCATTCGACTAGTAGAATATCCATGTGAGTAAGTAAATGGCATTATTTCATTTTACCTTTGCCATTTTATGCTGAAGTTCAAGTTTAAAAGGCTTTTGTTTTAGTTATAAATTGCCTTAAGTGTTTATGCTTATTTATGAAAGCTTCTGCTACAATGTTATCCTTACTGAGCATCTGAGCTCACCCCTTTCAATGTTTTATTTTTCCCAGGATTATGAAGAAGTAATTTATGAATGACCTGCAGGGATAGTATGAGGGGATATGAAGACAAGATGTTTTTTTATGATGTAATGGATGTATCTAGTTATTCCAAGGCTACTAAACTAATCGGTCTTTCGAGACTTGATCTTTCTCGTGATCATGCCAATGTTATGTAATAATGCACCGACTCTAGGTAACTAGGGTCGAGGCGTTACACAATTAGTTAACTTGCACCCTTGTTGTAATCTACGAAGATAGAACCACATGCCTGTACTGGTTTTGTGATGAATATCCACCCAACTGTTTGCATGAAGAAGAAGAAGAAGAAGAAGAAGGGAAGTGTGTGTGCGCATGTGAAGAAAAAAGGAGAAAGAAGAATACATGCACACACAGAACCTTGAGAATACCTTGAGACAGTGCTTGTGAAGGATCCCGAAGCATTGTGAATGTATACATGAAGAATAAGTTTGCATGTTGATGAGGATAACTTGTTTTCATGAACATATGTGCATGTTTTAAAGAGTGGGCAGTGTTCATGCTTGAAGAGGGAAAGAGGTAGTGCGTGTGTGAAAATAACAATGGAAATTTAAATCATTTACATGAATTGAGATTCCTGAGTGTGAAATAACAAATCCAACCCATGTAATATACTAATTTGGGTTTGAAGAAAACATATACATAAAACTCTTATAATGAACCAAATTTAAAAGGAACAAGTGTGTGCGTAAAGAACCAAATGTAAAGAAGTGAAACAAAATAGAAGAAGAGAAATTAAGTTCCATCAAGAAGGAAGTGCATGCATATGAATGACATACACACATTGAACCTAAACAACTAATTCAAGAGAACATTGTGTGTTTGGGATTATAAGAAACACATTATGCATGCATACAATCATGCATAATCATATGTATGTGTGAACAGTCTTTGAGATACCCAAGACAAGAGGTATTGGATGCCATGCAATCCATGCATGAAGTGAAGCTGAACTGAGAGTAATGACAGATATAATTTAAAGAAGATTTGATATCTGAGTTGACAGTATTTGGGGATTCAAGAAGAGATAAAATGATGAAATTGTGCAAGATAACTTTTTCATATTATATTATTGGAGAAGTTGTGTGCACCGTATGCATACACATTAGTGATGATGGGTATTCATCAGAAGAAGGAAAAAGTTACCAAGAATTTTTGAACTGAGAAGCGATCAAGAAAAGTGATCAGAATTATTGAGAAAGGCCAACGGACCTTACTAAAGGTTGTAGAAGATTCTTGAAGAGATACACGATAATGTGTGATTCAAAAAGCATGTGTGGACAGAGCATCTGATCATCTGCAGTGAATCAAAGAGAATTTAAATAAGGAAGTTGTTCATGTGACTCAAAAGCTAGAAGACCCCTGTGAGATTCAGGGAGGAGAATAAGTCTTTAGTGGGATTCTGAAGCAAGCTAGTGGACTCTGGTTACACTGTGGGAAGCAGTATAAAGAACCTCATGTGGGACTCAGGAGATATACATCAGGACTCTGTATCGACCATCTTAATTGATGATAATTTTCTAACAGAGAATCTGTGTTGGGGTGAGTAACTAACACAAAAAGGAGTAGGTCTTTGAACTAAACATTATAAACCCCTATGTTCAGTGCCTTTATATTTACAGGATCATTCAAGGTAAGAATGAGAGTCCCAAGAATAGTTGATCAAGGATTTAACCATCCATAGAGGTTTAATTGAAAAGAATAAATTTTAAAAAGTTGAAAAGGGATCACTGATTCACTCCTCCCCCTCTTAGTGATTCACAATGATCCAGGAACTTCAATTGGAATCAGAGGAAGGTTGCCTCTAAATGATCCAACTGAGTCTTTATGAAGTGAATATTTCATGAAATTAGTGAGAAACTTTAAATGGAGATTTCTTCCATGTATCAAAAGAATAGGAAGAATAAACAAGAAAGGAAGCTGAAGAGAAACCATACTGCTAATGGGGATACACCTTCTACTAATGGTAATATGGAAGGTACAATATAACGACCCATACTTTACATACATTGTTAATACTTCAAAATTGAAGCACACTTATTACAACATATGACAAAACCACAAAGGACCGTATAGGTATAGTGTCTTTAGAAACTGGGAAACATAAACAACTGGTTCATAAATCTTCTACAGTGTCTCCCATTTATTTCATCATATCTAGGGTCCCTTTTATCATATTCTACTTAATATCCATCTTCCTGACCTGGGGAAAATAAAACATAAAAGGGTGAGCTCAAATGCTCAGCAAGGGAAAATAAAGGAAATAAAAATCATATCATATCTTTTTGAAAATCAAAACCTGCAAAAGAGATCATAATATCTTATCATGGAATAAATCATAGAAGTGAAAATGAGATCCCCATAATCATAACATAAAACTTGAAACTTTGTGGCATGCACACATAATCATGGAAAATCATTTCTTGTTAGTCATGACTCATTGCCAAGAGTATCTTAGTGGACAAAGTCCCTTTCTGAACCGAGTCACCCTCGTTCCAGTCCTGTTTCACTGAACCGGTATAACCTACCATTCCAGCCATGTCTATCTCATGAGATATAAAATCTTTACCCAATGCATTGGAGGGATATATAGGTCCCACCCATCTTATAATGAATCCTTTCTTATGTGTGCCACATAATCATACATCATCGCATAACACATGTAACAAAAATGGGATTCTTGAAACATCATGACATCATAAATCAATTCATATAAGATAAAGGAATTCATAAAAATAATTCCATCACAACATGATCAAATCAATGTAATAATAGGGATAAAAACAGAACCCTTTATTATCTTAGATGGAAAATAATTTTGATAAAACACTTGAACTCCATTCTTGAGGAAAATATCCTTTCTTCTTCAAAAACATTTTTCCTTTAATAACATGTCATACAACTTTAAAATAAAAGAAGTTGATTAAAAATAAACTTGAAAACTTGTAAAGGAAGCTTCTTGGAAATAATGTTTTAAAAATCCATTCATGCCGTATAAGTTAAAAAAAACATTATTCGTACTTTTGTCGGAAAAGTCAAAAAGTACCTCGTACGAAAAACGACAAAAGATTTATTTCTTATTCTTTACTAAAAACTCACCGAAGGGTAAAATTGGATTTAAACTATTGTAAGTGGATGGAAATAATATTACATATTGAGGAAACATGGATGTGGATGATAAAATACACCCCAGTAAATACTTACGGATAAACAATCTCGGATAAAAAATGAGATTGTGATATTTCCCCTTACCTTAGGTCCAATTTGCTTTGTACGTGTCCGAAGCTCCTGTATAATGGTTTAAATAATGTTATTGACTTATTCCAGAATCATACATATTGATATGATATCATATATGGTCATATTCTTAGCTTCTTGATAGTAATATTTCATTGTTACTTGTTACTCGGGTCTTTATTGCCTTTTGTTCTTATGCGTGTTTTGCCGAATACATTCTTATTCTTCTTTTAAGGTTATAGATAACTTATATCCAGAATGGTATTAGTGTAACATATATCATATTTATTCATTCAATTTATATAATTACTATGTAATGATGATCATGTAGAACGAGTCGCATCACATCGTGGAGACGGTATTCCGTACGTACGCACGAGTGATGATATCGTTCCTATGATCGTGGAACTGTATTGGAGTATATATATATTATTTCAGTATCAATATTACTTTATAATAATCATAAATAGTTACTCATTACACCATTATACCCATCCTTGTAAAGTGATGGTGGAAAATAGATTACACCACGGCGTGGAGACGGTATTCCGTACGTACGCACGCGCGGTGATTTCATTTTTCCGTAGGATGGATAGAAGGTGAATTAGGGTTGTTTCATATTTATAATAACATATCAGTATGTAAGTAATACTGATGTTATTACTTTATCATGAAACAACTAAAGAAGAAGAAGTTGAAGAAGAAAGAAATTGAAAAGATCGGTAATGGATATTACCTCTTCTTTGGAACGCCTCTTTGAATCCTTCACTTAGGGAACTAATATTGGTCTTTGAAGCAGACCAGGACCTCTAGGATTATTCTAGGGAAGTGGAGAGGAGAAAATGGAAGGGTTTGGCCGAGCTTGAGTGCTCAATTTGGTGTGAGGAGGAGGGGGAGGAGGTGCCCTTTTATAAGGGAGGAGAGGGGCACCTTAGGAATATCTCAAAATATTATTTTATATTAAAGTAAAAATCGGTTTATAATGGTTCCAAAGGGTCTTATTTCGAAGCTAAAATGGGGATGGGTCTAAATCCTATAAACCAATAGTATTTAGACAAGTTTAGGGTATTATTTTAACCTTATCAATTAGATTTAACTCTAAGTTAAATAATTTAACTTTTACCATGTCTTTTTGTTTTCTTTCACTATATGGTTAATACACTTACTATAACATGCCAAAAGAACCCAAAATTGTTTATTATTAATATATATATCCTTATCTAAGTCATTTGTCCGAACCTTAGATTTTTAGGAATAAAATAACAATTAATAATATAATATTTTATTTAAAAACTATTTTGTGTCAATTTTGACACTATTTGATATATGATTTTTGTGAAAGTCATAACAGAATTATATGTTCGAACCAAGTTGATTAAATCAACACTAATATATCATAGTAACCTATAAAATTAGTGGAATTCATAAAAAGTCTTAAATTACATTTATTTTGGTATTTATATTATCAATTATGTCAATATTTCATTAATAAGATAATTACTGCATCATCTTTGTGTCATAAATAAATTAAATTATTTGATGTCTAAAAATTACAAATAAAATACCATCATGTAGGAAATCTGTTTAGATTTCTAATGAATATTTATAGTCGAATTTATCTTATGTATAACCACATATTAAAAATTATTTACGTATTAAACTTTGATTTTAACTATTTTAACCCTTCTTTAAATAAATTAATAATAAATGTCCTAATCTAACTCAAGTGGGCCTAAATGGTCATATTTTATTCATAAGGTTGTTTTTGGTCGAATTACACTTATCCAATAGAATTAGGGCATGTGTTAGGGTAATATTAATATCATATTTACCCTTAGTTACCCTATTTACTATTAACAGCGGTAAAAAAAGTAAAAAGTTACTATTCACCAAAAAATTATTTTTATCTCATTGAACCACATTTTACTTACTGATATCAACTGTGTCTGTCGGATTTTCGAAATTCCATTCACAGAAGCGGTAAAATTAAGTTTTATGCAAAATTCAGTTTTTAACCTACCACTTAGTGGTTTCACTATTCATCAAAAATTGAAAGTTTTCAGAAAAATACCAAAATTTCACCCTAGGCTAATTTCGGTATTCCGAATCCAAAAATGAAGTCCATTTTAAAAAATAAAATTTATAAAGTTTCAAAAAGTGGTTATTACTATTCATAACGGCTAGTTTTAATAATATTTTAATAGCATATCGTTGTTTAGTGAAACTCGGTATTGCGTACGACGCAAGCTATCGAGGAAGGTTGTCATTGCGTGTAAAGTAAGCCATGAAAGTGTGTAGTGAAAGATTCCTTTGATGATATATAAAAACAAAATATTATTCATAAAAATCTCAGGTGTTACATTCTACCCCCCTTAAAAAGAATTTCGCCCTCGAAATTCGTCACTTTGTAACAAACAGATGAGCATACTTCTCCCTCATCATATCCTCATGCTCCCATGTAGCTTCTTCAAGTTGGTGGTTCCTCCATAAAACTTTCACCAAGAGAGTGGTCTTGTTTCGTAGGACTTTTTCGCTACGATCCAGAATCTCTATCGGTTGTTCTTCATAAGAAAGATCTTACTCCAGCGGTACAACTTCTGAGCTGAGTACATGTGAAGGATCTGGTATGTACTTTCTCAGGAGAGATACATGGAACACATCGTGAACTTGAGAGAGATTCGGTGGAAGCGCCAATCGGTAAGCTACCTTCCCAACACGATCCAGTATTTCGAAAGGACCGATATATCTAGGGCTCAACTTCCCCTTCTTTCCAAATCTCATAACCCTCTTCCAGGGAGATATTCGTAAGAACACTTTATCACCCACTTCAAACTCTAGGTCTTTTCTTCAGTTGTCGGCATAACTTTTCTGTCGACTCTGAGCTGCTCTTATGTGTTGTTGAATAGATCTGACCTTTTCTGCCATTTCATCAACGAGATCAGGTCCTAATAGCTTTCTTTCCCCAATTTCATACCAGTAAGTTGGAGTCCTGCATTTCTTTCCATAGAGAGCTTCATAAGGAGCCATCTGAATACTGGAGTGAAAGCTATTATTATAAGAAAATTCCACCAAAGGTAGGTGTTGATCCCAACCTCATTTGAAATCCATAGAGCAAGCTCTCAACATATCTTCTAGGGTTTGAATTGTTCTTTCAGACTGACCGTCTGTCTGGGGATGATAAGTAGTGCTGAAACTCAACTCTGTATCCATAGTATGCTGAAGACTTCGCCAGAACTTCGAGGTAAATCTCGGATCCCGATCAGATATAATAGAAAGTGGTACTCCATGCAATCTTACCACTTCCTTTACATATATCCTGGCAAGCTGATCTAGAGAGAAATCCTCTCTAATAGGAATGAAGTGTGCAGACTTTGTAAGACGATCAACTATGACCCAGATAGCATTATTGCCTTTGGATGTTTTAGGAAGTCCTGTGACAAAGTCCATAGTGATGTTTTCCCATTTCCATTCGGGTATGGGTAATGGTTGTAACATCCCCTTAAACTTCTGTCTCTCAGCTTTAACTTGTTGACAAACCAAGCATCGAGAGACATATTCAGCAACATCTCTTTTCATGCCATCCCACCAGAAGTAATCTTTCAGGTCCCTATACATCTTCGTGCTTCCAGGATGAATAGAGAATGAAGAACTATGAGCCTCATCCAGCAGCTCCTTCTTTAATTCGGGGATGGAAGGAACACAAACCCGATTCCTGAACTTTATTATCCCATCACAATCAAGGTTGAATTCAGGAACATTTCTCACCTTCTTTTGTAACTCAACATCTTCTTTCTATGCCTCTTTAATCTTCACATGTATAGATGGTTGAACATTCATTTGAGAAAGATAAGATTTTTCCCCTTCCATTATAATTCCAAGATCCATCCTTTGTAAATCCATAAATATTGGATCTTTTGTGATCCTCATCATGGATAAACTAGCATGGTCTTGTCGACTTAATGCATCTACCACCTTGTTTGCTTTCCCAGGGTGGTAATGGATTGAGCAGTCATAATCCTTAATCAGCTCCAACCATCTTCTTTGGCGCATATTCAGCTCCTTTTGTGTGAAAATATACTTTAAACTTTTATGATCAGTATAAATATCACACCTTTCACCATAAAGGTAATGCCTCCAAATCTTTAATGCAAAGATTACCGCAGCCAACTCCAAATCATGTGTTGGGTAATTTTGCTCATGGATTTTCAACTGTCGTGAGGCATAAGCTATCACCATATCATTTTGCATAAGAACACACCCCAATCCCTTCTTGGATGCATCACTGTAGATCACAGACCTTTCTCCACTACAAGGCAGTGTGAGAACAGGTGCACTGGATAACCTTCTTTTCAACTCCTTGAAATTATCTTCACATTCCTCTGTCCAGACAAACTTAACTCCTTTCCGAGTCAACTTGGTGAGTGGATTAGATAATCGTGAAAAATCCTTTACAAAACGTCGATAATATCCAGCCAAACCAAGAAAACTTCGGATCTCAGTTACTGTTGTTGGTCTCGACCATCTTTCGATAACCTCTGTTTTTGTTGGATCCACAGATATCCCCTCTTTTGAGATTATGTGACCCAAAAATGAAACTTTTTGAAGCCGAAATTCACACTTGGTAAATTTGGCATAAAGCTTCTCCTTTCTCAGGGTCTTCAATATAATTCTCAAGTGATCTTCATGCACTTCCTTTATCTTTGAATAGACAAGAATATCGTCTATAAAGACTACCACAAATTGATCAAGATTGTCTCTAAAGACTCTATTCATTAGATCCATGAAGATAGCAGGGGCATTAGTAAGACCAAATGGCATCACTATAAATTCATAGTGTCCATACCTTGTACGGAAAGCCGTCTTTGGTATATCCTCCCTTTTGACCCTTAATTGATGATACCCTGAATGAAGATCAATCTTGGAAAAGTATTGAGCTCCGCATAGTTGGTCAAATAAGTCATCAATGCGTGGGAGAGGATATTTGTTTTTGATAGTGATCTTGTTAAGTTCTCGATAATCAATGCAGAGTCTCATTGATCCATCTTTCTTCTTAACAAATAGAACAGGTGCTCCCCAAGGTGACGCACTAGGGCATATGAATCCCTTATCAAGATTCTCTTGGAGTTTCTTCTTCAATTCCTGCAACTCAATTGGGGCCATTCTATAAGGTGTCTTTGAAATAGGCAAAGCACCCGGTACGAGTTCTATTGAAAACTCAACTTCACGATTTGGTGGAAGACCCGGTAATTCATCCGGAAAGACATCATCAAACTCCCTTACAATGGGCATATTATTAATCGTGAGTTTCTCACCAACCATTTGAGATAAATAACCTTCATTTAGTGGAATCAATACCCATAAGATGGAAGAAATTTCGACTGGAAGGTTATGTTCATCCTTGCATTGGTATACGATAGTAGATTGATCTGGAATATGAAATGTGACTTCCCTTCTTTGGAAATTGATATGAGCTCCATGTAGAGAAAGCCAATCCATGCCAAGAATCACATCAAATTCCACTAAAGGAAGGATCACAAGATTTGCAGGAAGCACTTTCCCACAAACTTTGATCGGAGAAGAATTATAAACTTTTGATGCAACTGTTGTGCCATTAGGTGTTGTCACAGCTAACTCAACATCTAATTGTTGAGGTAATACGGTGATACCCTTAGAAACTTTTTCAGAAATAAAAGAGTGGGTGGATCCAGAATCAAATAAAACATTTGCTACTTTAGAGTGGACGGTAAGTGTACCTTTCACCACTTCGTTATCGTACTCCACATCGCTGATAGAAATTGCATGTGACTTTCCTTTGTCTTTATCCTTAAGATTTTGTTGACGTCGACCATCATCATCAACCCTTGGATTTGGGCATTGATTGGAATAATGCCCCATCTCCTTGCACTTGAAACATTGAAGTGTAGTAGTTTCATTCTGTGTATCCCTTCCTTTGTTTGCGTCATTAGACATCTTCTTCCCATTATCACGGCATTCAAATGCCCGATGACCTTCCTTTCCACATTTAAAACATTTAATTGTCCCTTTAAGACAACTCCCTCCATGTTTCTTTCCACACTTTGAGCATAAGGGAAAGCTCATCTTCTTTTCAGTGTGCTCTTTAGATTTTCCTTTGAATTCCATCTTCCTCTTCTTATCAAACCCATGTGACTGATGGGTTACTCCAATCTCCATCTCGACTTTGAGAGCACATCGAACAATTTCCTCGTAGCTATTGAAGTCCCTTATGGCTAACGCCCTTCGAAGACTTGGTTTTAAGCCACTAATTAATCGATCGATCTTACTCTCAGGTTGGATAATAATACCAGAAGCGTACCTTGCAAGTCTTGTAAAATTTGCTTCATAGGTACTAACAGATTCATCATCCCTTTGCTTCAGTTCAAGGAACTCTTTCTCCATCTTTGTTCGGAGAATACGAGGGAAGTACTTATTGAAAAATAAGTTCTTGAACTCGTCCCATTCCATAGACTCAATTTCATCCCTTTGCCTTGTATTCTTAATAAGATTCCACCATTGATCAGCATCTCCTTCCAAACGATACACTGCTAGGATGACTTTATCATGTTCAGAACATTGAAGAACTGAAAATATCTTTTCAGTAGTACTAATCCATTTTTCAGCAACTAATGGATCAGTAGACCCGCTGAAAGAAGGTGGACGCTGCCTCATGAAGGATTCAACGGAATGTTTCTCCTTCCTTTTCTCGTTTGGAAGTCCTGCATGATTCATAACTTGAGAAAGTTGTGTGAGCATGGCTACAAGATTTTGCATTCCAGCTCCCATATCGTTTGGTTTCTCAGGGGGACAATCATTGCATTGCCCATCACATTCCGCATTAACACGGTTCCTTCGGGTTCCGGCCATTGACTAAAACCAAGAAGAATAGTGTGAGCAACACTAATTATAATAGGAAAACCACATAATTCAAGAATAAAATTTTCATGCTTAAGGTCTTATCCTAGGTTATTCATGGCCATTTCTAAAACACTAAGATTGTGTTCTATTCTTAGACATATCCTTAGGGTTCTTAATAAGGCTTTCACATCCTAGTTTCCAAAGGTTGACTATACCTTTCCTCTGATACCAACTATAACGACCCATAATTTACATACATTGTTAATACTTCAAAATTGAAGCACACTTATTACAACATATGACAAAACCACAAAGGACCGTATAGGTACAGTGTCTTTAGAAACTGGGAAACATAAACAACTGGTTCATAAATCTTCTACAGTGTCTCCCATTTATTTCATCATATCTAGGGTCCCTTTTAGCATATTTTACTTAATATCCATCTTCCTGACCTGGGGAAAAGAAAACATAAAAGGGTGAGCTCAAATGCTCAGCAAGGGCAAATAAAGGAAATAAAAATCATATCATATCTTTTTGAAAATCAAAACCTGCAAAAGAGATCATAATATCTTATCATGGAATAAATCATAGAAGTGAAAATGAGATCCCCATAATCATAACATAAAACTTGAAACTTTGTGGCATGCACACATAATCATGGAAAATCATTTCTTGTTAGTCATGACTCATTTCCAAGACTATCTTAGTGGACAAAGTCCCTTTCTGAACCGAGTCACCCTCGTTCCAGTCCTGTTTCACTGAACCGGTATAACCTACCGTTCCAGCCATGTCTATCTCATGAGATATAAAATCTTTACCCAATGCATTGGAGGGAGATATAGGTCCCACCCATCTTATAATGAATCCTTTCTTATGTGTGCCACATAATCATACATCATCACATAACACATGTAACAAAAATGGGCTTCTTGAAACATCATGACTGTAACGCCCCGACCCTAGTTACCTAGAGTCGGTGCATTATTACATAACATTGGCATGATCACGAGAAAGATCAAGTCTCGAAAGACCGATTAGTTTAGTAGCCTTGGAATAACTAGATACATCCATTACATCATAAAAAAAACATCTTGCCTTCATATCCCCTCATACTATCCCTGCAGGTCATTCATAAATTACTTCTTCATAATCCTGGGAAAAATAAAACATCGAAAGGGGTGAGCTCAGATGCTCAGTAAGGATAAAATTGTAGCAGAAGCTTTCATAAATAATCATAAACACTTAAGGCAATTTATAACTAAAACAGAAGCCTTTTAAACTTGAACTTCAGCATAAAATGGCAAAGGTAAAATGAAATAATGCCATTTACTTACTCACATGGATATTCTACTAGTCGAATGATCACATGCAATATCAATATCCACTTTCATAATGTTGGAATGCATAATGCCAGACTATCATAACCACTTAGCCAAGGCCTCGTGCCAAGACTACAAATAAGATTTTGTCAAGGCCTTGTGCCAAGACACTAGTTTGTCTCATGAGACCTACCGATGCATCGAGGAGCTATAGCGGGCTCCACCCGTCACTTATTAAGTCCAATTCATTCCTCATATGAACATGTTTAAACATAACATAAACATTCGTATTAAAACTAGCATACGAAATGTCAATACGTTTACCACAAACCATGAATGGTATAAAAACAGCGCATCCACAGTCAAACATGACTCATTCGATACAATATGGAAGATTGTATTGTATCACATTAACCTCAATCAAGAATAATGAATGATGTTGACATAAATGAAAATAATCATCAAAAATATTTGAGAGAATTATCCCCCTTTTCTTGAAAACATTTAAAAGTCACACTATTTGTCAAGAAGCCATTTAAAAGTAGATTTTTGAATCAAAGTGTCCCATACCACTTTGAAACTTTTTAAAAGGAGTTTTAATTTCTAAAACATTAATGTCCATATAAATAAATCCTTAAAACCATTTTTAAAACATGGACATTAATAAGAAAGATTTAGAAGAATAAGTCTTTAAAACATTTAAAAATGGTATTTTAGTTAGAGATTATAACCAAAAGAGACACTTGAATACAAATAATTGAGGTAATCAAAACTTTGTAATATCATGAGAATAAAGGGATTCATGATATACTATGTCAAAGTACATTATATACACCACATAAAAGTGATTTGGTGTATATCAACAAAGAAGTCTCAATGGAATGTAAATTGAGATGAAATCTCTCATAAAGGCCGTATCCTTAGGTTAAGGATAAATCAACGACATAATTATGTGTGACAAATATAAATACACTAAATATTATTGGATATTCAGTGTAAAACAATCAAAGGATATTCACACATATTCTTGTAAAAACAACACCAACGAATTGGATGTTTAACTCAACAAATGGTGAATGAGTTAAAATTACTCTTATCAAATTTATATCAATGACTTGAGAATTACCAATGAGTGATTATGTGTATCAGACTTATATCCACAGGAAGGGGAGTGGAAATTATGACATAATCAAATGAATAGTGATTCCACACATAATCATGGAGTAATATAATCAATGAAATATGCGTAAAGCCAAATGAGTGGGAATTGAAATCTCAAATTCCCTTACCGATTAGGTAACATACGAAACATACACCCATGAAAGAAGTATCATACCATTATGAAGTAAATACCCATAAATTAAAGTATATTACACAATGAATACAATCATGGGCAGTACACATACACCACATGCAATAATTAAGTGGTGATCAATGGAAATCTCACGAAATTAAAAGTGAGATAAGAAACCCCTTACCACGTTAATCAACTGAGTCGTATGGCCAAAAGTTAATAACCACCAAATGATTTACAGAATAACATGAATATAAATAGAATCATGAATATATATCAAATGGCAGTACACAATACACCACTTTCAGTAATTTAGTGGCGAAAAATGGAAATCTCACGGAATTGAAAGTGAGATAAGAAAATCCCTTACTTTGTACTTTTTCCTTGGTCGATGGTATGTTTACCTCCTGTATAATGGTGAAATAATTTTTATTGAATTATACAAGAATCATTTACTTTAATATGATATCATATATGATCTTTTAACGTTGATTTGTTAATAATATCTTAGAATTATCGTCATTTCAGGTGTTAACGGGTTCATTTTACTTTATATTCTTTGTTATGTGAGCCATATTCATTATTAATGGGATGTATATTATTAATATCCAGAATGATATCAAGTCCTTAGATACTATTTTTAAATCATCAAATGATAATTATACTTGAATGGATATGATAGACAATGAATCTCATCGTGTTCGTGGAGACGGTAGTCCGTACATACGCACGAGCGACAATATCATTCTTTTGATATTAAAATAATATATAATTGGATTTTATATCATATATAAATAATCATTATCATGTTATATTTATTATTTACATGAGTTACACATCATTATTATACCCATCCAAATAAAAATATATTGAATAACAATTACACCACGACGTGGAGACGGTAATCCCTACGTACGCACGTATGGTGACATGTTATTCAAAGGATGGATAGAATACTGAATATGGTTGAACCATATTTATAATCACATCACAGTATATATATGATACTGGAGTTATTATTTTATAATGGAAATAACAAAGAAAGAGGAAGTGGAAGAAGAAAGGAACTTGAAAAGGGGTGGTGAAAACATTACCTCTTCTTCGGGTTCTTCCTTTTGATTTGATCAAGAGGGTTCCTTAGGTTGGCTTTCTGATCAAACTAAGGCCTCTAGGTTGTAGTGAGGGAAGTTAAGATAGTATTTGGGCAGGTTTTGGCCGAACCAAAGGGCTTTGAAGGTGTGAAGAAATGAGAAGGAGGAGTGCCCTTTTATAAGAGGGGTGAGGGGCACCTTTGGAAAAGCTAGAGATATTAGTTTATAATAAATTCATATTCGGTTTCCAATGGCTAAAAAGTTGACAATTCAAAGGTTAAGGTGGGGATGGGTCGAAAACAACTCAACCAATAGAATTTAGACAGGTTTGGGTACTTATATTAACCTTATCTTTAAGTATTAACTCTGAGTTAATTAGTTTCACTTTTACAATGTCTCTTTGTATTTTTATATTATATGGTTAATAAACTTACCATATACATACAAGCGACCCCAAGTGGTCCATTAATGATACACCTATCATGATATAAGTCTCTTGGCTGAACCTTAGATTTTTAGGAATTTAATAACAATTAATAATATAATATTTGTTTTAAAAACTCTTTTATGTCAATTTTGACACTATTCAATAGTTGATTTTTGTGAAACTCATAACAGATTGATTACTTCGAACAAAGTCAACTAAATCAATACTAATATATCATATTATCTTAGAAAATTATTTTAATTCATTAAAATTTTCATATTATATTTATTTGGGTATTTTTAATATCAATTATTTTGATTTTTCACTATTATAGTAATTACTGCATCATCATTGTGTCATAATTAAATTAAATTATTTAATGTCTAAGAAATATAAATAAAATATCATTATGTAGGAAATATTTTTATCTTTCTAAGGAATATTTATAATCTAAAATCAAATATATATATAACCCTCTGTAACAATTGTTTTGTTAAAAGATATATGCTTGTGTCATTTTTGTATTTATATTAACTTAATTAAAATAAAGTGTCATTATCACTTACAAGTGGATCCATGGGGTCCCAAAATAGACCCAAAGATGCCAATGGTCGACCATGTATCAACCAATAGGGTTAAGACACGTTTTAGGGTAATTTAGTATTATTATAATATTATTTTTTAACCCTTATTTATCGGATTTACCCTTAACCATGGTAAATAAAATACTTACCGCAGTAATTATTCAAAATGTATAAAAATAAAATTTACCTATTTACACAATTTGAACATTCTGATTCCAAATATGGAATCCTTTTTTCAAAATTCAAAACACAGAAGTGGCAGAAATTAATTTAAAATTAATTCCCGCTGTCAAAACAAAAAGCGTGTTTTTAAGAGATAATAACTATCAAAAGATTGACACTTGTTTATGTTTGGTTTAATTGTAAAATTATGTCCAATGACCAAAATTATATTAAATGGTAAAAATATATTCTAAATATACTTTAAAACAACTCAAATTCATAATTTATCACTATTAATTATTTTGATTAAAAAAGTTGTTTTTAATTAAAATTTAGTAATTTTCACTATTCATCAAAATATGAAAGTTATCCAAAAAGTACCAAAATTTCACCCTAGGCTAATTTCGATATTACCAATCCAAAAATGAAGTCCATTTTGAGAGATAGAATTTATAAAATTTCAAAAAGTAGGTATTACTATTCATAACGACTAGTTTGATTGGTTATGGTGTGTTAAAATCTCGAAGTTGTGTACAAGGCACGCCATTGAATTATTCGAAAGGAAACATACTGAGGAAACTTGGGGTGTTACATTCTACCCTCCTTCAATAAATTGCTTCCTCGCAATTTTTAAAATTTTGCTTGGGAATATAATGGAAAGTCCCACATCGGAAAAAGAGCCAATAAAACTATCACTTTAAAAGAAAGAAAGAGAGGTATAAGGGTCATCCAAGATAACCCATACTAGGATTCTATGTAAGAAAACATGGATATGGATGATAAACTAAGTGTCAAGTTCTGATGGAGAGGGATAGAAATCATGATCAGGAGAAAGTTAACAATGAGAAAACCACAAACTTGTGTTGGGACAAACGACCATTAGTCTCCTAGTAGGAAAGTAAACGGACAACATTTTTTTTAAAGTTATATTACATAAGGAAGAGGAATTCATTTATGATATTGACTAAGAACATTATGAGATATACTTAAATTTAAGTAAATTTCCATTCTTTAATAAATTTCCACCACTAACTCAATTTTTTTTAAACGATGAGTATTCAAGAAGACTTGGTCACTGTAACACCCCAAGATTTCATAGTGTGTTATTTCTTCAAAATAATTAAATAACTTGCACTACACGCAACACCGAGTTCAATCATACCATGACTTACAAAAATAAGCCATTCAAAAGCGGCTATGAATAGTATTATCTAAATTTTAAACTTTATATAATCCTTATAATTTTAGAATCCATATTATGAGTTTCTTTGATATAATGCAAGAACAAATTCATTTTCAGTATTGCACTTTTATCAACTTTTAATAGTGAACCCTTTTTAAATACAATATTTTAAACATATTGACTAAATGGGGACATCAAAAAAATTTAAAATGAAACATCCCAAGCTTCCATGGTATGCTTTCCTTTGAATAATACAGTAGCGTGTGTTATACGCAACTTCGAGTTTTAACACACACCACAACCGATTAAACTAGCCGTTGTGAATAGTAATACCTAATTTTTGAAATCATATATATTTTATATTTCAAAATGGACTTCATTTTTGGATTCAGAATATCGAAATTAGCCTAGGGTGAAATTTTGGTACATTTCGGATAACTTTCATATTTTGATGAATAGTGAAAATTTCTAAATTTTAATTAAAAACAACTTTTTTAATCAAAATAATTAATAGTGATAAATTATGAATTTTAGTGGTTTTAAAGTATATTTAGAATATATTTTTACCATTTAATATAATGTTGGTCATTGGACATAATTTTACAATTAAACCGAACATAAACAAGTGTCAATCTTTTGATAGTTATTATCTCTTAAAAACACGCTTTTTGTTTTGACAGCGGGAATTAATTTTAAATTAATTTCTGCCACTTCTGTGTTTTGAATTTAGGAAAATGGATTCCATATTTGGAATCAGGATATTCAAATTGTGTAAATAGGTAACTTTTATTTTTAGACATTTTGAAAAGTTACTGTGGTAAATATTTTATTTACCATGGTTAAAGGGTAAATCCGGTAAATAAGGGTTAAACAAATAATATTATAATAATACTAAATTACCCTAAAACGTGTCTTAACCCTATTGGTTGATACATGGTCGACCATGGGCATCTTTGGGTCTATTTTGGGACCCCATGGATCCACTTGTAAGTGATAATGACACATTATATTAATAAAGTTAAAATAAAAATAAAAATGGCATAAGCTTACATCTTTTAGAAGAACAATTTTTACATAGCGTTATACATGTTGGATTTTCGATTATAAATATTCATTAGAAATATAAAAAGATTTCCTACATAATGATATTTTATTTATAATTTTTAGACATTAAATAATTTATTTTATTTATGACACAATGATGATGCAGTAATTACTAAAATAGTGAAAAATTAAAATAATTGATCTTATAAATACCCAAATAATTATAATATGAAACTTTTAGTGAATTAAACTAATTTTCTATGATAATATTATATATTAGGATTGATTTAATTGACTTTGTTCTAAGTAATCAATCTGTTAGGAGTTTCACAAAAATCAACTATTGAATAGTGTCAAAATTGACATAAAAGAGTTCTTAAAACAAATATTATATTATTAATTGATATTAAATTCCTAAAAATCTAAGGTTCGGCCAAGAGACTTATATTATGATAGGTTCCTCATTAATGGACCACTTGGGGGTCGCTTGGATGTATATAGTAAGTTTATTAACCATATTATATAAAAATACAAAGAGACATTGTAAAAGTGAAACTAATTAACTTAGAGTTAATACTTAAAGATAAGGTTAATATAAGTACCCAAACCTGTCTAAATTCTATTGGTTGAGTGGTTTTCGACCTATCCCCACCTTAACCTTTGAATATTCAACTTTGGAGCCATTAGAAACCGAATATGAATTTATTGTAAATTAATATTTCTAGCTTTTCCAAAGGTGCCCCTCACCCCTCTTATAAAAGGGCACTCCTCCTTCTCATTTATTCACACCTCTCAAGCCACTTGGCTCGTCCAAACTCTGCTCAACTAAGCTCCCCACATCCCTCTCCTCCTCCTTGAAGCTTCCCCTTAGGAAGAAAGCATTTCAAGAAGTCCTTTGGTTCCAACCAAAGTGAGTTACCTAAATTAAAGGTAACGATTTCTCTTAAATTATTTTCATTTATTTTGCTTCTCCAACCCCATAAATCTTTTTATTTCCTTTCTTTTGTAACAACACCAGTATCCTCAATATACTAGGATGTTGTTATAAGAAGGATTCAAACTACACATACACACAACTCCATCTAATGGATGATGAACATAATGTTTCTGTGGATGGCAAACTAACGCCTCGCGAAATGATGATTGTTCAAATACATCTTACCACCTCTCATGGTGGCCATTATGATGGAACTGTAATTAAATATGATATTAATGATATATATTTTATATATAATCTTCTGTAATTCCATTTTATTTCATACCATTATTCGTTTCATGTTGTATATACATACGATAATTTCATTTGAGGAAGTGTGGACTACCGCCCCCTTAAAATGATATGACTCGTTCATACCACACTTGGAACGTATAAAGGATGGTGTTAATGAACTTAAGTAACATATATAAAATATTATATTATACTGGAATAGTAATATACCTATGTATCATTTGGATTCGATTCTTTTAAAATAAAAATTAAATGGAAGTAGCGTTCGTGCGTACGTACGGACTACCGTCTCCACGAACGCGATGAGATTCATTCTCCATCGTATCCATTCAAGTATAATTATCATTTAATGATTTAAAAATGATGTTTAAGGACTTGATATCATTCTGGATATGAATAAGATACAACAAACATGACTTATGTAACAAAACATATAAAAGAAAATGAGTAAGTTAACACCCGAAACGACGATAATTCTAAGATATTATTAACAAATCAATGTTAAAAGATCATATATGATATCATATTAATATATATGATTCTTGTATAATTTAATAACAATTATTTCACCATTATACAGGAGGTTAACCTACCCCAACCAAGGAAAAGTACAAGGTAAGGGTTATTTCACAATCTCTTCATTATCCGAGGTTGTATTATACGTAATAATCTACTGGGATCTCTTTATCATCCACATCCATGTTTCTTTGAAATGTATTTCAAAACATTTTTACTATTTACAAGAATATGGGTTAAAGTCATTTATACCCTTCTTTGACTTTTTATAAGAGGTTTATAAAGGAATCTTTCCGTCGTTTTCAAAACAAGGTCCTTTTTAACCTTTTCGACTGAATTGAGGTAAGAATGTTTTTTTTAACTTATACGGTGGGTGCGGTTATTTTCCGCCGTTATAAAATCGTCAAAGCTTTCCTTACAAGCTTACAAGAATATTTTCAAGAAAATGTTTTATTTTATATGGCTCTTAAATGATTTCAAAAATAGAAAGAGATATTTCTCTAAAAAGTGTTTTGATTTCATCTATGTCAACATCCTTTAATGGATTTTACGCTTATTTGAAGTTGATTTATTATAATACAAAACTTCTATATTGTATTGATGGTTTTGTGATATGTTTGACTGTGGATGTTCTATTTTATACCATTCATAGTTTATGGTGAAACTATAGACATTTCGTATGCTAGTTTTAATCCGAATGTTTATGTTATATTTCAAACTTTTCTTCAGATGAATGTGCTAAACAAGTATGTTCCGGGTTGGGGACCGGTAAAAGTAAGCCCTCCAGGTTGGGGACTGGTTAAAGTAAGCCCTCCAGGTTAGGGACTGGTAAAAGTATGCCCTCCGGGTTGGTGTCCGGTTATTAGAGGCACTCCGGGTTGGTGTCCGGTTATTAGAGGCACTCCGGGTTGGTGTCCGGTTATTAGAGGCACTCCGGGTTGGGTTCCGGTTAGAAGTAACCCCTAGGTCTTGGGATGAGGCCTAGACAAAGAAATTAACGTTTAGCATTATGCATTCCAACATTATGAAAGTGGTTATTGATATTGCATGTGATTATTCGATTAGTAGAATATCCATGTGTACAAGTAAATGGCATTATTTCATTTTACTTTTGCCATACTATGTTGAAGTTCAATTTTAAAAGGCTTTTGTTTTAGTAATTCATTGCCTTAAATGTTTATGCATATTTTGAATGTTCCGCTATATTGTTATCCTTACTGGGCATTTGAGCTCACCCCTTTTCTATGTTTTATTTTTCCCAGGTAGTGAAGAAGTAAATTATGATTGACTGGCAGGGATATTATGAGGGGTTTATAGTGTGGATGTTGGAAACATTATGTTGTTGTAGTAGTTTTTCATTTTATGATGTAATGTAAAACTTATGAATATATCTAGTGTTTCCAAGGCTACTAAACCAATCGGTCTTTCGGGATTTGATCTTTCTTGTGATCATGCCAATGTTACGAAGTAATGCACCGACTCTGGGTAGCTGGGGCCGGGGCGTTACAGTTGGTATCAGAGGAAGTTTAGTACAAACCTTGGAAACTAGATTTAGATAAACTCTGATTAGAGCACGTAGACCTAAGATGAACTTTGAGGATTAGTATAGAAGAACTTCCTAGAATTTTGGTATTGTAGAGATTTTGTGAGTTTTCCGAGCAATACATCCCTGTCTGGATACGAGCAGGTAGAGGCGGCTCTGGCACAGATGTACCTAGGGGTAAAACCCGAAAACACCGCTTTGAGCTAGACTCGAACGGGAACTGGTGCACGACAACGGGCCTTGCTGCACTCTTGGTTACGACACTCCCGGGGGATATGCTTAGGATAACTCTCATTATCTTTACAAATCATTATGAAGGGTTTATGAGTATATACTTCCTCAATGAAAACATTTTTATGATTATGGATTATATCCATAAATAGTTCAATTTATGTTAAGTGTTTTATAAGTATGGGATTATGTATTTTGATTCATAAACTAATCTAGTGTATGCCATTGTTTAGAAATGGTGCCTAGTAGAAGGAATGAGAACTCCAGCAATGCACATGATCCAAAGAGAAGGAAGGATCATATATTTCATGGTCTTAAGCTAGAATTTATAAGAGAAATAGTCACCCATGTATTATCATCATATGAAGAAATAATATCATGTGTTGATAAGATAAGTAAAGAGTTTACTGAGTCCTATGCCTTTGAAGGGAAGCAAGAGAAGAAAAGGCTGGAAGAGAGAAAGATGGATAAAGGGAAGAGGGAAAAGAATAATTTTCCCATATGTGGTAACTGTGGAAAGAAACACCCTGGAACTTGCCTGAAAGGAATGAGAGTTTGTTATAAGTGTGGAGGAAAAAGGGCACAAAGTACGTGACTGCAAGGGTGAGAAAATGGTCTCAAATGTACAATGCTTCATTTGCAAGGAGTTTGGACACTATGCGAACCTATGTCCCAGTCATCAGACTATGCCGCAAATGATGCTATTGGATAATAATCAAGTTATGATACTACCACAGATGAGGAGGAATGATTAGAGTTCTTATGTTGATTATGTCAATTGAGTGTTGTATCAACAATGTACTTGTTGTAATAATTATGGAGTATATAAGGATTGTACTGCAGTACTATTTCATTAAGGACTTGAGATTATGTGGAACAAAGAAAAGTGACTCAATAGCAGGATAAATTTTTGGAAAATATATGGTTGAGAGAATGATAAACCATAATATAGTTCTGATACCGAAGTAGTGATTTTGGAATAATACATGATTGTTTTGGATAAATTAAATTGGATATTCTTGACTACCTTCGAACTGATTAATGATTTGTATATTCCATCATTTTTGGGGTTTAAAACATTTTTGGATTAATGAAGTATATCCAGCTTTCTATATGGAATAAGGGAGCATGAATGTAATCAATAAGGAATATGGTAATTCAGGATGTTTCAGTGTATTAAAATAATACATGATGAAGGTATTCATATGATATTACGGGGTAAAAAGGTTCTACATTATGTTTACCTTACTTATAAATGTTGGACTGTGAGTCTGGATAGAAGTATTTTGGATAGTTCTAGTTTGGATTATTTTGGATTACCATAAAAGGAAAACCCGGAGGTTGGGCGGTAACCCGTCGCGTCCGGCAAGGCTGCGAGACTTGAACCCGCAACTGAAGGGCGACAAGGGTGTATCACCTACCACTGGCCCACGAGATGTCCTGGATTAAATAATTTAGTTTTTATTAAAAGATCTGGTATATGAATTATAAATTCATTTATTTTGGAACCCTGTATAAATTTTTTTTTACGTTCTATTATCTCTTAGAGTGAAAGATGAGTTTGTGGTAGAAATTTATTATTAGATAAAACTCTAATTATAAAGTAAGTATATCTCCTTATGATCTTAGACAAACTCATAAATAAATTCCTCAACATTAATAAAAGGAACTTAGAACAAAAATGTTGTCCTAGATGGTACCTTAAATCATCACTAATTTATGGCTTTAGGATTGTTGGCCTTTTCATAGCCATGTTCTCTACCACTCTCCGTCAGATAATTGATGGTTAGATTTCTCCTCCATATCCATATTTTCCTACATGGAACCCTAGTATGTGTTATTTTCGGTAATCTTCATACTTTCCACTCTTTATTTTAAATAAAGGCCTCATTAATTCATTTTTCGATGTGGGATTTCAACTAAGATATTTTGAAACGTCAAAAATGTGTTATCCCAATACCCTATGTTTTGTTGAACCGATGGTATTTCAAATCATCATAGATTGATGAGTTTAAGGACCTCAATTTTACACTTGTTTGTGATTGATGACCTCAATCACTACCTATAAATATTTACGTTTTTCCTCCAATTATATGTCTCTAATTGCCACCAATGTTCTCCTAATCGAGATCATAATTTGGTGGTGACCCTTTCATTTCTCTTTTCCTCATATTAAGACTAAATTTTAGTAACCCAATTTCCGATGTGGGTTTTCCCACAAATATATTTTCTATTTTCAACCTTTTATTTTTGAAGAACAATTTCAAATTGCGAGGACGCAATTTATTGAAGGAGGGGAGAATGTAACACCCCAAGATTTCATAGTGTGTTATTTCTTCAAAATAATTAAATAACTTGCACTACACGCAACACCGAGTTCAATCACACAATGACTTACAAAAATAAGCCATTCAAAAGCGGTTATGAATAGTATTATCTAAATTTTAAACTTTATATAATCCTTATAATTTTAGAATCCATATTATGAGTTTCTTTGATATAATGCAAGAACAAATTCATTTTCAGTATTGCACTTTTATCAACTTTTAATAGTGAACCCTTTTTAAATACAATATTTTAAACATATTGACTAAATGGGGACATCAAAAAAATTTAAAATGAAACATCCCAAGCTTCCACGGTACGCTTTCCTTTGAATAATACAGTAGCGTGTGTTATACGCAACTTCGAGTTTTAACACACACCACAACCGATTAAACTAGCCGTTGTGAATAGTAATACCTAATTTTTGAAATCATATATATTTTATATTTCAAAATGGACTTCATTTTTGGATTCAGAATATCGAAATTAGCCTAGGGTGAAATTTTGGTACATTTCGGATAACTTTCATATTTTGATGAATAGTGAAAATTTCTAAATTTTAATTAAAAACAACTTTTTTAATCAAAATAATTAATAGTGATAAATTATGAATTTTAGTGGTTTTAAAGTATATTTAGAATATATTTTTACCATTTAATATAATGTTGGTCATTGGACATAATTTTACAATTAAACCGAACATAAACAAGTGTCAATCTTTTGATAGTTATTATCTCTTAAAAACACGCTTTTTGTTTTGACAGCGGGAATTAATTTTAAATTAATTTCTGCCACTTCTGTGTTTTGAATTTAGGAAAATGGATTCCATATTTGGAATTAGGATGTTCAAATTGTGTAAATAGGTAACTTTTATTTTTAGACATTTTGAAAAGTTACTGTGGTAAATATTTTATTTACCATGGTTAAAGGGTAAATCCGGTAAATAAGGGTTAAAAAAATAATATTATAATAATACTAAATTACCCTAAAACGTGTCTTAACCCTATTGGTTGATACATGGTCGACCATGGGCATCTTTGGGTCTATTTTGGGACCCCATGGATCCACTTGTAAGTGATAATGACACATTATATTAATAAAGTTAAAATAAAAATAAAAATGGCATAAGCTTACATCTTTTAGAAGAACAATTTTTACATAGGGTTATACATGTTGTATTTTCGATTATAAATATTCATTAGAAAGATAAAACGATTTCCTACATAATGATATTTTATTTATAATTTTTAGACATTAAATAATTTATTTTATTTATGACACAATGATGATGCAGTAATTACTAAAATAGTGAAAAATTAAAATAATTGATCTTATAAATACCCAAATAATTATAATATGAAACTTTTAGTGAATTAAACTAATTTTATATGATAATATGATATATTAGGATTGATTTAATTGACTTTGTTCGAAGTAATCAATCTGTTAGGAGTTTCAAAAAAATCAACTATTGAATAGTGTCAAAATTGACATAAAAGAGTTCTTAAAACAAATATTATATTATTAATTGATATTAAATTCCTAAAAATCTAAGGTTCGGCCAAGAGACTTATATTATGATAGGTTCCTCATTAATGGACCACTTGGGGGTCTCTTGGATGTATATAGTAAGTTTATTAACCATATTATATAAAAATACAAAGAGACATTGTAAAAGTGAAACTAATTAACTTAGAGTTAATACTTAAAGATAAGGTTAATATAAGTACCCAAACCTGTCTAAATTCTATTGGTTGAGTGGTTTTCTACCTATCCCCACCTTAACCTTTTAATATTCAACTCTGGAGCCATTAGAAACCGAATATGAATTTATTATAAATTAATATTTCTAGCTTTTCCAAAGGTGCCCCTCACCCCTCTTATAAAAGGGCACTCCTCCTTCTCATTTCTTCACACCTCTCAAGCCACTTGGCTCGTCCAAACTCTGCCCAACTAAGCTCCCCACATCCCTCTCCTCCTCCTTGAAGCTTCCCCTTAGGAAGAAAGCATTTCAAGAAGTCCTTTGGTTCCAACCAAAGTGAGTTACCTAAATTAAAGGTAACGATTTCTCTTAAATTATTTTCATTTATTTTGCTTCTCCAACCCCATAAATCTTTTTATTTCCTTTCTTTTGTAACAACACCAGTATCCTCAATATACTAGGATGTTTTTATAAGAAGGATTCAAACTACACATACACACAACTCCATCTAATGGATGATGAACATAATGTTTCTGTGGATGGCAAACTAACGCCTCACGAAATGATGATTGTTCAAATACATCTTACCACCTCTCATGGTGGCCATTATGATGGAACTGTAATTAAATATGATATTAATGATATATATTTTATATATAATCTTCTGTAATTCCATTTTATTTCATACCATTATTCGTTTCATGTTGTATATACATACGATAATTTCATTTGAGGAAGTGCGGACTACCGCCCCCTTAAAATGATATGACTCGTTCATACCACACTTGGAACGTATAAAGGATGGTGTTAATGAACTTAAGTAACATATATAAAATATTATATTATACTGGAATAGTAATATACCTATGTATCATTTGGATTCGATTCTTTTGAAATAAAAATTAAATGGAAGTAGCGTTCGTGCGTACGTACGGACTACCGTCTCCACGAACGCGATAAGATTCATTCTCCATCGTATCCATTCAAGTATAATTATCATTTAATGATTTAAAAATGATGTTTAAGGACTTGATATCATTCTGGATATGAATAAGATACAACAAACATGACTTATGTAACAAAACATATAAAAGAAAATGAGTAAGTTAACACCTGAAACGACGATAATTCTAAGATATTATTAACAAATCAATGTTAAAAGATCATATATGATATCATATTAATATATATGATTCTTGTATAATTTAATAACAATTATTTCACCATTATACAGGAGGTTAACCTACCCCAACCAAGGAAAAGTACAAGGTAAGGGTTATTTCACAATCTCTTCATTATCCGAGGTTGTATTATACGTAATAATCTACTGGGATCTCTTTATCATCCACATCCATGTTTCTTTGAAATGTATTTCAAAACATTTTTACTATTTACAAGAATATGGGTTAAAGTCATTTATACCCTTCTTTGACTTTTTATAAGAGTTTTATAAAGGAATCTTTCCGTCGTTTTCAAAACAAGGTCCTTTTTAACCTTTTCGACTGAATTGAGGTAAGAATGTTTTTTTTAACTTATACGGTGGGTGCGGTTATTTTCCGCCGTTATAAAATCGTCAAAGCTTTCCTTACAAGCTTACAAGAATATTTTCAAGAAAATGTTTTATTTTATATGGCTCTTAAATGATTTCAAAAATAGAAAGAGATATTTCTCTAAAAAGTGTTTTGATTTCATCTATGTCAACATCCTTTAATGGATTTTACGCTTATTTGAAGTTGATTTATTATAATACAAAACTTCTATATTGTATTGATGGTTTTGTGATATGTTTGACTGTGGATGTTCTATTTTATACCATTCATAGTTTATGGTGAAACTATAGACATTTCGTATGCTAGTTTTAATCCGAATGTTTATGTTATATTTCAAACTTTTCTTCAGATGAATGTGCTAAAAAAGTATGTTCCGGGTTGGGGACCGGTAAAAGTAAGCCCTCCAGGTTGGGGACTGGTTAAAGTAAGCCCTCCAGGTTAGGGACTGGTAAAAGTATGCCCTCCGGGTTGGTGTCCGGTTATTAGAGGCACTCCGGGTTGGTGTCCGGTTATTAGAGGCACTCCGGGTTGGTGTCCGGTTATTAGAGGCACTCCGGGTTGGGTTCCGGTTAGAAGTAACCCCTAGGTCTTGGGATGAGGCCTAGACAAAGAAATTAACGTTTAGCATTATGCATTCCAACATTATGAAAGTGGTTACTGATATTGCATGTGATTATTCGATTAGTAGAATATCCATGTGTACAAGTAAATGGCATTATTTCATTTTACTTTTGCCATACTATGTTGAAGTTCAATTTTAAAAGGCTTTTGTTTTAGTAATTCATTGCCTTAAATGTTTATGCATATTTTGAATGTTCCGCTATATTGTTATCCTTACTGGGCATTTGAGCTCACCCCTTTTCTATGTTTTATTTTTCCCAGGTAGTGAAGAAGTAAATTATGATTGACTGGCAGGGATATTATGAGGGGTTTATAGTGTGGACGTTGGAAACATTATGTTGTTGTAGTAGTTTTTCATTTTATGATGTAATGTAAAACTTATGAATATATCTAGTGTTTCCAAGGCTACTAAACCAATCGGTCTTTCGGGATTTGATCTTTCTTGTGATCATGCCAATGTTACGAAGTAATGCACCGACTCTGGGTAGCTGGGGTCGGGGCGTTACAGTCACACTGGAAGAGCTAGAATAAACTTCTGTAGAATCACATGATCCATGCAGGATAAACCATATATTTACATTGTCTTTGAAGATTAATCAAAACCAAAATGGTTAGTGAATGATCTAATGATCCCCCAAAAGGATATTCATTGAGATAAATATGCACTAATCTTAATTTCTAAAATTAAACCAACAATACCCCAAAGTTAAATAGATACCATTCAATAACCAATTGTCCTTAAAATCATTTAATATAATCCAAACTAATATTGAAACCCAAATCATAGAAGAATTTGATTATGTAGTCTCCCATGTTACATTGTATCTCCAAATGACATCAAATACTCTTAAAGTCACATAATTAAAAGTAATTAACATCATCACATATTCTCTGTTATAGGTTAATAATTTCCATAAATAACCCAAATCACTATAAATCAACAATAAAAATGTAGATAAAAATCGACCATTACTCTACAAATGAAACCCCATTGTATTCTATTTTCCTTGGGCATATAGTGTTTCCAACAAAGCGAACATCTTCCAAAATAACATTTATCACTTAATCACCAAATCATTTTCCTATACCAAGGGTATTCATTTGATAAGACATAAGAACCCAAATCATCTTATTATTGATCAATAAAATCATTTAACAAAAAAAAAGTCACATTAACCAGGGACTTCACGTAGTCCAGTGGTAGGCGATAAATCCCAATCGCACTCTGGTTGTAGGTTCGATTCCCACAGCTTTGTCCAACGCGACGGGTTGTCACACGGTCTACGTGTTGTCCTTTTTCAAAAACTATATTTTATAATATTACCAAAATGAGATAAATTCCTCAAAATAACATAACTTATCACAAATGTAATATCATACTTTGCATTTTTATCCCAAATTATAATAACTTATAATTTTCTCAAACCCCAATGATCATATAAAACCAAATGGTTATTTATACCTATATCCACAAGAGAAGAGACAATTCTTCTTCAAATATCATTCTCACATGGCAAACTGCGGGGTTACAAATACAAGAGAAAATTATTCCAAAGTACCCATCAACAAGGAGTGATAATACTTTTTAAGTTTTTCTCCAACCATTTATTTCCACATATCTTCTTCTTTGACCAAGAAAATATCCTATAGAATAGGACATTCACTCGGGTAATGGCCAGGTCCCCTACATTTACGGAAAATGACTGTAATTGGACTCTTGGGACCATTTTTATCTTCTTCCATAGTACTCTTCATTTTTCTTCGGCAATTCTTCACTTTATGTCCTTCCTTCCCGCACGTAAAACATTTCGTTGTCCCATTGAGACACTTTTCTGGGTGTCTCTTTCCACATTTCCTGCATGATGAAAATTGAGGTTTCTTTTCTCCAGGGTCTCCATTACTGGAGATCTTATCATTTATCACCTTTCTCTTCCTTGTTGAGTCTGGGAGTTGGTTAATATATATGTTGTTGATTATATTTTTGGAAAACTGATTTGGCATAAAGACGATATCTTTTACGCCTATCAACATTCCATTTTTTTGCTCATTTCCACCACCGTTCCCACCTTGTACATCATTCTCAGAGTCACTATGAATTCCTTGGAATCCAGCCATTGACTAAAACCAGAAAGCATTGTGTGAGTAATAGTAGTCGTAAAATCATTTAGAGATTAAAATGTCACCATATTCTCAATTTGAAACATATTAGGATTAACCAAGGTCATTTACTCTCATCTTATGTATATATTACTTAAATCGGTTTGTAAAGAAAATGTAAATTATCCTAAGCATATCCCCCGGGAGTGTCATAACCAAGAGTGCAGCAAGGCCCGTTGTCGTGCACCAGTTCCCGTTCGAGTCTATCTCAAAGCGGTGTTTTCGGGTTTTACCCCTAGGTACATCTGTGCCAGAGCCGCCTCTACCTGCTCATATCCAGACAGGGATGTATTGCTCGGAAAACTCACAAAATCTCTACAATACCAAAATTCTCGGAAGTTCTTTTATACTAATCCTCAAAGTTCATCTTAGGTCTACGTGCTCTAATCAGAGTTTATCTAAATCTAGCTTCCAAGGTTTGTACTAAACTTCCTCTAATACCAACTATAATGCCCCGACCCCAGTTACCTAGAGTCGGTGCATTATTACATAACATTGGCATGATCACGAGAAAGATCAAGTCTCGAAAGACAGATTAGTTTAGTAGCCTTGGAATAACTAGATACATACATTACATCATAAAAAAAACATCTTGTCTTCATATCCCCTCATACAATCCCTGCAGGTCATTCATAAATTACTTCTTCATAATCCTGGGAAAAATAAACCATTGAAAGGGGTGAGCTCAGATGCTCAGTAAGGATAACATTGTAGCAGAAGCTTTCATAAATAAGCATAAACACTTAAGGCAATTTATAACTAAAACAAAAGCCTTTTAAACTTGAACTTCAGCATAAAATGGCAAAGGTAAAATGAAATAATGCCATTTACTTACTCACATGGATATTCTACTAGTCGAATGATCACATGCAATATCAATATCCACTTTCATAATGTTGGAATGCATAATGCCAGACTATCATAACCACTTAGCCAAGGCCTCGTGCCAAGACTACAAATAAGATTTTGTCAAGGCCTTGTGCCAAGACACTAGTTTGTCTCATGAGACCTACCGATGCATCGAGGAGCTATAGAGGGCTCCACCCGTCACTTATTAAGTCCAATGCATTCCTCATATGAACATGTTTAAATATAACATAAACATTCGTATTGAAACTAGCATACGAAATGTCAATACTTTTACCACAAACCATGAATGGTATAAAAACAGCGCATCCACAGTCAAACATGACTCATTCGATACAATATGGAAGATTTTATTGTATCACATTAACCTCAATCAAGAATAATGAATGATGTTGACATAAATGAAAATAATCATCAAAACTATTTGAGAGAATTATCCCCCTTTTCTTGAAAACATTTAAAAGTCACACTATTTGTCAAGAAGCCATTTAAAAGTAGATTTTTGAATCAAAGTGTCCCATACCACTTTGAAACTTTTTAAAAGGAGTTTTAATTTCTAAAACATTAATGTCCATATAAATAAATCCTTAAAACCATTTTTAAAACATGGACATTAATGAGAAAGATTTAGAAGAATAAGTCTTTAAAACATTTAAAAATGGTATTTTAGTTAGAGATTCTAACCAAAAGAGACACTTGAATACAAATAATTGAGGTAATCAAAACTTTGTAATATCATGAGAATAAAGGGATTCATGATATACTATGTCAAAGTACATTATAAACACCACATAAAAGTGATTTGGTGTATATCAACAAAGAAGTCTCAATGGAATGTAAATTGAGATGAAATCTCTCATAAAGGCCGTATCCTTAGGTTAAGGATAAATCAACGACATAATTATGTGTGACAAATATAAATACACTAAATATGATTGGATATTCAGTGTAAAACAATCAAAGGATATTCACACATATTCTTGTAAAAACAACACCAACGAATTGGATGTTTAACTCAACAAATGGTGAATGAGTTAAAATTACTCTTATCAAATTCATATCAATGACTTGAGAATTACCAATGAGTGTTTATGTGTATCAAACTTATATCCATAGGAAGGGGAGTGGAAATTATGACATAATCAAAAGAATAGTGATTCCACACATAATCATGGAGTAATATAATCAATGAAATATGCGTAAAGCCAAATGAGTGGGAATTGAAATCTCAAATTCCCTTACCGATTAGGTAACATACGAAACATACACCCATGAAAGAAGTATCATACCATGATGAAGTAAATACCCATAAATTAAAGTATATTACACAATGAATACAATCATGGGCAGTACACATACACCACATGCAATAATTAAGTGGTGATCAATGGAAATCTCACGAAATTAAAAGTGAGATAAGAAACCCCTTACCACGTTAATCAACTGAGTCGTATGGCCAAAAGTTAATAACCACCAAATGATTTACAAAATAACATTAATATAAATAGAATCATGAATATATATCAAATGGCAGTACACAATACACCACTTTCAATAATTTAGTGGCGAAAAATGGAAATCTCACGGAATTGAAAGTGAGATAAGAAAATCCCTTACCATGTTAATCAACTGAGTCGTATGGCCAAAAGTTAATAACCACCAAATGATTTACAGAATAACATGAATATAAATAGAATCATGAATATATATCAAATGGCAGTACACAATACACCACTTTCAATAATTTAGTGGTGAAAAATGGAAATCTCACGGAATTGAAAGTGAGATAAGAAAATCCCTTACCACGTTAATCAACTGAGTCGTATGGCCAAAAGTTAATAACCACCAAATTATTTACAGAATAACATGAATATAAATAGAATCATGAATATATATCAAATGGCAGTACACAATACACCACTTTCAATAATTTAGTGGCGAAAAATGGAAATCTCACGGAATTGAAAGTGAGATAAGAAAATCCCTTACTTTGTACTTTTTCCTTGGTCGATGGTAGGTTTACCTCCTGTATAATGGTGAAATAATTGTTATTGAATTATACAAGAATCATTTACTTTAATATGATATCATATATGATCTTTTAACATTGATTTGTTAATAATATCTTAGAATTATCGTCATTTCGGGTGTTAACGGGTTCATTTTACTTTATATTATTTATTATGTGATCCATATTCATTTTTAATGGGATGTATATTATTAATATCCAGAATGATATCAAGTCCTTAGATACTATTTTTAAATCATCAAATGATAATTATACTTGAATGGATATGATGGACAATGAATCTCATCGTGTTCGTGGAGACGGTAGTCCGTACATACGCACGAGCGACAATATCATTCTTTTGATATTAAAATAATATATAATTGTATTTTATATCATATATACAGAATCATTATCATGTTATATTTATTATTTACATGAGTTACACATCATTATTATACCCATCCAAATAATAATATATTGAATAACAATTACACCACGACGTGGAGACGGTAAGCCCTACGTACGCACGTATGGTGACATGTTATTCAAAGGATGGATAGAAAACTGAATATGGTTGTACCATATTTATAATAACATCACAGTATATATATGATACTGTAGTTATTATTTTATAATGGAAATAACAAAGAAAGAGGAAGTGGAAGAAGAAAGGAACTTGAAAAGGGGTGGTGAAAACATTACCTCTTCTTCGGGTTCTTCCTTTTGATTTGATCAAAAGGGCTCCTTAGGTTGGCTTTCTGATCAAACTAAGGCCTCTAGGTTGTATTGAGGGAAGTTAAGATAGTATTTGGGAAGGTTTTGGCCGAACCAAAGGGCTTTGAAGGTGTGAAGAAATGAGAAGGAGGAGTGCCCTTTTATAAGAGGGGTGAGGGGCACCTTTGGAAAAGCTAGAGATATTAGTTTATAATAAATTCATATTCGGTTTCCAATGGCTAAAAAGTTGACTATTCAAAGGTTAAGGTGGGGATGGGTCGAAAAAAACTCAACCAATAGAATTTAGACAGGTTTGGGTACTTATATTAACCTTATCTTTAAGTATTAACTCTAAGTTAATTAGTTTCACTTTTACAATGTCTCTTTGTATTTTTATATTATATGGTTAATAAACTTACCATATACATACAAGAGACCCCCAAGTGGTCCATTAATGATACACCTATCATGATATAAGTCTCTTGGCCAAACATTAGATTTTTAGGAATTTAATAACAATTAATAATATAATATTTGTTTTAAAAACTCTTTTATGTCAATTTTGACACTATTCAATAGTTGATTTTTGTGAAACTCATAACAGATTGATTACTTCTAACAAAGTCAATTAAATAAATACTAATATATCATATTATCCTAGAAAATTATTTTAATTCATTAAAAGTTTCATATTATATTTATTTGGGTATTTTTAATATCAATTATTTTGATTTTTCACTATTATAGTAACTACTGCATCATCATTGTGTCATAAATAAATTAAATTATTTAATGTCTAAGAAATATAAATAAAATATCATTATGTAGGAAATCCTTTTATCTTTCTAAGGAATATTTATAATCTAAAATCCAATATATATATAACCCTCTGTAACAATTGTTTTGTTAAAAGATATATGCTTGTGTCATTTTTGTATTTATATTAACTTAATTAAAATAAAGTGTCATTATCACTTACAAGTGGATCCATGGGGTCCCAAAATAGACCCAAAGATGCCAATGGTCGACCATGTATCAACCAATAGGTTTAAGACACGTTTTAGGGTAATTTAGTATTATTATAATATTATTTTTTAACCCTTATTTACCGGATTTACCCTTAACCATGGTAAATAAAATATTTACCGCAGTAATTATTCAAAATGTCTAAAAATAAAAGTTACCTATTTACACAATTTGAACATCCTGATTCCAAATATGGAATCCATTTTTCTAAATTCAAAACACAGAAGTGGCAGAAATTAATTTAATATTAATTCCCGCTGTCAAAACGAAAAGCGTGTTTTTAAGAGATAATAACTATCAAAAGATTGACACTTGTTTATGTTTGGTTTAATTGTAAAATTATGTCCAATGACCAAAATTATATTAAATGGTAAAAATATATTCTAAATATACTTTAAAACAACTCAAATTCATAATTTATCACTATTAATTATTTTTATTAAAAAAGTTGTTTTTAATTAAAATTTAGTAATTTTCACTATTCATCAAAATATGAAAGTTATCCAAAAAGTACCAAAATTTCACCCTAGGCTAATTTCGATATTACCAATCCAAAAATGAAGTCCATTTTGAGAGATAGAATTTATAAAATTTCAAAAAGTAGGTATTACTATTCATAACGGCTAGTTTGATTGGTTATGGTGTGTTAAAATCTCGAAGTTGTGTACAAGGCACGCCATTGCATTATTGGAAAGGAAACATACCGAGGAAACTTGGGGTGTTACATTCTACCCTCCTTCAATAAATTGCGTCCTCGCAATTTTTAAAATTTTACTTGGGAATATAATGGAAAGTCCCACATCGGAAAAAGAGCCAATAAAACTATCACTTTAAAAGAAAGAAAGAGAGGTATAAGGGTCATCCAAGATAACCCATACTAGGATTCCATGTAAGAAAACATGGATATGGATGATAAACTAAGTGTCAAGTTCTGATGGAGACGGATAGAAATCATGATCAGGAGAAAGTTAACAATGAGAAAACCACAAACTTGTGTTGGCACAAACGACCATTAGTCTCCTAGTAGGAAAGTAAACGGACAACATTTTTTTTAAAGTTATATTACATAAGGAAGAGGAATTCATTTATGATATTGACTAAGAACATTATGAGATATACTTAAATTTAAGTAAATTTTCATTCTTTAATAAATTTCCACCACTAACTCAATTTTTTTTAAACGATGAGTATTCAAGAAGACTTGGTCACACTGGAAGAGCTAGCATAAACTTATATAGAATCACATGATCCATGCAGGATAAACCATATATTTACATTGTCTTTGAAGATTAATCAAAACCAAAATGGTTAGTGAATGATCTAATGATCCCCCAAAAGGATATTCATTGAGATAAATATGCACTAATCTTAATTTCTAAAATTAAACCAACAATACCCCAAAGTTAAATAGATACCATTCAATAACCAATTGTCCTTAAAATCCTTTAATATAATCCAAACTAATATTGAAACCCAAATCATAGAAGAATTTGATTATGTAGTCTCCCATGTTACATTGTATCTCCAAATGACATCAAATACTCTTAAAGTCACATACTTAAAAGTAATTAACATCATCACATATTATCTGTTATAGGTTAATAATTTCCATAAATAACCCAAATCACTATAAATCAACAATAAAAATGTAGATAAAAATCCACCATTACTCTACAAATGAAACCCCATTGTATTCTATTTTCCTTGGGCATATAGTGTTTCCAACAAAGCGAACATCTTCCAAAATAACATTTATCACTTAATCACCAAATCATTTTCCTATACCAAGGGTATTCATTTGATAAGACATAAGAACCCAAATCATCTTATTATTGATCAAAAAAATCATTTAACAAAAAAAAAGTCACATTAACCAGGGACTTCACGTAGTCCAGTGGTAGGCGATAAATCCCAATCGCACTCTGGTTGTAGGTTCGATTCCCACGGCTTTGTCCAACGCGACGGGTTGTCACACGGTCTACGTGTTGTCCTTTTTCAAAAACTATATTTTATAATATTACCAAAATGAGATAAATTCCTCAAAATAACATAACTTAATCACAAATGTAATATCATACTTTGCATTTTTATCCCAAATTATAATAACTTATAATTTTCTCAAACCCCAATGATCATATAAAACCAAATGGTTATTTATACCTATATCCACAAGAGAAGAGACAATTCTTCTTCAAATATCATTCTCACATGGAAAACTGCGGGGTTACAAATACAAGAGAAAATTATTCCAAAGTACCCATCAACAAGGAGTGCTAATACTTTTTAAGTTTTTCTCCAACCATTTATTTCCACATATCTTCTTCTTTGACCAAGAAAATATCCTATAGAATAGGACTTTCACTCGGGTAATGGCCAGGTCCCCTACATTTACGGCAAATGACTGTAAATGGACTCTTGGGACCATTTTTATCTTCTTCCATAGTACTCTTCATTTTTCTTTGGCAATTCTTCACTTTATGTCCTTCCTTCCCGCACGTAAAACATTTCATTGTCCCATTGAGACACTTTCCTGGGTGTCTCTTTCCACATTTCCTGCATGATGAAAATTGAGGTTTCTTTTCTCCATGGTCTCCATTGCTGGAGATCTTATCATTTATCACCTTTCTCTTCCTTGTTGAGTCTGGGAGTTGGTTAATATATATGTTGTTGATTATATTTTTGGAAAATTGATTTGGCATAAAGACGATATCTTTTACGCCTATCAACATTCCATTTTGTTGCTCATTTCCACCACCGTTCCCACCTTGTACATCATTCTCAGATTCACTATGACTTCCTTGGAATCCAGCCATTGACTAAAACCAGAAAGCATTGTGTGAGTAATAGTAGTCGTAAAATCATTTAGAGATTAAAATGTCACCATATTCTCAATTTGAAACATATTAGGATTAACCAAGGTCATTTACTCTCATCTTATGTATATATTACTTAAATCGGTTTGTAAAGAAAATGTAAATTATCCTAAGCATATCCCCCGGGAGTGTCGTAACCAAGAGTGCAGCAAGGCCCGTTGTCGTGCACCAGTTCCCGTTCGAGTCTATCTCAAAGCGGTGTTTTTGGGTTTTACCCCTAGGTACATCTGTGCCAGAGCCGCCTCTACCTGCTCGTATCCAGAAAGGGATGTATTGCTCGGAAAACTCACAAAATCTCTACAATACCAAAATTCTCAGAAGTTCTTTTATACTAATCCTCAAAGTTCATCTTAGGTCTACGTGCTCTAATCAGAGTTTATCTAAATCTAGCTTCCAAGGTTTGTACTAAACTTCCTCTGATACCAACTGTAACGCCCCGACCCTAGTTACCTAGAGTCGGTGCATTATTACATAACATTGGCATGATCACGAGAAAGATCAAGTCTCGAAAGACCGATTAGTTTAGTAGCCTTGGAATAACTAGATACATCCATTGCATCATAAAAAAACATCCTGTCTTCATATCCCCTCATACTATCCCTGCAGGTCATTCATAAATTACTTCTTCATAATCCTGGGAAAAATAAAACATTGAAAGGGGTGAGCTCAGATGCTCAGTAAGGATAACATTGTAGCATAAGCTTTCATAAATAAGAATAAACACTTAAGGCAATTTATAACTAAAACAAAAGCCTTTTAAACTTGAACTTCAGCATAAAATGGCAAAGGTAAAATGAAATAATGCCATTTACTTACTCACATGGATATTCTACTAGTCGAATGATCACATGAAGTATCAATATCCACTTTCATAATGTTGGAATGCATAATGCCAGACTATCATAACCACTTAGCCAAGGCCTCGTGCCAAGACTACAAATAAGATTTTGTCAAGGCCTTGTGCCAAGACACTAGTTTGTCTCATGAGACCTACCGATGCATCTAGGAGCTATATCGGGCTCCACCCGTCACTTATTAAGTCCAATGCATTCCTCATATGAACATGTTTAAACATAACATAAACATTCGTATTAAAACTAGCATACGAAATGTCAATACTTTTACCACAAACCATGAATGGTATAAAAACAGCGCATCCACAGTCAAACATGACTCATTCGATACAATATGGAAGATTGTATTGTATCAAATTAACCTCAATCAAGAATAATGAATGATGTTGACATAAATGAAAATAATCATCAAAACTATTTGAGAGAATTATCCCCCTTTTCTTGAAAACATTTAAAAGTCACACTATTTGTCAAGAAGCCATTTAAAAGTAGATTTTTGAATCAAAGTGTCCCATACCACTTTGAAACTTTTTAAAAGGAGTTTTAATTTCTAAAACATTAATGTCCATATAAATAAATCCTTAAAACCATTTTTAAAACATGGACATTAATGAGAAAGATTTAGAAGAATAAGTCTTTAAAACATTTAAAAATGGTATTTTAGTTAGAGATTCTAACCAAAAGAGACACTTGAATACAAATAATTGAGGTAATCAAAACTTTGTAATATCATGAGAATAAAGGGATTCATGATATACTATGTCAAAGTACATTATATACACCACATAAAAGTGATTTGGTGTATATCAACAAAGAAGTCTCAATGGAATGTAAATTGAGATGAAATCTCTCATAAAGGCCGTATACTTAGGTTAAGGATAAATCAACGACATAATTATGTGTGACAAATATAAATACACTAAATATGATTGGATATTCAGTGTAAAACAATCAAAGGATATTCACACATATTCTTGTAAAAACAACACCAACGAATTGGATGTTTAACTCAACAAATGGTGAATGAGTTAAAATTACTCTTATCAAATTCATATCAATGACTTGAGAATTACCAATGAGTGATTATGTGTATAAAACTTATATCCACAGGAAGGGGAGTGGAAATTATGACATAATCAAATGAATAGTGATTCCACACATAATCATGGAGTAATATAATCAATGAAATATGCGTAAAGCCAAATGAGTGGGAATTGAAATCTCAAATTCCCTTACCGATTAGGTAACATACGAAACATACACCCATGAAAGAAGTATCATACCATGATGAATTAAATACCCATAAATTAAAGTATATTACACAATGAATACAATCATGGGCAGTACACATACACCACATGCAATAATTAAGTGGTGATCAATGGAAATCTCACGAAATTAAAAGTGAGATAAGAAACCCCTTACCACGTTAATCAACTGAGTCGTATGGCCAAAAGTTAATAACCACCAAATGATTTACAGAATAACATGAATATAAATAGAATCATGAATATATATCAAATGGCAGTACACAATACACCACTTTCAATAATTTAGTGGCGAAAAATGGAAATCTCACGGAATTGAAAGTGAGATAAGAAAATACCTTACCACGTTAATCAACTGAGTCGTATGGAAAAAAGTTAATAACCACCAAATGATTTAAAGAATAACATGAATATAAATATAATCATGAATATATATCAAATGGCAGTACACAATACACCACTTTCAATAATTTAGTGGCGAAAAATGGAAATCTCACGGAATTGAAAGTGAGATAAGAAAATCCCTTACCACGTTAATCAACTGAGTTGTATGGCCAAAAGTTAATAACCACCAAATTATTTACATAATAACATGAATATAAATAGAATCATGAATATATATCAAATGGCAGTACACAATACACCACTTTCAATAATTTAGTGGCGAAAAATGGAAATCTCACGGAATTAAAAGTGAGATAAGAAAATCCCTTACTTTGTACTTTTTCCTTGGTCGATGGTAGGTTTACCTCCTGTATAATGGTGAAATAATTGTTATTTAATTATACAAGAATAATTTACTTTAATATGATATCATATATGATCTTTTAACATTGATTTGTTAATAATATCTTAGAATTATCGTCATTTCGGGTGTTAACGGGTTCATTTTACTTTATATTATTTGTTATGTGAGCCATATTCGTTATTAATGGGATGTATATTATTAATATCCAGAATGATATAAAGTCCTTAGATACTATTTTTAAATCATCAAATGATAATTATACTTGAATGGATATGATGGACAATGAATCTCATCGTGTTCGTGGAGACGGTAGTCCGTACATACGCACGAGCGACAATATCATTCTTTTGATATTAAAATAATATATAATTGGATTTTATATCATATATACAGAATCATTATCATGTTATATTTATTATTTACATGAGTTACACATCATTATTATACCCATCCAAATAATAATATATTGAATAACAATTACACCACGACGTGGAGACGGTAAGCCCTACGTACGCACGTATGGTGACATGTTATTCAAAGGATGGATAGAATACTGAATATGGTAGTAACATATTTATAATAACATCACAGTATATATATGATACTAGAGTTATTATTTTATAATGTAAATAACAAAGAAAGAGGAAGTGGAAGAAGAAAGGAACTTGAAAAGGGGTGGTGAAAACATTACCTCTTCTTCGGGTTCTTCCTTTTGATTTGATCAAAAGGGATCCTTAGGTTGGCTTTATGATCAAACTAAGGCCTCTAGGTTGTAGTGAGGGAAGTTAAAATAGTATTTGGGCAGGTTTTGGCCGAACCAAAGGGCTTTGAAGGTGTGAAGAAATGAGAAGGAGGAGTGCCCTTTTATAAGAGGGGTGAGGGGCACCTTTGGAAAAGCTAGAGATATTAGTTTATAATAAATTCATATTCGGTTTCCAATGGCTACAAAGTTGACTATTCAAAGGTTAAGGTGGGGATGGGTCGAAAACAACTCAACCAATAGAATTCAGACAGGTTTGGGTACTTATATTAACCTTATCTTTAAGTATTAACTCTAAGTTAATTAGTTTCACTTTTACAATGTCTCTTTGTATTTTTATATTATATGGTTAATAAACTTACCATATACATACAAGCGACCCCCAAGTGGTCCATTAATGATACACCTATCATGATATAAGTCTCTTGGCCGAACCTTAGATTTTTAGGAATTTAATAACAATTAATAATATAATATTTGTTTTAAAAACTCTCTTATGTCAATTTTGACACTATTCAATAGTTGATTTTTGTGAAACTCATAACAGATTTATTACTTCGAACAGAGTCAATTAAATCAATACTAATATATCATATTATCCTAGAAAATTATTTTAATTCATTAAAAGTTTCATATTATATTTATTTGTGTATTTTTAATATCAATTATTTTGATTTTTCACTATTATAGTAATTACTGCATCATCATTGTGTCATAAATAAATTAAATTATTTAATGTCTAAGAAATATAAATAAAATATCATTATGTAGTAAATATTTTTATCTTTCTAAGTAATATTTATAATCTAAAATCCAATATATATATAACCCTCTGTAACAATTGTTTTGTTAAAAGATATATGCTTGTGTCATTTTTGTATTTATATTAACTTAATTAAAATAAAGTGTCATTATCACTTACAAGTGGATCCATGGGGTCCCAAAATAGACCCAAAGATGCCAATGGTCGACCATGTATCAACCAATAGTGTTAAGACACGTTTTAGGGTAATTTAGTATTATTATAATATTATTTTTTAACCTTTATTTACCGGATTTACCCTTAACCATGGTAAATAAAATATTTACCGCAGTAATTATTCAAAATGTCTAAAAATAAAAGTTACCTATTTACACAATTTGAACATCCTGATTCCAAATATGGAATCCATTTTTCTAAATTCAAAACACAGAAGTGGCAGAAATTAATTTAAAATTAATTCTCCCTGTCAAAACAAAAAGCGTGTTTTTAAGAGATAATAACTATCAAAAGATTGACACTTGTTTATGTTTGGTTTAATTGTAAAATTATGTCCAATGACCAAAATTATATTAAATGGTAAAAATATATTCTAAATATACTTTAAAACAACTCAAATTCATAATTTATCACTATTAATTATTTTGATTAAAAAAGTTGTTTTTAATTAAAATTTAGTAATTTTCACTATTCATCAAAATATGAAAGTTATCCAAAAAGTACCAAAATTTCACCCTAGTCTAATTTCGATATTACCAATCCAAAAATGAAGTCCATTTTGAGAGATAGAATTTATAAAATTTCAAAAAGTAGGTATTACTATTCATAACGGCTAGTTTGATTGGTTATGGTGTGTTAAAATCTCGAAGTTGTGTACAAGGCACGCCATTGCATTATTCGAAAGGAAACATACCGAGGAAACTTGGGGTGTTACAATGACATCATAAATCAATTCATATAAGATAAAGGAATTCATAAAAATAATTCCATCACAACATGATCAAATCAATGTAATAATAGGGATAAAAACAGAACCCTTTATTATCTTAGATGGAAAATAATTTTGATAAAACACTTGAACTCCATTCTTGAGGAAAATATCCTTTCTTCTTCAAAAACATTTTTCCTTTCATAACATGTCATAAAACTTTAAAATAAAATAAGTTGATTAAAAATAAACTTGAAAACTTGTAAAGGAAGTTTCTTGGAAATAATGTTTTAAAAATCCATTCATGCCGTATAAGTTTAAAAAAAACATTCTTCGTACTTTTGTCGGAAAAGTCAAAAAGTACCTCGTATGAAAAACGACAAAAGCTTCTTTCTTATTCTTTACTAAAAACACAACGAAGGGTAAAATTGTATTTAAACTATTGTAAGTGGATGGAAATAATATTACATATTGAGGAAACATGGATGTGGATGATAAAATACACCCCAGCAAATACTTACGGATAAACAATCTCGGATAAAAAATGAGATTGTGATATTTCCCCTTACCTTAGGTCCAATTTGCTTTGTACGTGTCCGAAGCTCCTGTATAATGGTTTAAATAATGTTATTGACTTATTCCAGAATCATACATATTGATATGATATCATATATGGTCATATTCTTAGCTTCTTGATAGTAATATTTCATTGTTACTTGTTACTCGGGTCTTTATTGCCTTTTGTTCTTATGCGTGTTTTGCCGAATACATTCTTATTATTATTTTAAGGTTATAGATACCTTATATCAAGAATGGTATTAGTTTAACATATATCATATTTATTCATTCAATTTATATAATTACTATGTAATGATGATCATGTAGAACGAGTCGCATCACATCGTGGAGACGGTATTCCGTACGTACGCACGAGTGATGATATGGTTCCTATGATCGTGGAACTGTATTGGAGTATATATATATTATTTCAGTATCAATATTACTTTATAATAATCATAAATAGTTACTCATTACACCATTATACCCATCCTTGTAAAGTGATGGTGGAAAATAGATTACACCACGGCGTGGAGACGGTATTCTGTACGTACGCACGCGCGGTGATTTCATTTTTCCGTAGGATGGATAGAAGGTGAATTAGGGTTGTTTCATATTTATAATAACATATCAGTATGTAAGTAATACTGATGTTATTACTTTATCATGAAACAACTAAAGAAGAAGAAGTTGAAGAAGAAAGAAATTGAAAAGATCGGTAATGGATATTACCTCTTCTTTGGAACGCCTCCTTGAATCCTTCACTTAAGGAACTAATATTGGTCTTTGAAGCAGACCAAGACCTCTAGGATTATTCTAGGGAAGTGGAGAGGAGAAAATTTCAGGGGGTGGCCGAGCTTGAGTTCTCAATTTGGTGTGAGGAGGAGGGGGAGGAGGTGCCCTTTTATAAGGGAGGACAGGGGCACCTTAGGAATATCTCAAAATATTATTTTATATTAAAGTAAAAATCGGTTTATAATGGTTCCAAAGGGTCTTATTTCGAAGCTAAAGTAGGGATGGGTCGAAATCCTATAAACCAATAGGATTTAGACATGTTTAGGGTATTATTTTAACCTTATCAATTAGATTTAACTCTAAGTTAAATAATTTAACTTTTACCATGTCTTTTTGTTTTCTTTCACTATATGGTTAATACACTTACTATAACATGCCAAAAGTACCCCAAATTGTTTATTATTAATATATATATCCTTATCTAAGTCATTTGGCCGAACCTTAGATTTTTAGGAATAAAATAACAATTAATAATATAATATTTGATTTAAAAACTATTTTGTGTCAATTTTGACACTATTTGATATATGATTTTTGTGAAAGTCATAACAGAATTATATGTTCGAAACAAGTTGATTAAATCAACACTAATATATCATAGTAACCTAGAAAATTAGTGTAATTCATAAAAAGTCTTAAATTACATTTATTTTGGTATTTATATTATCAATTATGTCAATATTTCATTAATAAGATAATTACTGCATCATCTTTGTGTCATAAATAAATTAACTTATTTGATGTCTAAAAATTACAAATAAAATACCATCATGTAGGAAATTTTTTTAGATTTCTAATTAATATTTATAGTCGAATTTATCTTATTTATAACCCCATATTAAAAATGATTTACTTATTAAACTTTGATTTTAACTATTTTAACCCTTCTTTAAATAATTTAATAATAAATGTCCTAATCTAACCCAAGTGGGCCTAAATGGTCATATTTTATTCATAAGGTTGTTTTGGGTCTAATTACACTTATCCAATAGAATTAGGACATGTGTTAGGGTAATATTAATATCATATTTACCCTTAGTTACCCTATTTACTATTAACCGCGGTAAAAAAAGTAAAAAGTTACTATTCACCAAAAAATTATTTTTATCTCATTGAACCACATTTTACTTACTGATATCAACCGTGTCTGTCGGATTTTTGAAATTCCATTCACAGAAGCGGTAAAATTAAGTTTTATGCAAAATTCAGTTTTTAACCTACCACTTAGTGGTTTCACTATTCATCAAAAATTGAAAGTTTTCAGAAAAATACCAAAATTTCACCCTAGGATAATTTCGGTATTCCGAATCCAAAAATGAAGTCCATTTTGAAAAATAAAATTTATAAAATTTCAAAAAGTGGTTATTACTATTCATAACGGCTAGTTTTAATAATATTTTAATAGCATATCGTTGTTTAGTGAAACTCGGTATTGCGTACGACACAAGCTATCGAGGAAGGTCGTGATTGCGTGTAAAGTAAGCCAAGCAAGTGTGTAGTGAAAGATTCCTTTGATGATATATAAAAACAAAATATTATTCATAAAAATCTCGGGTGTTACATACAACATGTGATAATTATTTTTATCTTTACTCTTCTGATGAAGCCTGTTCAATCTGTGGTAATCCTAGATCAATTTGTTATCTTCAGTCTGCACTGAATGGCCCTCTGAAGAAAATATTTAGAGAAGTGGAAAGACATATTTCTGCAAGCATTAGTGCTCTTGAAGATGAAAAATTACAGTTGGAAGAATAAGTTAATCCCATGGAAGAGGAATTGGATAAAAGGGTTGACATATCCAAAACTCTCACAGAACTAGTGAAGGAAAAGGAATAAATAAGAATACAAAAAGTGAAACACACTTGTAAATCGTTCTTGCGAAGGTGGAAATCAGCCAGACCCTTTGTGAGAAGAAATCCAAGAACATGTGATAGGTTCTCATGAACCCTCTTCGTGTTTTCATGAAGCTAAGTCTGCGTCTATGAAACTGGTGCACTTGCACCATTATTGTACTCTACAAAGATAGAACCACAAGCCTTTACTTGTTCTGTGAAGAATATCCACCCGAACTGTGTGTGTGAAGAAGAAGAAGAAGGGAAGTGTGTGTGCGTATGTGAAGAAAAAAGGAGAAAGAAGAATACATGCATGCACAGAACCTTGAGAATACCTTCAGACAATGCTTGTGAAGGAGCCTGAAGCATTGTGAATACAGAAACAAAGAATAAGTTTGCATGTGGATGATAAGAACCTGTTTGCATGAACATAATAGTGGAAATGAAAATCATGTGCATGAATTGAGATACCCAAGTGTGCAAGAACAAATCCAAACCATGGAATACACTAATATGGGTTCGAAGAAAACATATACATAACACACTTTTAATGAACCAAATTTAATAGGAACAAGTGTGTGTGTAAATAACCAAAACTAAAGAAGAGAAACAGAATTGAAGAAGAGAAAGTGAGTTCCATCAAGAAGGAAGTGCATGCATATGAATGATATACACACATTGAACCTAATTCATTTATTCAAGAGAATATTTTGTGTTCGGGCATATAATAAATGATTATACATGCATACAATCATGCATAATAATATTTATGTGGGAACAGTCTTTGAGATACCCATGACAAGAGGCATTGGATGCCATGCAGTCCATGCATGAAGTGAAGCTAAATTGAGACTGAAGCTAGAATGTATTTAAAGAATATTTGATATTTGAGTTGACAATATTTTAGGATTAAAGAAGATAGACAATGTTGAAATTGTGAAAGGTCACTCTTGCATATTATATTCTTGAAGAAGTTGTGTAAACCATATGCACACACATTATTGAGGCTAGGTATTCATCAGAAGAATAAAAAATTTACCAACCATTTTTGAACTGATAAATGATCAAGAAAAGTGATCAGAATTTTTCAGAAAGGCCAACGGACCATACTAAAGGCTGTAGAAGATTCATGAAGTGATGAACAAGAAAGTGTGATTCAGAAATCCTATGTGGAAAGAGCATCAGATCATCTATAGTGAATCAATGGGAACTTAAAGTAGGAATATGTTCATGTGACTCAAAATCTAGAAGACCCCTGTGAGATTCAGGGAGGAGAATAAGTCTTCAGTGGGACTCTAAAGCAGGCGAGTGGACTCTAGTAACACTGTGGGAAGTAGTATAAAGAACCTCATGTAGGACTCAGGAGATATAAAATGGGACTCTGTATTGACCATCTTAATTTATGATAATATTATAATAGAGAATATGTGTTAGGGTGATTAACCAACACAACAAGGAGTAGGTATTTGAACCGAACATTGTAAATCCCTGTGCTTAGTGCCTTTATATTTACAACATCATTCGATGTAAGGATGATAGACAGAAGAAGAGTGGATCAAGGAATTAACTATCCATAGATGTTTAATTGAAAAGAATCAATTTTAAAATGCTGAAAAGGGATCACTGATTCACACCTTCCCCTCTCAGTGATTCACACTGATCCAAGAACTTAAATTGGTATTAAAGGAAGTTTACCTCTATGAGATCCAACATAGTCTTTATGAAGTTAATATTTCCGGAAATGAGTGAGAAACATTAAATGGAGATTTATTCCATGACTCAAAAGAATATAAAGAATAAAAAAGAATGCAAGCTAAAGAAAAATGGTACGGCTAATGGGGATACACCTTCTAGTAATGGTAATCTAGAAGGTACAATAGGTGATAATTCTTTTTATTATTACTTTTCTGATGAATCCTATTCAATCTGGGATAATGCTAGATCAATTAGCGATATCCAGTCTTCACTAAATGGTCATCTAAAGAAAATACCTAGGGAAGTGGAAGGACATATTTCTTTAAGCATTAGTTCTCTTCATGATGAAAAATTACAGCTCGAAGAAGAAGCTTATCCCATGGAAGAGGAATTGGCTAAAAATGGTTGACATATCCAACACTCTCACAAAACTAGTGGAGGAAAAGGAAGAAATAATTTCTCATTGTAATGAAAGACATGATCAAGTTACTGAAGAATTTCAAGAAAGTATCTGTGAGAATGAATTATTTGATATTGTATTTGTAGAAGCTTTCCATGCATTTGGAATGTTGCACAATGTTTCTATGGTTTTAAAAGATACTCAACTTGAAGACAAAGTCAACAATGTAACATCACGTTATGTTTTTAGGTACTTTGATGTTTCTATGTACCTCTATTTTGGAGTGGTGATGAATGGGAGAGTCGGGAGAACATTAAATGATGTTTTGAGGCAAAGGGGAAGTCGCACGGGCGGCACAAAGGTTGTCTAAACTGTGCGGCCAAACCGTGTGTAGTTGGTATTGGAGGCAGTAGCTTCCACACAGACGGTGCATGGTTTGTCTAACCATGTGGCCAAACTGTGCATGGAGTGTCTTCCGAGGAAGTGGCTAACACACGTTTAGTGTACAGTTTGTCTAACCGTGTGGGAAAACCGTGCGACCACTTAAATGAGATCCTATAATTATGGATCTCGCTTGTTTTTTTCCACCTAGTGCCTCGTTTTTTCCTCCTAAGTGGCCCTAACTCAGGTTTTGGCTTCTCCTAAGGTCAGATAAGATTCTCCCATCATTCCATAGCCGATGTAAAGGCTTCTCTTGGTGAATCGAAGCCGTATTCTTTAGGTATGTGATCTTTCTTCATCATCCTTGATCGGTTTCTTAGATCTAAATAGATCTACTTATTCTATTTTCTCGGTTTCTTATATCTACGCCCGTTATGGGTAGATCTATATTTTTGGATTAAAAATATGATGATATTTGGTCTTGATCATGCTAGAATATGCGATCTAAGGTAGGTTCTTGAAGAAGCAAACTGGTTTTCATGAGTGTTCTTCGTCCGTTGTGGTTTTAAAAAAAACATTTGATGTAGGTGGTTCTGTCCTGACATACCAAATTGATTATCATTTTATTTTCTTTATTTATTTCAATTATTGATTTAAATTCAATTTCTCAAATTTTATTTCAATTAAATTGATAAAAAACTCGATTCCAGTGAATCAAGGTATTTGAAATGGTTTTGGCATGATAATTTAGAAAAACCCAATTCCATTGAATTGGGTGTGTTTATGGAAATTTGCTGATTTAAATTGTTTAATTTAAATTTTTGATTTTATGGAAATGATTTCAATTAAATTGTTGAATTTAATTTTTGAAATAAATTGTGTAATGATGGAATTGGTTTTGAATAGATTTCAATCACATGAAAATGGAATAAAATGATTTGATAGAAACCCAATGGTTTTATCTTGTGGAAAGGCATGTTTTGAAGAAATCCTGTTTTGGTTTTAAATGTAATGAAATTGGAACTTTTGAAATGGTATAATTGGATTGATTGTATTTTAAGCATTCTTAAACGATTTCGCCTATCATGTAAGAGATCATGCAAGACTTAGGATGTTAGTGAGTTATTTGGATACACTCTATGCTATGACAACATTCTAAAACATACTTATGGCGGGTCACATCCCTGACGGGTTGGTGATGAGTCTCCATTGTCCAGTGTCCTAGGGATGTGTGTATACACATTTTTCTGAGTTCACATAGAGATTGTAGATTCTTATAACTGTTTAATACTATTGTAGCTTTTGGCAGATGAACATGTTGCTAGATTGTTTATTTATATTGGAGATATAAATGTATGTCAATGCTTTTGAACTGCTTACATGCCTACTGAATTTAAAAAAACTGTTTTATATAAATGTTTTTCTTAAGCAATTGTTTTATAAATATTCCATCATTTTTAAAATAATTACTTACAATATTTATTTCCATCATTAGAAAATGTATAACATGTTTTTCTTAAATATGCTTTTCAATTACCAAACCTGTTTATTTGAAAATTGAAATCTTTTATTTTTATAATGTATATTTGGCATATGTTATGGAATCTTTGGTGGTATCCTACTAGGCTTAGGCTCGCACCCTACTTTTTCCTTTCAGGTGTTTGTAGACTTTCTTATTATAGGTTCGAGCAAAGGGAAGGTATCTCTTGAAGGTGGATCCTACTTATGATCTTTGGTCATGGTGTGTTGTGTCCTTAGTGACCTTAGGGATGTTTTTCCCATTTTTAGTACTTGGGTTGTAGTACTTTGGGCTTTTTATGCCTCTTTGTATTCTGGTACATCACTCCTAGTGGAGTTTCATTTTTTATGCATACTGATTTGTTTTCTTTTTCTTCAGCATTCTCGTGGAAAAATCTTTCCCACTTGTATGTTATATGATTCCAGGTTCTAGTCACTGACCTATGGGGATCGGGAATGACCTTCAGCCTATTTCAGGGCTGGCTCAGTTATTGGGTTACCAGGGTACCCGGGCTGGATCATAACAAAATTGTATCAAAGGGAAGGTTAAGCATATTTCCTTGATGACAGTATACATTTTATTATTCTTTTCAGGACTTAGGAGGTTATTGTGATTGAGTACCCGACTAGCTCTCACCACAATAAACCTTAAGTCACCAGGGTTGGTTAGTGAAATACGACTTGTGGATTAGTTCTAGTATATTTCCTGTTTTGATTTGGATAAAGTGGAATCCAAATTTTTTTTATCCCTTATATTAAGAATAGTTTTACTTGTTACTCAGTTTGAGTGTTAATCTAATGTCTTTTTTTTCTGATGTTGTGTAGCATCATGCCTCTGAGAAGGTGTGGGAATCAGATCCAAAAAGTGTCTACTGTTGAATCTCAGCAAGCGAGTCCTATTGTGGATCCAAGTTTGGTTGAGGTGATTGTTCGTACTGTCCAAGCTCAAGGACATGCACCACCTCTAGTTCTTGTTCAGGCCCCAGCTATAGATCCTCATAGTGATATTCTCCAAAATCCTTCTCAAGTGTTCCTATGCTAGAATCCACTAGTTTTCAAAGGCTCCCCTGACCCTCAACGTGATGAGGAATGGTTGAGTAAGATTGAACATTTGATTGGGTTCTTGGAGACACATGATGTGATCAAGGTGAAGTGTGCCACCATCGTGCTGGAGGGACCAAGTAGAAGATGGTGGGACATGATGGTGAAAGCTGGGAAACATGAGGGTTTGGAGTGGAAAGACATTATGGTTCATTTCACTAACCATTTCTATCCAGAATCAATGGTGTTGGCCAAGGTTGTGGAGTTTTTCACGCTTGATCAGGCCAACAAAACTGTGACTGAGTACTCGAATCACTTTTCGGAGTTGGTATAGTTTTCTCCAGAGATTGTATCTAATGAGAAGATAAAGGCTCTAAGATTTTATTTGGGGCTTCGATTAGATATACATTCTCATGTTTTATTACTGAAGCTACCTACTTATGCTGATGTGATGGATAGGGAAATGATGGTTGAGATGGACCTGGTAGGAATGTCAGGGTTGAAGGGAGTTCCTTTTCCTCCTAGTGGCAGTGATGGTTCCTTTAATGGAAAATGGAAGCGCGACATTTTTCATGGTATTTCTTGACAACAAAGTCATTCCAGACATCCATTAGAACCAGGAGGGGACTCATTGACTTGCTATCAGTGTGGAAGGCCAGGATATTCTAAGAGGGTTTGCACTGAGGCACCCAAGAACTGTAGCTCCTGTAGACGTTTAGGGAACTTACAGAGATTCTTCCATCACTTCTCTACTCCACGTAGTGGAACGGGATCATCATCACCTCCAAAAAATGTGGGAAAATCAAATGATTCACGTAAAAAAGGGTTCCTTCCATAGGAATCTGGAACAAAGCTTCTTCACACAGTGGAAGAGTCGCCAGAGGTAGCTGATACAGGTCCTGCAACTGTGAGAGGTACCATTACTATAACTTCATCTTTAGTGACCACTCTTTTTGATATCTCAATCCTTTATTTCAACACATATTATTAATCTGATTAATCTAACTATGGAACTTTTATCTTGTGCGATGGATATTACTACACCCCTAGGTACAATGAGAGAGAAGGGTCTCCGTAGTCCTGCTTGTGTCTTCTCTCTATCAGATGTTGATCATGCTTAGAGTTTTTTGGTTCTTAGCATGAAATCTTTTGACGTCATATTTGGGATGGATTGGCTTGTTTCCAATAAAGCCTGGATCGATTGTTATCTTTGACGGGTCTACCTTACTACACCCAGTGGGGTGCCTCTTATTTTTCAAGGAGAATGGGACCCAAGGTCAAGAAGTGCCAGACCCTCTTATCCAGAGTTGGGGAAAGTTATATCAGTTTTTTATTTTGATCTATATAAAGATTTAATGTGTGGTGATCTTCCACCAGTCGTCGCTGAGTTTCCCGATGTGTTTCCTTCTGAATTCTCTCGTTTTCCACTTGTAATGGAGGTTGTTTTTTCTATTGACTTAATGCCTGGTACTCAACTGATTTCTATTCCCTCTTACTGAATGGATCTAGCTAAACTAAAATAACTGAACTCTCAGTTAGAAGATCTTATTGAGAAAGGATTTATATGCCAGTGTGTGTCACCTTGGGCAGCACCGATTCTCTTCGCTAAGAAGGATGATGGTTCCCTTCGCTTATGTGTTGATTATCGAAATCTCAATCGAGTTACGATAATGAAAAAATATATGTTACCATGAAATGATGATCTGTTTGATCAATTGAAATGGGAGAAGTGGTTTTCAAAAATTGATCTTGGATCTGGTAACAATCAGTCGATGATAAAGGAATCTGACATTCATAAGACCGCTTTTCAGAGTAGGTATGACCATTATGAGTACCTTTTTATGCCTTTCGGCCTAATAAATGCTCCTGTAGTTTTCATGGAATTGATGAACAAGGTTTTCCATGAGTATCTAGATACAGTTGTGGTAGTCTTTGTGGATTGAATTCTTTTCTAATCCAAGTATTAAGAGGACCATGCGCATCATCTGAGAATAGTTCTGAGTCTTCTAAGGAATCAATGACTTTATGACAAGCTTTAAAAGTGCAATTTAGGGATTCAGGAAGTGAAATTTGTGGGACATGTCATGTCAGAACAAGGAATATCAGTTGATACTGAGAAGGAAAAGGCTGTTATGACTTGGGAACAACCCCGAAATGTTTTCGAGATTCAGAGCTTCGTGGGCTTAGCATAATATTATCGCTGATTTGTTAAAAACTTCTCAATGTTAGCTTCTCCAATAACTACTCTGACTCAAAAGGGAGTGATGTTTTACTGGAATGATAAGTGTCAGAGTTCTTTTGTTGAGATAAAGAGTCTTTTAACTACTTCTCCATTGTTAACTCTTCCTGAGGCTGGGATAGGTTATGTGTTCTTCTGTGATGCATGGGGTTCAGGTTTGAGATGTGTCCTTATGAAAGGTAATCATGTTGTTGCATATGGATCTCGTCATCTTAAGCCTTGTGAGAAGAACTATCCTAACCATGACCTTGATATTGTAGCTATAATGCACAAACTTAAGTGTTGGAGACATTACCTTTATGGAGAGGGTTTACTATGTTTTCATACCACAAGAGCTTGAGATATATCTTCTCTAAAAAATATTTGAATCTCTGCCAAAGGCGTTGGGTGGAGTATCTGAAATCTTTCGACTTTGACATTTCCTACACCCCGGGGAAAGGGAATGTAGTGGAAGATGCGTTATGTAGGAAACTGACATCACAAGATGTGAAAGAATATTCAGAAGAGTGGTGTTTGATGGATCTTTTTTCTCAATTGCATATTGAAGTTCAGTGGAAGGGGAATGAATTTTCTTTAGCCAATATTCAGTTGACATCTTCTCTTATTGAATTAATTCTTCAAGAACAAAAACTGGATGATAAATTCCATAGCATTATGGACTCCCTTTAGGGTGGGGAGACCGACAACCAGTGGTCGTTCTCCTAAGAGGGTGTTCTGTGTTATCGAAACCATTATGTTGTGCTGTTAGCGGCAAGGAAGGTTGTGATGGGGGATTGCCATAACTCTCTTTGATTTGTGCACCCTAGAACCACGTAGATGTTCTATGATATAAGGCAACATTTCTAGTGGCCAGGTATGAGATGAGACATTGATGAGTTTGTATCTCATTGCTATACATGCCAGTAGGTGAAAGCCAAGCACCAGAAACCTTCAGGTGTGCTTAAACCACTTCCAGTCCCTACATGGAAGTGGGATGAAATCTCTATGGACTTCGTGGTTGGGTTACCTCAAACCTAGAAGAAGAAGAACGCAATGCGGGTTGTGATCGAAAGGCTGACCAAGTCATCTCACTTTATACCTATTCGAGATGCAACCAAAGTTGAGGAGTTGGGAAATATCTATGTGAATAAAATTGTTCGTTTGCACGGAGTTCCATCTGTTATGGTCTCTGATAGGGATCCTTGGATTACTTATCACGTTTGGAGAGGCCTTCAAGAGGCACTGGGATGTCAGGTCCATTTGAGCACAGCCTACCACCCACAGTCAGATGGCCAGACAGAGAGAGCTATTCAGATCCTTGAGGATATGCTCTGTGCATGTATTCTTGACATTGGTGGGTCTTGGGATGATCATCTAGGGCTAGTTGAGTTTTCTTATAACAACACATATCATTATGCTATCAAAATGGATCCTTTTGAGGCATTGTATGGTTGTCCTTGTAAATCTTCTTTATATTGGTCAGAGATTGGTGAAAGTTCCTTGGTAGGACTGAGTTTTCTCCAAGAGATGATATCTAAGATCCAGTTTATTTGTTAGAGAATGTTGACATCATAGATTTGGTACAAGTCTTATGCTGATCTTCGTCGTAGACCATTATATATCTTAGTTGGTGACCAAGTGTTCTTGAAAGTTTCACCCTGATTAGGTTATCGATGGCTTGGGATGCAAGGGAAGCTTTCTCCTCGTTTTGTGGGACCTTTAGAGGTTGTTGTTCTTATAGGGAATGTTGCTTACTATCTAGGTCTACCACCACAGCTGACGATGATACATAACATATTCCATGTTTCATAGCTGCAAAAGTATATCTCTGATCCATCTCAGGTTTTGAGCTGGAGTGATCTTGAGATTAAACCATATTTATCTGTGATTGAACAACCAGTCAGGGTTTTTGATTCTAAGACCAAGGTACTTCATGAGAGAACGATACCTCTGGTTCATTTACTATAGTATAATGGTTCTGATTCTCATGAGATGTGGGAAAGGGAGGAACTAATGAGAGATCAGTGGCCTCATCTTTTTGAAATGGAGGATTCTTCATAGGATTTCTAGGGGAAGAAAGATCATATGGTGGGGAGGTTGTAACATGGTGTTACGTTTTTAGGTACTTTTGATGTTTCTAAGTACCTCTTTTTTGGAGTGGGGACGAATGGGAGAGACGAGAGAACTTTAAATGATGTTTTGAGGCAATGTGAAAGTCGCACGGGCAGCGCACGAGTTGTCTAAACCATGCGGCCAAACCGTGCATAGTTGGTCTTGGAGGCAGTAGCTTCCGTACAGGCGGCACATGGTTTGTCTAACTATGCATCCAAACCTTTTATGGAGTGTCTGTTGAGGCAGTGGCTAATGCATGGTTAGCGCACAGTTTGTCTAACCATGCAGGAAAACCGTGCGACCACATAAATGAGATCCTATAATAATGGATCTCACTCGTTTTTGCCTCTAGTGCCTCATTATTTCTCTTATGCGGATATAACTTGGGTTTTTGCTTCTCCTAATGTTATAGAAGGTTCTCCTATCATTACAGAGGCGATCCAAAGGCTTATCTTGGTGAATCGAATCTAAATTCTTGAGGTATGTGATCGTTCTTCATCGTCGTTTATCAGTTTCTTAGATCTACATAGATATACTTATCCTATTTTCTCTATTTCATAGATCTATGCCCATTATGGGTAGATATAAGTGTTTGGATTCCAAATATGATGATATTTGGTCTTGATCATTCTAGGAGAAGAGATCTAAGTTGGGTTATTAAAGAATCAAACTGGTTTTAATGAGCATTCTTCGACCGTTGTGGTTTTCGTAAAAATCATTGATATAGGCGGTTTCGTCCTGACTTACCAAATCTATTATCATTTTATTTTCTTGATTTATTTCAATTATTGATTTAAATTTAGCTTCTGAAATTTTTTTCAATTAAATTGATAAAAAACTCAATTCCAGTGAATCGAGGTATTTGAAATGGTTTTGGCATGAAAATTTGGAAAACCCCAATTCCATTGAATTGCATGTGTTTATGGAAATTTGATGATTTAAATTGTTCAATTTAAATTGTCTATTTTATGGAAATGATTTAAATTAAATTGTTGAAATTAATTATGGAAAGAAATTGTTGATTTGATGGAAATGATTTCAATTAAATTGTTGAATTTAATTGTGGAAATAAACTTAATAATGATGGAATTGGTTTTGAATGGATTTCAAAGTCATGAAAATGGCTTAATATGATTTGATTGAAACCCAATAGTTTTATCTTGTGGAAAGGCATGTTTTGAATAAAACATGTTTTGGTTTTAAATGGAATGAAATTGGAACTTTTGAAATGGAAGAATGGGATTGATCATATTTTAAGCATTCTTAAAATAGTCCTCCAATCATGTAAGAGTGCATGCATGCCTTAGGTAGTTAGTGATTTATTTGGATACAATCTACGCAATGAAAATGTTCTAAAACATAATTATGGAAGGTAAAATCCCTGACGGGTTGGTGACGAGTCTCCTTTGGCCAGTGTCATAGGGACGTGTGCATACACATTTTTCTGAGTTCACATAGAGTGTGTAGAATCATATAAAGGGTTAATAATATCGTACCTTTTGGAAGATGACCATGTTGCTCACTTGTTAATTTATATTGGAGATATAAATGAATGCCAATGCTTTTAAACTGCTTACATGCCTTCTGAATTTATATAAATGGTTTTATATAAATTTTTTTATTAATCCATTATTTTTGAAATATTCCATCATTTGTAAAATCATTACTTACAATATTTATTTCCATCATTTGAAAATCTATAGCATGTTTCGTTTAAATATTATTTTGAATTGCCAAACCTGTTTATTTGAAAATTCAAAGCTTTTATTTGGATAATCTATATTTGGAATCTGTTATGGAATCTTTGGTGGTATCCCACTGGGCTTATGCTCACACCATACTTTTGCCTTTTTGGTGTTTATAGACTTTCTTCTTCGAGGATCGAGCAAAGGGAAGGGGTCTCTTGAAGTGGGATCCAGGTTCTGATCTTTGGTCTTGGTGTGTTGTATCATTAGGGACATTGGGGCTATTTTTCCCATTTTTAGTACTTGGGTTGTAGTAATTTGGGCTTTTTATGCCTCTTTGTATTCTAGTACTTCACTCCTAGTAGAGTTTCTTCTGTTATGCATACTGCTTTGTTTTATTTTTCTTCTGCATTCTTGTAGAAAAATTGTTCCCACTGGTATGTTTTATGATTCCAGGTGATAGTCGCCGACCCGTGGGGATCGGGAACACCCTTCGGGATATGTCAGGGCCGGCTTGGTTATCGAGTTACTCGGGTACCCGTGCTGGTTCGTGAAAAACAAGCTAAAGGATCTTGACATATCTTTGGAACAATTAAGAAATTTTCATGAAGAACAAATAATAAAGATGATAGATAATTGGGAAAGTAAGATGAGATAGGTTGAGGATGAAAATAAATCCCTCAACATGAAGTGTTTAGAGTTGGAGGTAATATTGAAGAATTAGCAGTCACCCCAAGCTGGAACATCCCAAAAAACTGAAAGAATATATGTTACCACTGAAATTTTTATTATGGAGAATGATTCCAAAAAGACTAATGGGTCATCCTATAATTCAATGGAAATATCCTCCTAAATGAAGGAATCAAATAACCCAGATATTTATGTTTCTACTAATGTAGTTTCATATGCAAGTATATGTTCAAAGCAAAAAGATGGGAATATGTGTATTGATAAAAATACTGACACATCTATCAAAACATTAAGGGTGGATATTGAAATGACTAAGAAGAATAACCCCCAAATGGATAATACAAAGAAAGAAAAACAATTCTATAAACAACAATGAAATAAATCATTCCATATTAAAAAAATATAGAGATTTATTGGATACATCTGGTGTTGTTGGAAGTTTGGGAATCAGGAAAATGGTTGTTGGCATAATTTTTCAAAATATGAAAATTATGGAACGCCTACATTCAAGGAATGTAGATGTGAATAAATGAAGCAACCAATAAACCAAATGTAGAAAACACAGATGAAGAAGAATCTTTCTTTCATGAACAAATTTGAATATCTTGAATACTTCTGTGATAGTTGCAACAGAAGTTGTCATAGTTACGATGAATTCTGGTTCAGTCTAACCATGAAACATGAATATGTTGATAAGAGGAAAAGGCCACAATAAAGGTAGGAGAAAGGAAAGTAGTTGAAAAGTATTCTATTGGGAATATGGAGAAAATGACATTAAGAGAAATTTGAAATAAAATATTCCCAAGAATAAATTTAGGCCAGAGTCTAAGAATGTCACCTCAACCAAGAAAATATGCTTTTACTATGGAAAGAACGGTCATACCATGGATCAATCAAAACAATACATGGAAATAAATGGAAGAAAGATGAAATTAAAAGGAGGATCAATCCAGAATAAGTTAGGATTGTCTAAATACATTCCTGAAGATAATTTTGATAAGTTTCCTAAGAAAAGTAACTTGAAAACATTGAAGAAGCCATGTGAAAACTCCAAACCCGAATATGTTAAGAAGGAGTGTTTAGTTATCTAGGCTGATCAATTTAAAATTGCAAGAGAACTAAAAAAATATGAAGATTAAGTACTAGATAAAGATAAGGAAAATGGGAAATTGATAATTTCACATGAATAAGAATCCAAATTTCATGAGAGGATGTCAACAAAAGAAAACTCATGTGTCTCACATGTACATGTGGAAGTTGCAAGTAGGATGGACATTATGAAAACAAATGTATGACCATTTTACCAGCTCAAATGGAAAAGTTGAAAATTGAAAAACATGCACCAGTGGAATCTACTTCACTACTAAAAAAATTAAGGATGAACAAACCACACAGGTTGAAGGTGAATCGAAGAGAAGGGTCCTTGCTAACACTGAAAGAAAAAAATTTAAAATGGAAAAGATACACCAGTATGAAGAGTACCAGACACATTAGAGCTATAAGGAAAGAAGTTCTTGGATTGATAGGAAATTCTCAGCCCCATTTCTTCTACTTAGAATCTCACATGTGTTACATATTATTCCATTATAATTTTATTATATATGTGTTCTTACATTTCATGGAAATGAAGGTGAAGGTCATTTTCGAAATGAGAATTGAATGAACAATGTGGAGAAGAACAATTTGGATCTATTATTCATGATTGGATAAAAACATTGAATGTTCCACAGTGGAATGCTATCAACATGCATATCTTGAAGATTATGTGATGATATTTCTCACCATGATGAATCAAAGGGATTTCACACTTTGAGGGGGAACAAATATGAAGGAGATGATATCATGGGTTGTGTCATGAAAAATATTGAAATTCATATCATCTCAAGAAGTTAAAACTTGAGGTATTCCAATCAAACTTTCATCCCATGTTCTTAATTGTATTTATCATGTCAATTAAGGGGGAGTTCTAGATTGATGTCATGATGGGATGATAGGGGGATATTTATCTTTTCACTTGACCTTTTTAATATTTTTGGTGAAGTATTTGTAGGATATAGCAGTTCTTTGATAAATATGACTATTTCCAACCCCATGGATTAATAATTGATACATTCTGAGCTTGATTTCACATTCATGGTTATTTATTGACATCATTGAATACATTGGTCATACCTCAATTGTTTTCTACACCGGGTTAGCCCAAGTAGACTTAGAGTTTATTAACTAAAGGATCTATACTAAGTGAAATATGTGACATCATCCCTTTCTCATAAATATTCAAGAAGATATTCTTTAAAGGGAGGAGAACATGCTTTTGAAAAGACCCCGCTAAACCTTTTCATTTTGTTTCCAATAAGGGGGAGAAAAGATTGGCACACATATTGAACCTTATAAAATTTTTCCTAAGGTATATTGACAGAAAAATACAAAAGGGGAGATTTTAGAGCATATTGTTTCATTTGTTTTCAATAATATGTCAATATGTGTATGGAAAGGTAGTGATGAAGTGATAATGATGATTGAAGAGGAGAAGTCGTTCCAAAGCTTATGTCCCTTGGAGAAATAGTATGAAATGAAATTTAATGTCATTCTTGAACATTCTCCGTATTAATTAAAATGGTTGTAGAGATGGTCCTTAGTTCCAAGACATGTGTCACTAAAAGACACCATGTTAAACCATTTGAAGAAGTCCATGCAATACTTGATTGCATAAAGAATTTGGAAGATCCATCCACTAGGTTCTGATTGGATGAAGATTTTGAGAAGATTGTGCTAATGTCAAATGTTTAAGAGATGTGAAAAATGTGTTTGTGCTTTGGGTACATGCTTGAAAGTGATTTGGGAATTCATATTTCCAAAAATAATTGAAGGAGGAGGAGGATTGATGAAAAAGTGGTTTATTGGTTATATGTTGGAAAAAGGGTTTCCATGCATATGTAAATTTCTAGGAACATGTGCATTTGATACTTTGAATTTTTGATGGGATTATATTAAAAATTACGGGCCATCTAGAAGCAAGGCAACCAGCTAGGGGAGGCAGCACGAACTAGGAAGCCAAGCCTTGACTCCATAGCTAACCATCCCGTATGGACTAGCCGTAGGGTGCACAAGGCGTGCCATAGGGTGCATGGGAGAACTAGAGTGGCGCCACTGTGTGGGGTGGCATGGTGGCAGGGAGTGGGCATACAACGCGCCAACCAGGAACATAGGGTGGGTGCAAAGCGTGCCCATAGAACACCAATACTGGGCGATACCGGGAATGGAGGAAGAGAAGATTTGATCATGTGTCATGATGCTAAGTATTATAAAGCGTAGATTTACTGTGGTGTGTTTCTATGTGGGATAGAGTTTTAAAAACATGGGATCTGTATCCACCATCCAATATTATTGTGATATGATCCCGACCATTGATCCCTCAGTGACACACGGTCTATCGTTCGATCAGCACGCCCTCGATCTAACACATCTAGGTCGTAGATCTCATCGCGCACCTCGCGATTGAACCATGGTCATCTGATCTCCTCAAATGAGGTTTTCATCAACCTCTAACCACCCCCACTTCACCCTCAAACTAGGATCTCTATCCGGATACCCAAATCACCACTCCAACCACCATTTCAGCTTCGGTCAAGCCCATTATGATCATTTGAGGAAAACGAATCACATGCATGCATTTCTAGTTGAATGCATGCATCAACCGAAATTTTTAAGGAGGCCGAGGCAACGTGAAGCTGTTGAGGCTACGAAGAAAGCTCCACGATCAAGATTTCATGTATAAGAGGATATCCATGCATTCTTAAATGCATGCACATGATGATTCCTCCATGAAATAGGGACCCCATGTTGAACAGAAACGAACTGAGAGAAGTGGGTTCTCTAATCCACGTTTGATGTTTTCAAATATGAGGATCTCAGCCATTCCAAGATTTTAAACCCATGGAATATCCTATGGAATTTAAACGAGGACCATCATGATGAACATATTCTATAAATACAGAGCCCTCAACCAAGGCTCTGTTGATGGAAATCTTAAGCAAGTGTCTGTTTTCATGAAACAAAACACCATACAAAAAGAAGTTCCGTGCAACCCAGATACGCAAATAAGAAGAAGATCCGCTGAAGTTCAAAATGTTCCATGCACTCTTGAATCATCCTTATGAAGAATAAAAGCAGGCGCACCATCTATGTGAATAAATATGAGAACACGTGACAGGTTCTCACAAACCTTCTTAATTTTTTCAGGAAGGTAAATCCACGTGTATGCAACTGGTGCACTTTCACCCTTGTTGTTCTCTGCGAAAATAGAACCATGAGACTTTACTGGTTCTGTGAATAAGATCCATGTGAAATTTGTGTGTGAAAAGAATAAGAAGGTATGTGTGTGTGTGCATGTGAATAAATAATGAGAAATAAGAATACATGCATGCACAAGACCTTGATAATACATTGAGACAGTGATTTTGAAGAATCCCAAGCATTGTGAATGCACACACAACGAAGAAGTTTTCATGTTGATGAGCAGAACCTATTTGCATGAATGTATGTGAATTCTTTGAAGAGTAGACATTGTGCATGCTAGAAGAGTGCAATAGGTAGTGCATTTGTGGAAAGAACAGTGGACATGAAAATCATGTGCATGAATTGAGATACCCAAGTGTGAAAGAAAAAATCCAAACCATGGACTACACTAATTTGGGTTTGAAGAAAACATATACATAACACAATTATAATGAAATAAATTTAAATGGAACAAGTGTGTGTGTAAATAACCAAAAGTAAATAAAAGAAAGGGAATAGAAGAAGATAAAGTGAGTTTCACTAGGAATGAAGTGCATGCATATTCATGACATACACACATTGAACCTAAACCATTGATTGAAGAGAACAATGTGTGTTTAGGCTTACAAGAAACACATTATACATGCATACAATCATGCATAATCATATGCACATGTGAACAATCTTTGAGATACCCAAGACAAGAGGTATTGAATGACATGCAATCCATGCATCAAGTGAAGCTGAACAGAGACTGAAGACAGACAGAATTTAAAGAGGATTTGATATCTGAGTTGATAGTATTTGATGATTCAATAAGAGATACAGTAATGAAATTGTGCAATATCACTCTTTCATATTATATTATTGAATAAGTTATGTTCACCATCTTCACACACATTAGTGAGGTCAGTTCTTCATCAGAAGAAGAAAGAATTTCCCAAGAATCGTTGAATTGAGAACTGATCAAGAAAAGTGATCAGAATTATTGAGCAAGGCCAACAGACCTTACCAAAGACTGTTGAAGATTCTTGAAGAGATACATGGGAAAGTGTGATTCAGTTAGTCCGTGTGGACAGAGCATTATACAATCTATTGTGAATCAATGATAACTTAAAGAATGAAGTTTTTCGAGTGACTTGAGATCTAGAAGACCACTGTGAGATTCGGGGAGGAGAAGAAGTCTTCAGTAGGACTCTGAATTAGGCCAGTGGACACTGGTAACACTGTGGGAAACAGTATAATGAACCTCCTATGGAACTCAAGAGAGATATTGTGAGACTCTTTATCGACCATTGTAATTGATGATAATATTATAATGGAGAATATGTGTGGGGAGAATAACCATCACAACAAGGAGTATATCTTTTAACTGAACCTTCTAAATCCTTGTGTTCAGTGCCTTTATATTTACAGCATCATCCGAGGTAAGGATGTGAGACACAAGAATAGTGGATCAAGGATTTAACTGTCTATAAATGTTTAATTAAAAATAATCATTTTTTAAAATTTTGAAAAGGGATCACTGATTCACCCCCTCCCCCTCTCAGTGATTCACACTGATATGAGCACTTCACAAACTAAACAAAATTTCCACCAATGTGGGAATAAACAACAGAACAATAGGTTTAGGACTAATTAACAAACTAATAATAATTTTTAGTGCAAACATTTTCTCCAACAGTCTAGGTATAACCAAAACTAATTTTGAAATCAAGCTGGTGGGAAATTTTCAAATTTCCAGAATCAAGAAAATCTAAAGCAACAAGTTAATCAAAGAAATTATTCACACATTTAAGACATGGTTAAAAAGAAACAATATATTTTACAACAAAAACAAGTGTTTATACAAAACATGGATACAAAATGGGTCAAATGGAAACCAAAAGTATTAGTTTTAGGAATCAAATAAGTTATAAATTTTCATCCAAATATGAAGCGAATATTATAGGAAGAGATAATGAAAGTGAAATATTTTTGAAGAGTGGAATTGAGATACATAATCCCCAAGATAAAAAAATTGAACAAGAACCTGCAAAAAATGTCCCAACTTATGATAAAAATGTCAAATCACATGAAGAAGTATAAAAACCACATAATGAATTTTTTTTACCACCCAATGAATTTGTTAAATCTTCTACTGAAACTAATGAAGAGCATGTTGTTCATGAACAAGATGAATAAGAAAAATTAAACAATATGAGAGAAATTAAACATGAAAGAACCTATAGGGATTTTATAAATATAATGGTCTCTTACAAAGGGATGAAAAAATTTGACGATGATATTAAAATGAATAGGGAGTTTCCACCTTATACTTTGGGAAACCCTCATGTTTAGAACAATGTTGAAACTGAAATTGATAAAGATTTAATTGAATCTTTTAGGAAATTCTAGGTTAACATCCCTTTGATAGATGCTATGAAATAGATCTCTCATTTTAAAAAATTCCATAAAAATATTTTTACTCATAAAAGAATGTTCAAGGGAGGAGAGAATGTTAATTTGGAATGAAATGTTTCATCCATGATTCAAAAATCACTCCCTATTAAATGAAACTATCAACGTATGTTTTCTATCCCATGTTTCATTAATAATCATCAGTTTGATGATGCAATGTTAGATTTATTATACTCTATAAATGTGTTTCTTTATTTAATATTTTTATCTATGAAGGTTGGAGAACTCAAGAAATTTGGAATTTCCATCCAGATATCTAAATGAAGTTTAGCAAATCCATCTAGATTTATTGAAATTGTGTTGGTAAGGATAAAATATTTTTTTCCCTACTAATTTTTATGTACTAGATATGGAGGATGTTTGTTTTAGTTTAGATGCATCATTAATTTTATGATACACATTCTTGAAAACCACTATGGTAATAATCAATGTTCATAAAAGAAGTTTGTCTTTAGAGTTTGGAGGTAATATGGTTAATTTTAAAATTTTTGAATAAATGATACACTCGGTGGAAGTCCATTTTTCACACCATGTTAATATGATTGACTGGTTTTCCAAAGATTCATTCCCTGATTTTATTAATGATAAACAACCTTTCGATTCCTCAGAGATTGAACATTATCTTGGAAATTAACCTTTGTCTACTGAAGATGATTTTGAATCTATTAATTATGAAATATTTTTTAATGATTAATGTGAAATTGAATCTATTTTTTGGAAAATTGTTCACTATTTTGGAATTTCCAAACATATCAGGAATGATGTTTTTGTTGAAAAAGTTACTGAAAATGATGAGTATTTTTCTGAAACTTTTGAAACATGTTTTGCAGCTTAAAATTTTAATTTTATGTATGTAATTTATTTAAATTCTATTTAAACTAATTTATATTTTTCTAAAAATGACTCAAATTATGCTAAAAATTTCATTGAAAAGTAACCTCATAATTGTGGACTTGAATCTAAAAATTCTTTTGTGGATGAAAAAATTCCCTACATTAAAATACATGCACTGTTAGTTTAGAATTTTAGGATTATGTTAAACTTGAAGATGTTTTAGTGACAACAAATGAACTTAAATAAACCATTTATCCTGACTTGTCCAAAGTGGATAACCCTTAAACTCTTAAACTAAAACCTTTTCCAAATGATTTGAAATAAACCTACTTAGAGGAAAACCAAAAATTTATTATTATAAATGCAAGTGGACTATCATGTAAACAATAAAATCAACTCGTAGAGGTCCTTTGGAAGAATAGGATGGCCATAGGCTTGTCTTTAGAATATTTTCTAGTTATTAGTGATTTTGTGTGCATGCATAGGATTCTTCTAAAGTATGATTTAAAACATGTTAGAAAATTTCAATGGAGATTAAATCATATGCTTCTAGAAGTGGTTAAGAAAGAGATTACTACTTTGTTGGTTACGGTTATAATATACCCCATTTCTGACAGTCTATGGGTAATTCCAGCTCAAATTATATCTAAAATGGTGGATTCACAGTTGATAAGAATGAATTTAGAGAGTTAGTTCCTACTAAGTTTCCCAATAGGTAGATGGTATGAAAATATTACAGGAGGCTGAATTTAGTGACTAGAAATGACCAATTTCCTTGATAATTTCTTGATCAAATCCATGAAAGGATAGTTGGTCAGTCCCATTATTACTTCCTAGATGTATTTTTTAGTATACCTCTAGATTCATATAGCTCAAGAGGACTAGGATAATATAACATTCATGTGTCATGTTGTTACCTTTACTTGTCAAATAATTCCATATGGACTTTGTAATGATCCTTCCACCTTCCAAATAATCATTATTAGAATATTTTATGAGTTTCATGAGGAATGCATGGATGTTTTTATATAAGAATTTATAGTGTGTGGTCTATCTTTTAAGAGCTGTATGATGAGTTTAAGAGTTGTGATTAGAGTTTACATTGAGAAAAACCTTGTTCTAAACTATGAAAAATGTCATTTTATGGTTGATAGTGAAATTGTTCTTGGTCATGATGTGTTTAAGAAAATAATTTGGGTGGAAAATTCGATGGTTAACATAATCTCTTTATTACCTTTTCCTAAGACTATTAAAGATATTATATCTTTTCTTGGTCATGCTGGATTTTATAGGATATTCATAAAAGATTTAAACTGTATTTATTTTTCTTTGACAAGATTACTTCATAAAGAAATTCCTTCTATATTTGATTATAAGTGTAAGGAATCCTTTAATGAATAGAAACAAAAGATTATTTTCCCACAAATAGTTTAACCACCTGACTAGATCTTTCCTTTTGAGTTGATGACGGATGCTTTGGAGTTTCCATTGGGGGATGTTCTTGGGTAAAGAATTTATAGGAAATCTCATGTCATTTCTTATGCATTTTGGACTCTAGATGATACTCAATCAAACTAATCCACAACTGAGAATGAATTTCTAGAATTTTTATGTTCCCATGATAAGTATAAAAGATATATTTTGGGATCTAAAGTTACAGTTTTTACTGATCATTCTGCTATTTGGTGTCTCATGAAAGTGAAACAAAATCAAAACTAAGGTTGGTTTGATAGATTTTATTACCTTAGGAATATGATTTAGAGATCCAAGATAGGAAATAAATTTTTAACACTATGTTTGATCATTTGAGTAGGATACCTAAGGATTTTTTTTTCAAGAAAAATCTATTGTTGAACTTAATAGATATATTTTTTCCTAGAGAGAATCTATATTCTCTTGTTGTTGAAAAAAGGCAATGGTTTTCAAGCATCATGAATTACTTAGTGGCTGAAATTGATCCACGTTATTTTTCATTGAAAAATGTTCATATATATGTTTTTGATTCAAGGAAATAAGTTTGGGATGATCCTTACTTATGGAATTTGGGAAGTTACCAGATTGTTATGATAAGTATTCAAAATTCCTAAATTCATTTAGTTATGAAATGTTTTCATAGTTTGAGCTATGGTGGGAAATTTGGCCCACATAGGAGTGCTATAAAACTACTATATTAAGTGTTATATTGGATATCCATTCTCAAGGATTCTCATTAGTTTTATAGGACTTTTACATCTTTTAAATTCTAAGGAAACATTTCACAAAGACATGAGATTTCACAATAACATTTTTTGTTTTGTGACATCATTAATGTTTGGGGAATGTATTTTATGGGTTTTTTCCTAATTTAATTAGATAAATTCACATCTGTCTTTTGGTCAACTATATGTCAATGCGTATTAATGTTATTCCAACTTGAAAATATGATTCTAGAGTGGTGTCCCTATTTTTTAAAAGAAATATTTTTTATCAGTTCAAGATACCCAGATTTATTCTTCCAAATAAAGGCACTCATTTTTATAATAGGACTCTAAAGGATTTGTAAAAATGTAATGGTGTAATCCATATAGTTTCTACACCCCATCACCATCAAAATAATAGAATTTTTGATGTTTTAAATAGATAGATTAAACATATTCTTAAGAAAACTATTAACAAAAACAAGAAATATTAGATATTGAGGATTAAGGATGATATTTGGGCATATAGGACTGTGTATAAGATTCCAATAGGGATATAACCTTATAGGATAGTTTTTAGGAGATATTTTCATCTGCCTGTAGAAGTTGAGCATAAATAGTTTTTGGTAGTGAAATCATGTAATATGAATCTGTTTGAGGATGGAAAAGATAGGAATCTATGTTTTAAAGAGTTTGAGGAGATAAAAAACAATTCTTATAAAACAAAAATGATTTTTATGGATAAAACAAATGCTTTTATAATAATATTTTTTTGAATAAGGAGTTTTAGATTAGAGATAAGGTCTTGCTATAGAACTCCTAGACGTTAGTTTTTCCATGTAAATTTAATTCCAAATGGGATGGACCTTTTATTTTAACTCATATTTTCCCTTTTGGTTTTGTACATATTTGAGTTCCTATAAAGGATGTTCATATTATTATTAGTGGGCATCGACTAAAATCTTTTAGAGAAGTTAATAAGGTTGAGTTCCTTTTATGAGAAGATGAATAATATTGAATATATAGGTTGTTTATTCCCTAACTTTTTATGGCATAAGTGCGGGGGAAGTTACTAACATTTTTTTAGGTTTGATTTTTTATTTTTTCTTAATAGTTTTTCCTTGTAGAGAATAAATTGACCTTAAAGGGAGAATCTTTTCATATTTTTCACCAAGATGAATGCACATAATAATTCTCTTCAATTTCTCTTCTTGTTGGAGTATATGTCTTACAATTTACTTTCATTAACATAAGATACAATCTAAATAAACTTGATTCACCCCCTTACTTTCTAAAATGTGGTTATATTTTTCATGGGTAGAATATGTCTTGAATCTAATGTTAATCTGTTTAAATTTTTAGGGGTTTTAAAGCTGACCAGAGGGAATTTATAAAAGTAAAGAATAGGGATAATTATAGTTAATCTATAGAAAAATAAAGCTTCTATTTTAGGTGAGTTTTTCATTAAAAACTTCTCATTTTAGTGAACTTTATTTCTACATGTGGCTGTTACTGATTTATACTTAATTGTATAAAAATAATTAGAATTTCGTGATATGTTCTTGTTGAATAATCAGTTGAAACTTGGTGGTTATTATTATCAAACTGAGTGTATTTGATTTTATATTAGTTCTAAATAATATTGTATTGTTTTGGAAATTATTCAGCACATTTCTTGAAAATGAATTAGTTCACATATTTTTCTTTTAATCTGAATAATTAAAGTTGTAATAGGTAGTAAATTTCAACATGTGATGAAAATTGTTTTAATTTATTTTCTATGTGGTGAAATTGTATTGATATTTCTTATAAACCTTTAGAATTTTTTTAATCTACTAAATTTTAATATCTATTTGAACATTAAAAATAAATTTACATGTGTTTTCCACCTTAGATTCAACATTGAGGAAAATTTTCAGCTTTATTCTGTTGGATAGTGTATTTCAATGTTGTAAACTATACCATAATGTGATACCATCGAAAGTTACTAAAAATGTTCAATTTGTTTTCGAGTTTCAATAAATCTATTTTAGTGATTTTAAATTTCTCTGAAGATTGATTGTTGTATAGACAATTTAAGGAGGTTAATTATTTAATACCCCTTTGATATAATTGAGTAATTAATATTTCATTATCCTCTTGAAAAATGGTTGAATTTGGTAACAAATTTTGAGAATGTTTTAAAATTATAATTTCCCTTAAATATTTTAATTTGGATTCAAAATCATAATATATGCATTAAAATGAATTATGAAATGAAAATATGAATTTGGGTAGAAACTTTTCATTATTATTTAAGCTTCCAGATAAGTTATTTGTATTTAATTTAATTTATTAAGTCCCATTATCCAAATAGTGTATCTAAATTGTTTGATTGTTAATTTATGTGAGTTAGTTCTCCTTGAGCTAAAGAGAACTTTGGAATTTTTTTTGAATGAAAATTGAAATGAGTTTAATCTAAATTTGAATTTTTAGGATCAATTTTTTTTGTTAAAGATGAATCAAAAGTTCACATAAATAAAACATAATATTTTGAGGATAAAATTTTTAACTTATTGATAAAATATAAGGGGGGAAATTATTTTGAAAACAAATTCAGTGCGACAATCCAATATTTTAAACAGAAGAATTATTTAAATCAATTGAATTTGATTTTTTTTTTCTGGAGGACAAGAAAAACCAGAGTGTGGGGGAATTTATGTTGCTATATTTTGGTACTAACATCCAATATAATATATAAAATTTAATTTAATTTAATTTATTAAATAAAATTTTTAATTTATTAATTAATAATTGTTGTTAATTCAGTCTTAAAATTATAAGAACTTAATTATATGTTTTTTTATTTATAAATTTTATTTAAAATTAAATTTAATTTAATTAATTAATTAGTTAATGTTTAATATTTAATTTCATTTATTTAAATAATTTTATAATTGATACATGTAATTATAATTTTACTCTAAATAAATTTTATGATTTATTTATTTAGATAATTAATTAATCATTTAATTATTTTAATCTTCTGTTTTTAATATAATATATTCTTTTAACAAAATAGTTTTTTAATTTTTTAATTTTATTAAATATTTATTTTCGTTAATAGTTAATTAATAAATGAATTTAAATTTTATTTTGAATTATTATTTTTGTTTGAAAATTACAACATTTATCTCTCAAGGTGTTCGTCGTGTTCACTAGTTAAACATTGACACCACATGATTCTAGAACCTTCAGATATGTATTCTTAGTCACTGTCATCTAGACACCGTGATGTCGGGGGATTGAAGATGACTGCTGATTGGGGAATCCTTGAATGAAGACCCAAGGTGAAAGATGTTCCAACCAAAGCTTCTTGAAGAATCTTGTACTTGACGTTGCTGAAATTGATTCAAAGAAAAATCCATTGTCACCATTTAGTATAAATCTAAGGCCGATGAGCCATGATTGAACACCAAACAAAGGCACCGCTGGATATTTTCAGAACCAAATTTTAGTTATTGATATCACGTGAGATTAGGCCATGTAGGGGGATGTTTGAGCTGGAAAAACATGATACTAGATTGGAAAACCATTGAAGCCTCGTTCTTATGGAGAAGATGATTCAATGAGGGAAGATGGAGATGAAAAACCTGGATAATCAATCACACTGATTGGATCTTAATGAGTTTGAGATGCCGATTAAAGGGCATGAACTATATCCACAAGGAGGATGATTTTGTCAATGAAACTGCCAACAACACTGCTATTGACATTTTATGGAACCAAATATGAGATCATGGTTTATTGAAGGAGATGCACAGAACTACCGACATCATTGATTATCTCAAAACTGATGTTGTTGAAGCCTTGGAATTTTAGTTTGATGAAGCTGACTCATTGAAGTGGTTTTCAATTGAATCACTGGTTTTAGTTAATAAATAATCACATCTTTTTATCCCATGATGAACTCTATGCAATGAAATTGAGTAGTTATTAGACACCATATTTCCATTACATCCATGTTATAGTTGATGCAGTTGAACCCTGACTACGGTTATTTAGCATGTTTGAGCTGATGAATTTTTTTAGAGTTCTAGTTTGGTGATATTGAAGACTCGCATTGGAATTTGATGAAAATTAATACCCATGCTCATGATCATGGTGAAGTTGAATGAAGCTAAGATTCACCATCGATGCTTTAAAAAAATGGGTTTTCTAATTGATGAAATTTGGTGTTAGGATAATTGAGTTTTCGCATGTTTGCCTATAGGTATCAATAAGAGGTTATACCAATTTTAGCAATGTCTAATGTCCAACAACATATTATGATATTCATTTAGGATCTGATTGAGTTGATTAGGATTGAACATAATGCATCCCCTTGTGATGAAGTTGTTTTGTGTTTCTGGGATGAGTTACATTTGTTTCCAGATTTGGTTGGCGAGTTCTGAGGAAGGCGATGAGCATGGGTAGAGTTAGTGAATAATTAAAGCATATGATGATAGGTTTATAGATATAAAATAATAATAAAAAAAATTACTATATAAAATTATTGTTTTCTGGAGCATTAAATGCAACCAAGACAGTGTGATAGCCTGTAGAGAGAGTGTTTTTTCTTAAGTGATAGGAGTAGTGAATGAAGGTCAAAAGACTTAGTTCCCTCTTTTGATTTTCATTTAAAGGAGGCGGTTATTTTTTGGTGATTTTTGAGGAGAATAAAAGGGATGAAACTCATGACATTAAATGTAATAATAGATTAGGATATGGACACAAAAATTGACATAGGGAGATATTCAGAGAAGTTGTAAGGGGAGAAGATGAGAGTAGAACCAGGAGATATTCTGGGAAACTACATCTACTCAGAGAGACGATGAAGATGGAGATCATAACACACCACTACTTCTTTGAGATTTTTGGATAAATATCTAGTAGATGAGGTTAGTGGATTCACATGGTGAAGTAATTCTGAGTTTACATTACTTTATAATTTTCAATTATAATTATTTCTAGAATCTTGAAATTAAAAATGTGATCGCTTCTTGATGTTTTATTCTTTGTCATTTGGTTAAACATTTTTCTTCCATTCTGAGTACATCACATTAACGATTAGTGTATAATGAAATATTAATGTGGATCATTAATTCGAGTTGAGTTGGAGTTTGAAGAAGATCTATGATATTTAAATTTCTCAATGTTTGATATAAGGATTGTGAGTACAACGAGTGTTGTCAATGTCTTTATTTTAAGAAATTGTTGAGAGTAATGATTGAATCCTTTGGAAAGGAGTCATACATCCAAGATCTCTATTATAGTATCATTTTAAAAAATTTAAAGATGGGAGAGATTTGGGATTTATTAATTTTATTGAGAGAATTATAGTTTTAAAAATAATTAAAAAATTACGAAGAGAGACTGATCTATATGAATCACTACATAGGTTTCAAATTTCTATTCTTTGTTCATACAACTACTGCTTTCTTTCATTTTTGTTTTCCATTTTTTCATTTCCCTTTTCAATTTATTTTTTTCTTTAATTTATTTTGTAATTTTATAGATTTAATCCCTTCTAAAACAATTTAAAATATAAAAAAACGTGACAAAATAACTCCCTAAAGGGTGGTCTCTCTATGAGACAGCCTTGGTTTCTACTATATTATAGTACATCGGTTATAATGTTTGAGTTAGGTTTTAAGCAACCTGAAATTCCTTAAATCAAATACTCACCCACATACATTTCTTTATTGTAGATCATGGATTAATCAGGATAATTATTTAGAGAGACCATTTATTTATGACATGTAAAATAGTTCAAGATTAGTATATAAGTTTAATAAGTATTCTCAAAGAGAAATATTTTGAGTATCTAAATGTGAATGTTATAGAGTCTAATTTCACCAACTCTAAATAATGGGTATTAGATACCAGGTGTTCATGAAATAGTTGTACTAATAAACATAGACTAAGAGATAAGAGGGAATTGTAAAATGGAGAAGTAGATCTTTGTGTCAATAATAGAGAAAGAGTTGTTGCATTCGAAGTTAGAAATTATGATCTAACTTTACCAAGTGGATTAGTTCTAGAATTTGAGAACTATTTTAATGTTATCTTAATAAACAAATTTTTTTTATAACTTGTTCGGAAAATTTGGGTTTTTCATTAATTATTAAGAATAATAGTTGCTATATATATATGAGAATGAGATGTTTTATAGTATTTGAAATATAGTAAATGGTTTATAAAATCTATATATAGATAATTGTCACACCCCAACCTTTGTTTACCACATTAATTTATAAAATTATTTTTTTGTCTTTTATTTGAGTTCCAAGTCAGATCGGTTTGAAATAGCGGAATACTATAATTTCTACAAAGGTGGACAGTTGGTGAAGCACTAGTAGAATATCTGTGAAAACCATGCATATGTTTCTAAATTGTTAATGAAGATGTTTTTAAAGGTTGGTGCATAGTTTATTAAACCATGAATCCAAACCATGCAGGAGACCAGGTGTGTCTAATGAGGGGTACATGGTTGCCGCATAGTCCAGTAAATCATGCATCCAAACCGTGAATCTTTCATATATTTTTTTGAAAATTTACCTCCATACCTTACTCTATTTTAACCCACACTCACCCTACCCCATCTAAATCACCTCAAAAATACTCTATACATATCCACATTCAATTAAATTCCTCCCTTAGTTTATTTTTGTGGGGGATTCTTAGAGGTTATTTTTTAATTATTCAACATAAGTCCATCATATCCTCTCCCTCTCTGTCCTTCCCTCTTTTCTCATTTATCATGTCCTATATTGTCCTCGATGACCTAGAATTTCTATTTATCTAAAATTATTTTTTTATTTTGATTATTTAGGGTTCTTATTTACTTATTAGACCCCTTTCATTCTCATTAAGGTGGAATAGAACCACTATTTGTGAAAAAATGAAGGTTTATGGTAGGTTTCCTTATTTATTGACCTTTAACTTATGATCCATTAATCACATGGTTATTTTTACACATGATTTAAATATCAATTAGTACTATTCAATGTTTTAAATTATTATTTGAAATGAAAATCATGTTCCAAAAGATTTTCTTTTAAATTTAAAGGCGATTCCCTTATAAAACATTTAACACAAAACAATTTTATCTAACCTAGAACACTGAATATTTAATAAATTGTCTGAATGGGTTTTGTAAATTGATTTTGACGTTTCAAAAATTGTTTTGATTTTTAGATAGGTTTATAAAGGTATTATTAAATTTATAAGGTGTCATCTATCCTTCAAAATAGGGTTTTTCAAATGGTTTTTAAAATTGTAATGCTTCAAAGTATGAGGCCTCATTGGCACTATAAAGAATATTTTCATCAAAAAACAAATCCATGGGATATGACCTTGTCTTGGTTCCCTCGAAAGAGGGATCATTTCATCAGTATGAGATATTTCTATTATATACATATTCTTAATGAATAAGGGTCCATTCCATGTGGGGATCATGAGGTAGGGGTGTTGTTTATAGTTCCTACTTTATAAAACTATATACACAAACATGTATGTATATGTATACCATTGATTGTTTTTAAAAAACTTTATCACCAATATTTTTTGTATATTGTTGGAACAAAAGAGTTGCTACTGTAATTTCCAAGATCATATGCTATACTAGTTTAAGATCATGATATAACTAGTGGCTCTTAACATGGATCTTGCTTCTTTGTGGGTGTTTTCCCCTTAGTTAGTCTAGTTAGGGTATGACCAAGCGTTATGGCGGTTTGATTGCATCAGGTGCAGTAATATGATAGATATTTTTTTATGACTATTCATGAAGTTCCCTTGATCCCCTTAGTATTCCAATGATCAATAAAACATTATTTATTTATGTTAGTTATGTTTTCCTCTATTTATATCATGGTAGATTACTTACTATTTTCCTATTTCCCTCATGTTATTGTTAATTTTTATATTATAATCATTGTTCTTATGGATATTTTACTTGTTTATTTTCAAGAAAACTTGTGTATTACTGTTTCAAAAATTATTTGAAGTGTAATATTCTAAAATCCTTTAAATAATCACTTCATATAAAATATTTTAAACATCTTATTTTCATAGAAATTTTTTAAATCACGGAAGGGAAGCATTTTGATATTGGATTTTAAATTGGATATGAAAAACCTATATTGTATAAAATTTATTTTAAACTATCAAGAAATATATATTTCACTTAAAGGTGATATGTGGGGTTATGTTTATTTTGGAATTCCTACTTAGCTTATTGATAAGGCCTTTTTATATTTTTTAGTTTTTGGTTATGGATTTGTTTCATCTTGATCGCCTTGAAATGATTTTTTTATTGTGGTTAGAGTGTGACCAATGGGGTCACCTGGAGTTTTGGTGGGTTTTTGAGTTTTATTTTTGGTTTATATATTGTTGAATCTATATTATACTTATTGGCCATATATTCTATTGTATCTAAGATAGTGTTTAGTCCTATTTGTTTATATTAAGATTTATGTTTATTTATATTGTGTTTGTTTGGTTTTAGTTTCATTTTTAATCTTATTATATGTTTTGGCATGAACATAAAATATCTGGATGGGTCATGGCATAATTCTCATAAAATTCCATCGATTACGTCCACGAATTCTATTTTGATTTCATAGAACTAGTTTCCATATCAGGGTAATCGGGAATGTTCCCCAGGTATATCGTGGGATGATTCGGGTACCTGTTGTTGGTTTGTAATAATATGTTATTAGAGCCTAGGATCTTTAGTGGTCCTAGGTTCCAGAACGACCTTTAATATTTGAGGAGTTTTAGTAGATTGGAGATAGGACTATCAGAGTATAAGGTGTAGGTACAACAATGTTTTTGGAAAACAATTTATGTGCCTAACCTTGAGTTACCATATGAATTCTAGTTTTGATTTTTGGGGTTTTAATTTTTACATTGACTTATTCAGATATTTTTAAACATTTATTGATGGTCTTTTTGATTTCATTAATGGTATAGAGGTTTTTTACAAATTATATTATGTTTGAGAATGAAAATGGAGTTGAAATAGTGGTACATTGTGAGATCTCAAGGTATGGAAAACTATGTGGATACCATGTTAATGGTTCTGAATGAATCTATCTGGTAGCGGTATGTTTGGTACGTGGTCCTCCAGGCTTATATACAAGTCATCCGTGGTCACTAATCAACTCAATTTTTTTAGGTTTGTTTTTTTTAATTTTTTTATTCATTTGGACATGGTTGTTTTCCTATCATAAAACATTGTTTTAAAATTTTAAAATCTTAGTTTCATATGGAAATGTTTTGGGTTTTGAAAATGATAAATGAGTTTTCTTATTTAATTTAGAGATAAAGCTAGAATTTAAAAATTCATAAAAAATGGTATGGATAAAAAAATTATAAAAAATTTTATATAATGGACTTTAATTAATAAAAACTTATGTGAGTTAATTTTGAGGTTATTGAAAAAAATATATATTTAAGGAGAAAATGTTATTTTGATGGTAAAGGCTAGGTTTTGGAAAGGAAATCAAGGGTTTATTTGAATAAAGTTAAATTATTTTTGTAACATCCCAGGTAATTAAAGAATAAATAATTTTCATATTTATTAATATTAGAGAATTAAATATGAATTTTAATTAAAAGGGGTTGCTATGTTCGATAGCGTACCCGATACGCAACGATGAGTTTCTTTGAAACTTACGTAGCACACTAGTAATATAATAATATTATGTTAGTTAACAAGTAGCCGTTGTACTGGCGGGAATGAATAGAAATAACTAAAATATGAATAGATATGTTTTTAGATGTTTTTACATTTACCCAATAAAAGATAAAGGCTTAAAATACGGAAAGAGTTCAATTTTAGGCTTTTATACTCTAATTTTCACTAAAGGTTCACTTATCACCTTTTAATGGTGAACCGTCATTAAATATAGTTTTGATCACTCTTATACATTCTTTTGGACCAAATAAAACTTTTATTAAGAATCGGGACATCAAATTTTACTTTGTGTAATTTTTGGTACCTTTCTGATAAAGTTCATTTTTTTTATGAATAGTGTAAAATGTTGCATTTTAATTCAAAACCTCTTTTTGATCTAATTTATTTATATGATTAGATTATCTTTTGAATTGGTTTTAAAGTGAAATTAGAATATATTTTTACCATTTTATCCAATGGTGGTCATTGGAATCAATTTCGATTTGAAATTAGACTTAAACTAGTGTCAATCTTTTGATACTTATTGTTTTGTAAAAACACGCTATTTGCTCTGGCAGCGGGAATTAATTATTAAATTAATTAATGTGACTTATATGATTTGAATTTTGTAAAATAGACTTCATTTTTGAATTCGTAATATCAAATATAGCTTAGAGTGAATTTTTGGTAATTTTCTGAAAAACTTCAATTTTGATGAATAGTGAAACCACTAAGTGGTAATCAAGCAAACTGTTTTTTTCAGTTAAATTAAAGTTTACCACTAATGTGTATTGAATTTTGAAAATCCGACATACATGGTTGTCATTAAGAAGTAAAATGTGGTTCAATGAGATTAAAATAATTTTTTGGTGAATAGTAACTTATTAAGTTCTTAATCGCGATTAGTGGTAATTAGGGTAGTTTAATGTATAAATAATGCTTTAATAATATAAAATGACCTAGACACATGTCCCAACCTCATTGGTTGTGTCATGGCCGACCAAGACAAGTCATGGCCTAACTTGGGGACCCCATGTATCCACTTTTGTTGGGAAATAACATAAATTACTTTTTATTAAATGTTAAAGTGAAAATGACACAAACATAATATGTTTTGCGAAAACAATTTTTAAGTGGGGTTATACAAGTCCAAATTTTGATTATAAATATTCAATGGAAAGCTAAAAAGATTTCCTACATCATAGTAATTTGTTTATAATTTTTAGACATTAAATAAATTTAATTATTTATGACATAATAATGATGCAGCGATGACATCATTATTTGACGATTTAAATAAAATGGAAAGATAAAATAAAATCTATGAACTACACATGTCCAAAACCAATTGGATGAATGGATTTCGATGCCTTATCACCTTATCCACGAATTCCATCAATGTGGGACCTTTTAAAACCGAAACACATTTTCAAATAATGTAATGTTTCTTTACTTTCCAAAAGTGCCCCTCCTCTCCCCTTATAAAAGGCCCCCACCTCTACCTCATTTCACACACCTCTCAAGCCTTTGGCTCGGCCAACCCCTGCCCATTTGCTCTCTCCACATCCCTCTCCTCATCCTAGAGGATTCCCCTTGGGCAGAATCCTTTCAAAGGAAGCCTTTAGGCTCAAATCAAAAGGAGTTACACTTTTTAAGGTAATTCATCCTCTCATGCTCATTTGTTTTATTTTGCTTCTCCAACCCCCTAAACTCTTTTTATTTACTTCTTTTGTAACAACACCAGTATCTTCAATATACTAGGATGTTGTTATAAGAGTTATTTGAACTACACTCTCACACAACTACATCAAATGGTTAAAGAACATACGTTTTCCGTGGATGGCGAAATTATGCCTCCCGAAACGATGATTGTTCAATACTCATTTAACACCTTCAAAGGTGGCCATTATGATGTCACTATTTTTATATATGATATATATTATGTATATGTTTTCCTTAAGCTTCTGTTTTCTTCATTTTGGTCATACTTTATGGTTTCCATTATGGGTAAACACGATATCTTCATTTTAGGAAGTGCGGACTACCGCCCCCTAAAAGTGATTTGATTCGTTAATACCATATGTGGGATGTGTAAAGGATAAAGTTAATGATATTATATATGTTATTATACTGGAGTTATAACATACTCTTATACCATTATGAATCCATTCCATGAAATATGAAATAGAAATGGAAGTAGCGTTCATGCGTACGTACGGCTTACCGTCTCCATGAACGGTGCATTTCATTTCTTACCTCTAAATGATTATGTAATAGTATAAAGGCATGAATGTACTGGATATATATGACATATATGATATCTACATCATGAATAACATTCTGAATATAATGAACCTTTGACCAAATTAACAACACGTAAGTGTAAGAGGTCTATTTTTGACTTAAGAACCAAATACCGACAAAATGAACATTATTAACTTAACTGATTACATGATGTTCATAACATGGTATAAAAGGAATAATGAACTTGAAAAAGATTCATAATCAAGTAGAGATTAACTCAAGTTTATTATTCAGGAGTTTAAAGAACGGTCGGGTCAAGTCGGATACGAGGTATGGGAACTTCTTAACCCAATTTCCATTCTTCGGGTTAATCTCGTACTTTCAAAGTATGTCATTATATTATTATGCCATATCTTGTATTTGTACTTTATTTATGTGTACTTATAGAGAATGCACATAATATATCTATTTTATTTTAAAAATTATCTTTGTATGGGACTTCGTCTCAATCTCCTTTCGTTGAGGCATATTTTATTTTATACACAACTTTCTTTTATACGGTGTATAAACCCCTTTGACTTTTACGTTTACTCAAAAGGAATCTTTTTTATACGAAGCGTTTACTAAACGACAAAAGGGAATGTTTTTGTCGTACGTATGCGGCGACAACGACTTCTCCGCCGTCGTAACCGTTATTTGAGTTTTGGCTTCCTCTACAAGCCATACCTTTTTTTTTAAAGAAAAATAAATACCATGTTTTACTTTGGTATTGAAAATGGTTTTCATAATGTTTTTATTATATCAATGTGTTGTATTGATATCTCGTGATTGAAATGTGGAAATGTTATGTTTCCTTTATGCATGTTTTATGTGATATGATTATGTTATGGTTCTTGGGCATTATTATGAAGACGGGTGGTTCCGTGATAAACTAAGGGCGGGTGAGCCCGTTATAGCTCTCCAATGCATTGGGTAACGCGAAGGAGTGAAACGTTAAGGTTTCTCCGAAGAGATTTTAGGGAATATACTGTGATGGGTATTCCAAACGTAACCAAGAGGGTTACCCCCTACGTAAGAATGTTATGAATGCCTCAAGTTACCTTTACGTATTATGATTTATATGATTTATTCATGTTTTTATGAGGTTTGTTAAAGTGCCTATGTTTTATGGGTAAAGTATGATTTCATTCTTATGTATATATGAACTCATGTTTCCTTTCCATGTTTTTATAACCCATACTGAGTTTTTATGCTCATCCCAAGTTTTTGAAATGTTTTTCACAGGTCAAGGGAAAGGTACATGATAAGATGATAGAGTCAAGGATGTGTCAAGAAATAATCCATGTTTTATTTTAAATGTGTTTCCATTGATGGGAATGAAGAATACTATCTTTATGTAACCTCTTTGTTTATATGTGGAATGTAATGCAAGTTTTATGATCTAATTCTCTAAAACTCTAAACCCGAAAAGATCCTCAACGTGTAATCTTGTAATAACTCAAGATTAAGTAAGGTTTAAGGCTGGGGCCTTATAGTTGGTATCAGAGGTCGGTTTAGACAACTTTAGGAGTTAGAAAAGTGTTAAATTATAATATGATTGAAATGATATAGCATTTACGGATTACCATGTTGCTTCGCCTAAGATATTTCCATGTTCAGAATGGTTTTCCGCAGAGGAAACAAAGCAGCTATGTTGGGACGACATCAGGAGGAAGACAACCTTCCAAATCAGCAACCTGAGATGGTCGGAATCGGAACTGAACAGTTTGTTGCAGTAATGGCGCAGTTGACTCAAGCGATAAATGGTGGTGGTATCCATGCACGAGATCTGCCAGATCAACCGCAGAGGAACATGTCAGTGGTGGAACATTTCATGAGGCAACATCCCCCATCATTCAGAGGATCATCTGACCCTGTGCAAGCTGAAGGGTGGATTAAAGCACTGGAGAAGATTTTTGATGTCATGGGGTGTTCAGACAATCAAAAGGTTAGTCTTGCTATTTACCGTTTGGAGGGTGAAGCAGATCAGTGGTGGTCTATGGTTAAAAATATCAGGGAAGCCGATGAGATTGATGCTCTTGACTGGGATGATTTCAAAGGTATGTTTCTTGAGAAGTATTTTCCTAAGGCTGTTCGACTTAGGATGGAAAAGCAATTCTTGGAATTGAGGCAAGAGGAAGACTCAGTGGCTGCCTATGAAGAAAAGTTCACTCGTTTGGCAAGGTATGCTCCAAATTTTATCCGGGACCTTGATAGTAAAATCAATCGTTTTTACTCAGGATTAAAGCCAAAGTATCGAAGGGCATTAGCTTCTCGTGAGTTTAAAAGTTATGAAAAGCTTGTTCGATGTGCTGAGAAGGTGGAAATGGAGTTTGCCGATGACCAAGTGTTCTATAACAACCAGCAGAAGAAGAGACCGAGGTGGCAGGAGAAAGGTAAGAATTCTTCAAAGAAGTCTGATGGTAAGAGAACTAAGTTTTCAGTTTGTGATAAATGTGGCAAAAGGCATGCTGGGGAATGTCTTCTGAATTCTGGGAAGTGCTACCGATGTGGTAAGATGGGACATAAGGCTCGTGATTGCACTGAAAAGGATCAAGGTGAAGGTAAGAATAAATTTGATTTACAGTTAGTGAAATGTTATAAGTGAAATGAGATGGGTCACTATGCAAACGAGTGTCCGACAAGGAGCTTGAGTGATGGGAAGTAGTTAGACTACAAGCAGAAAGGGGTGGTGAAATCCTTTGCAACTTCAGTAGATGTTGGGCCATCAAATGAAGTGGTATCTGCTCCAGGGAGCTCAGTATTTTTCAAAGATTGACTTGAGGTCGGGGTACCATCAGTTGAATGTAAAAGAAGCAGACGTTCCGAAGATTGTGTTCCGTACTAGATATGGCCATTATGAATTTGTAGTTATGCCTTTTGGGTTAACCAATGCACCTACTGTATTCATGGACCTTATGAATAAAATTTTCCATGAGTTCTTGGATAAGTTTGTGTTTGTGTTTTGAGGTTTGTGAAGAGGTTATGTGTGCCTTGTGATTCACAGTTGAAGAGAGAGTTGTTATGTGAAGCTCATAGTTCTCCGTTTTCAGTTCATCCGGGCAGTACTAAGATGTATAGAGATCTGCGGGAGTATTACTGGTGGGATGGAATGAAAAGAGATATTGCTGATTTTACTGTGAAGTGTTTGACATGTCAACAGGTTAAAGCAGAGCGGCAGTTACCGAAAGGGATGCTTCAGCCTTTACCAGTTCCAGAGTGGGAATGAGAGAATATATCCATGGACTTTGTTGTTGGATTACCGAAGACATCTCGAGGTAATAATGCAATCTGGGTTATTGTTGATCGCTTGAATAAATCTGCTCATTTCCTTTCTATACGAGATACTTTCTATCTAGATCAACTTTCCCGTTTGTATCTTAAAGAGATAGTCAGGTTACATGGAGTTCATCTCTCCATTGTATCGGATCGTGATCCCAGGTTTACTACTAACTTTTGGAAAGGCCTTCAGAAGTCGTTGGGTACTGAATTAAATTTTAGTACAGCTTTTCATCCTCAATCAGATGGGCAGTCAGAACGAACAATTCAGACATTGGAGGATATGCTGCGAGCTTGTTCTATGGATTATCAGGGAAGTTGGGACCAACATCTTTCTTTGGTTGAGTTTTCATATAATAACAGTTTTCATTCCAGTATACAGATGGCACCATTTCAGGCATTATATGGGAAGCGGTGTCGAACTCCAGCTTTCTGGGATGAAGTGGGTGAAAGAAAGTTGATGGGACCAGAATTGGTAGAAGAGATGGCAGAAAAAGTTCAGTTGATTCAGAAACACATGAGAATAGCTCAGAGTAGGCAGAAGAGTTATGCAGATAACCAGAGGAAGGATCTATCTTTCGAGGTACACAATGTTTTTCACGTTTCGATGTTGATAAAGTATATGCTAGATCCATCTCATGTTTTGAGTCCAGAGGTAGTTGAGCTGGATGAGAACCTATCTTATGAGGAACAACCGGTCCAGATTCTTGACCATAAGGAGCAAGTGTTACGGAATAAGGTGATTCATCAGGTAAAGGTTTTTTGGAAAAACCATGTGATTGAAGAGGCAACGTGGGAATCTGAAAATGCTATGAGGGATAAATACCCCCACTTATTTTGATAAGTGAATAAAATTGCGAGGACGCAATTCCCAAAAGGGGGGAAGGATGTAACATCCCAGGTAATTAAAGAATAAATAATTTTCATATTTATTAATATTAGAGAATTAAATATGAATTTTAATTAAAAGGGGTTGCTATGTTCGATAGCGTACCCGATACGCAACGATGAGTTTCTTTGAAACTTACGTAGCACACTAGTAATATAATAATATTATGTTAGTTAACAAGTAGCCGTTGTACTGGCGGGAATGAATAGAAATAACTAAAATATGAATAGATATGTTTTTAGATGTTTTTACATTTACCCAATAAAAGATAAAGGCTTAAAATACGGAAAGAGTTCAATTTTAGGCTTTTATACTCTAATTTTCACTAAAGGTTCACTTATCACCTTTTAATGGTGAACCGTCATTAAATATAGTTTTGATCACTCTTATACATTCTTTTGGACCAAATAAAACTTTTATTAAGAATCGGGACATCAAATTTTACTTTGTGTAATTTTTGGTACCTTTCTGATAAAGTTCATTTTTTTTATGAATAGTGTAAAATGTTGCATTTTAATTCAAAACCTCTTTTTGATATAATTTATTTATATGATTAGATTATCTTTTGAATTGGTTTTAAAGTGAAATTAGAATATATTTTTACCATTTTATCCAATGGTGGTCATTGGAATCAATTTCGATTTGAAATTAGACTTAAACTAGTGTCAATCTTTTGATACTTATTGTTTTGTAAAAACACGCTATTTGCTCTGGCAGCGGGAATTAATTATTAAATTAATTAATGTGACTTATATGATTTGAATTTTGTAAAATAGACTTCATTTTTGAATTCGTAATATCAAATATAGCTTAGAGTGAATTTTTGGTAATTTTCTGAAAAACTTCAATTTTGATGAATAGTGAAACCACTAAGTGGTAATCAAGCAAACTGTTTTTTTCAGTTAAATTAAAGTTTACCACTAATGTGTATTGAATTTTGAAAATCCGACATACATGGTTGTCATTAAGAAGTAAAATGTGGTTCAATGAGATTAAAATAATTTTTTGGTGAATAGTAACTTATTAAGTTCTTAATCGCGATTAGTGGTAATTAGGGTAGTTTAATGTATAAATAATGCTTTAATAATATAAAATGACCTAGACACATGTCCCAACCTCATTGGTTGTGTCATGGCCGACCAAGACAAGTCATGGCCTAACTTGGGGACCCCATGTATCCACTTTTGTTGGGAAATAACATAAATTACTTTTTATTAAATGTTAAAGTGAAAATGACACAAACATAATATGTTTTGCGAAAACAATTTTTAAGTGGGGTTATACAAGTCCAAATTTTGATTATAAATATTCAATGGAAAGCTAAAAAGATTTCCTACATCATAGTAATTTGTTTATAATTTTTAGACATTAAATAAATTTAATTATTTATGACATAATAATGATGCAGCGATGACATCATTATTTGACGATTTAAATAAAATGGAAAGATAAAATAAAATCTATGAACTACACATGTCCAAAACCAATTGGATGAATGGATTTCGATGCCTTATCACCTTATCCACGAATTCCATCAATGTGGGACCTTTTAAAACCGAAACACATTTTCAAATAATGTAATGTTTCTTTACTTTCCAAAAGTGCCCCTCCTCTCCCCTTATAAAAGGCCCCCACCTCTACCTCATTTCACACACCTCTAAAGCCTTTGGCTCGGCCAACCCCTGCCCATTTGCTCTCTCCACATCCCTCTCCTCATCCTAGAGGATTCCCCTTGGGAAGAATCCTTTCAAAGGAAGCCTTTAGGCTCAAATCAAAAGGAGTTACACTTTTTAAGGTAATTCATCCTCTCATGCTCATTTGTTTTATTTTGCTTCTCCAACCCCCTAAACTCTTTTTATTTACTTCTTTTGTAACAACACCAGTATCTTCAATATACTAGGATGTTGTTATAAGAGTTATTTGAACTACACTCTCACACAACTACATCAAATGGTTAAAGAACATACGTTTTCCGTGGATGGCGAAATTATGCCTCCCGAAACGATGATTGTTCAATACTCATTTAACACCTTCAAAGGTGGCCATTATGATGTCACTATTTTTATATATGATATATATTATGTATATGTTTTCCTTAAGCTTCTGTTTTCTTCATTTTGGTCATACTTTATGGTTTCCATTATGGGTAAACACGATATCTTCATTTTAGGAAGTGCGGACTACCGCCCCCTAAAAGTGATTTGATTCGTTAATACCATATGTGGGATGTGTAAAGGATAAAGTTAATGATATTATATATGTTATTATACTGGAGTTATAACATACTCTTATACCATTATGAATCCATTCCATGAAATATGAAATAGAAATGGAAGTAGCGTTCATGCGTACGTACGGCTTACCGTCTCCATGAACGGTGCATTTCATTTCTTACCTCTAAATGATTATGTAATAGTATAAAGGCATGAATGTACTGGATATATATGACATATATGATATCTACATCATGAATAACATTCTGAATATAATGAACCTTTGACCAAATTAACAACACGTAAGTGTAAGAGGTCTATTTTTGACTTAAGAACCAAATACCGACAAAATGAACATTATTAACTTAACTGATTACATGATGTTCATAACATGGTATAAAAGGAATAATGAACTTGAAAAAGATTCATAATCAAGTAGAGATTAACTCAAGTTTATTATTCAGGAGTTTAAAGAACGGTCGGGTCAAGTCGGATACGAGGTATGGGAACTTCTTAACCCAATTTCCATTCTTCGGGTTAATCTCGTACTTTCAAAGTATGTCATTATATTATTATGCCATATCTTGTATTTGTACTTTATTTATGTGTACTTATAGAGAATGCACATAATATATCTATTTTATTTTAAAAATTATCTTTGTATGGGACTTCGTCTCAATCTCCTTTCGTTGAGGCATATTTTATTTTATACACAACTTTCTTTTATACGGTGTATAAACCCCTTTGACTTTTACGTTTACTCAAAAGGAATCTTTTTTATACGAAGCGTTTACTAAACGACAAAAGGGAATGTTTTTGTCGTACGTATGCGGCGACAACGACTTCTCCGCCGTCGTAACCGTTATTTGAGTTTTGGCTTCCTCTACAAGCCATACCTTTTTTTTAAAGAAAAATAAATACCATGTTTTACTTTGGTATTGAAAATGGTTTTCATAATGTTTTTATTATATCAATGTGTTGTATTGATATCTCGTGATTGAAATGTGGAAATGTTATGTTTCCTTTATGCATGTTTTATGTGATATGATTATGTTATGGTTCTTGGGCATTATTATGAAGACGGGTGGTTCCGTGATAAACTAAGGGCGGGTGAGCCCGTTATAGCTCTCCAATGCATTGGGTAACGCGAAGGAGTGAAACGTTAAGGTTTCTCCGAAGAGATTTTAGGGAATATACTGTGATGGGTATTCCAAACGTAACCAAGAGGGTTACCCCCTACGTAAGAATGTTATGAATGCCTCAAGTTACCTTTACGTATTATGATTTATATGATTTATTCATGTTTTTATGAGGTTTGTTAAAGTGCCTATGTTTTATGGGTAAAGTATGATTTCATTCTTATGTATATATGAACTCATGTTTCCTTTCCATGTTTTTATAACCCATACTGAGTTTTTATGCTCATCCCAAGTTTTTGAAATGTTTTTCACAGGTCAAGGGAAAGGTACATGATAAGATGATAGAGTCAAGGATGTGTCAAGAAATAATCCATGTTTTATTTTAAATGTGTTTCCATTGATGGGAATGAAGAATACTATCTTTATGTAACCTCTTTGTTTATATGTGGAATGTAATGCAAGTTTTATGATCTAATTCTCTAAAACTCTAAACCCGAAAAGATCCTCAACGTGTAATCTTGTAATAACTCAAGATTAAGTAAGGTTTAAGGCTGGGGCCTTATAATTTTCATATGGTTGTTTAGAAATTGTGGGTGTTAGCTTGGTGATACTTTCAAAGTGGCGTGAGTGGGTTTAATTGATATTTTCGGAATTGATTCATTGATCATTTTTAGATATTTTCGTATTTGATTTTATAATATTTTGATATTGGAATCATATTTTGATTATGGATCATGTTTATATTATTATAGAGTACCCACATGAAGTCTTATGGATTATAAAGGTAGAGTTATGGGTTGTTATCCATAATAGAACCCTTTAGTTGATCAATTTTGATATTTTCTTCTAGAGTTTCAGATGTTAAAGCCTCCTCTCTTTTATGGTCAACCAGATCCTCAAGAAGAAGAAGAATCTTTGAATAGCATCGAGAGGATATTTTTAATTCTAGAGTTTCTTGAGTCTCGAAATATAATGTTCACTACCTTTTTGATTGAAGTTTTAAGTTGGAAGTGGTGTAAGCCTATAATCTAGACAAATACATAAGAGGACTATTCTTGGGATGGGTTTAAAGCCTTGTTCATCCAACAATATTTCTCCAAGGATGTGAAAGTGGATAAGGCGATTGAGTTTTACTAACTTCAATAAAGTGATCAGCTGATCTTGGATTATTTTTGTTATTTTGTCGACCTAGTTCATTATCTTATAGATTTTACCATGGATGATTCATTAAAGGATTGATATTTTAAAGGATACATTCATCCCATTCAGTCGAGGGTGTTGGAGTTTTTCCTAGTGGCTTATATAGAAGTAGAGAGGTAGGGTATTCAAGTTGATGTGGCTTTGGGAGGACTGGATTAGGTGGATAATACTTCTTATCTTCCAAGGAGTGGAGAAGGGACCTCCATTAAATGGAATAGGAAGTGGTATAACGCTTAGAGATAGAGTGATGGTGTTATGAGGCCTTAAGAAATCCCATCGGCTTCATTTAGGTTTTGGACACTGGTGTTCCATCAATGCAGCAAGCCAAGTCATATGAAGCCCTCATGTCTAAAAGATCTAAATATATTTCATGGCTGTGGCTTCCTGGGCCATACAAAAAGGTTTTTTGGGGATTCCCTCAAAAAAAAAGTGGAGTCCAAGTTACCCCTTTGAGGGATTCACCTAGATTAACTCATTATATCTATTATAGACATCTTATTTCTAATGAATTTTTCATACCATATCTTATCTTCTCAATCTATGAGGTTTTTATTGGGAATTTTTTATGGAAATTCTTAATACTTTTTGGGGAATTTGTTTTTTTGTGGAAATTGTGAGTCCTAGGGGATTGTGTCAACATCCTGAAGGGGGGGGGGGTGAATTAGGGGTGACTATATTTTATTGATTAAATTCAAGTTAATTTTTCTATTCTTTTATGTTGATCAAACCTATTTAATAAATTATTCTGTATGTATATTAAGTATGAAACCTCAACACATATGCAATGAGGATAATGTAATGTAAATATCACATAAGGATTTTTATAAGGTTCAACTTCAATTTTAGAACCTACTCCTTTACATGTCAAATCTAGTCATGTCACATAATTTCTAATAATAAAATTAATATCTATTAAAAGTGTTATGAAAAGTTATTATAATTTACATATAGTGTGCATCCCATGTACTAAAATCTAAAACAAAAATATTATTCATGTGGTTGAGCTATGTCCCAAAAATATCCTTCTACTTCTCGGTAGGAAAGATGGTGTTGTTTATACTAGAACCATAATTCGTTAATTGTTCTCCTAAAACATCCTTATGGACGGAACTCCAACTACTAGGTAAACTTTCTATGATCATTTATTTACATTGGAATGTCCTTGTCTTCTAATAAATTGATCATATAATGATCTCATTTCCTTGAACTATGATGTTTAGAACTTTTAAAAATAGGAACATAACATTGATCTATCTATCCTTCTTCTAGACTACTGAATTTGGAGGACTCAATCATCTTCATCAGAAATTAACATTATAGTGTTCTTATCTTTTTTTCGAACATGTTGTTCTGATCTTCTTAAATTTCATCAAATCAATTAAATCTTAAATAAATTATTTGGTTTAAAAATTCATCTGTCAATTTTTCTTTGCTTATTCTGAGTATCTCTCTCAAATTATTATTCTTCATTTTCAACTACCCCAATAAAATCATGTCCCACCTTTATATGATCGTGATTCCTCTAATAAATTTGGGGAACATAAGGGATCAAATTTGAAACTCTCAATAAATTAAAGTCCTTAATTGACCACATTAAATATATTTCAATGATATCTATATTTTACTCAATCAAAGGTCCCGTGAAACATAGTGTTAAGAATCATCAACTATTACTATAAATTTTATTTCAATCACAAACTCAAAATTCATGAATAATTTACATTGAATGTATAGTTACGGATATTCATAATTCAGTGAAATCATAATGTTTTTGTGAAGTTACTCATCATCTTATAATTCTTCCTATGATTTATATTATCTCCAAATTCTACTACATTAATTTCTTATGACATCCTCCAACATGATTCTTATTCTTATAGTTGTCTCCATCCACTTCACCTTAATACTATTCATTCTTTTTCTTGTGGATTATTCTTATGATCTACTTGACTCTCAATCATCATATCTTATGATCGATACAACTATATCTTACAACTTCAGGTTCTCAAAACATATGCTTATCAAAACTCAAAAATTTCTTTCTTCACCTTTCATGTCATCCTTACAGATATATCAAATTGTATTAATTTAAATCATGATCATTTCTATGACTCTTGATCGTCTAATCCTCATACTTTTTAGGAACCACCCCATTATTTTAGTGCTTTCTCATCTCTTCTTCTAATGTTCTATCTTTTGCTAAACTCAAAGATTCATGATTATTTACATGTATCCTCAACTTCTGGTGAGCATACCATTGTTAAATAATTCCATTCAATTTGTAAATTCAACTCATCTTGGATTACTATTGGTTTTCCAACAAAGTGATGTTATTTCGAGGAATGTACAACATAACATCATCTCACTTATCATTGAGCCTTTAAGTCATCTCGACTATCTCAATTTTATTAATAGATTTACCATATATATATATATATATATATATCTTCCATATTATTATTTTTAGAGTACCTTTTAGTGGTGTTGCATCCACAGGTGTAGCTCAATCTACACTAAACATTATGTCTTAACCAAATCCTTAGAATAACTCAATTTATAAGGATGAATGATCCTTAAAACCATCTTGGTAATTTTTAAAAAATCGAAGTAGATTTATTATGACATTGTCAACTCTTTGATAATATCCACCTTCCAATGATCTATCTTTTAAACACCCTAGTCTTTATTCCCTAAGTCACTTCTGATGGTTTTACCTTTAGGCTTACTTCTATTAGAAGAACTTATAATAGTTTTTATGGTTCTTCTCTAAGTTCCCTATTCTTATGCTAATATAACTTCTAAATTAGGTATATATTTCTTCATTATAAATTTTCACCTAATTCTATTCCCTTCAACATTATCTTTCCTTATAGTGAATTTCACCTTACATTCCGTAGGAATCAATCTTAATGAATCAATGTTAGGGACATTTTAAATTCTTCAATGTGTCCTATCATTTCCATCATCTTTGGTTCATAAAATTCTTGTAACCTCAGTTTATGGGTATTTCTATATCATTCAAAAGTATAGTTTGTATCATTTAGTTAGTCCATCAAAAAACTAGTTTCCTTAATGGAACTCTAAAATTTCATTTGGGTATTCAACCTATCTAACTGTTAGCTTAATAATAAAGATCAGATGTTCTTTATATCTTCTAGATCTCTTCATATGTGAATATTATTCAATAAAAATGTTGTTAAATGTTCTTCTTCATCCCTTAACACTATTCCTTAATATTTTTAAGCTCATCTAAATAAATAATCGGATGTTTATGGATGATTCTAGATAATATTTATCACATTAATTTCTTCTACATCCATCAAAAACAAAAACTTACACCTATTTCTATATCTACCAGTGTTCTACATACAATATTTTTCTCCTTCCAATGTATGCACTTCTGAATATTCTACTATCATAGTATGTACTTTGGAAAATATCAGCTGATAATTCCTCAAAGGTTGGATCTTTTGGAATATGTACATCCAGTAGACTAACTTCTGGAACACCCACATGCAGCTTCTGTTTACATTATCTTACTCATTAATGATCCCCTAATCTATTGAAAATGGAGAAAAAACTTTCATCATAATCATCAACATCTCATGTGTACTTCAATATCCCCTTATAATGTTTTGTCAATAACAAATTCAACTTAAATTCAATGTGTTTTCTCTCCTCCTTATTAATAATAAATAAAATTTCTTCTATGTGAGGGATATTCTTCATCAATTTTCTTTCCCCCTTAATGACTTGAATTTGAATCAGCCTTATTGACATCTTGTGGTAAGGGAATAACTTTTTTCAAAACATTTATTCTTCTCCCCTTTTATTCCATTGAATGAAATTTAAACCTTGAATTTATTGACTGAAGGATAAAATCATGTTTCTTAAAGAAATATGAAAAAAGTAAACCAACTCTACGTCTATATGATCCATGATTATTTTATAAAATAAGAGTGATTAAAACTGATATTAATGTAGTCAATACAACTAACTAAGTGATGAAAACATTTATGAAATCTTTTTTTAGGGGTAGGTTCATCATATTTTCATTCAACTTAATTTACCGCATCAATCTTAACAAATATATAAAAGACATTGAATTATAAAATAGAAGTCCCCCCCCCTTTATAAGAAACCTTTTTTTTCATAAATAAAACAATTTTACCATTTTCATTTAAACATCAGTTTTCATACAGGAATGGATAAGTAAAGAAAACATACCTCAAGATGAAATATACTTCAACTATTCAAATTTTTTATATCTGGAACTTCTTAATCAACATCTGGAGTTTTATTTTCTGGGCAATTCAGTGTTTACTTTAGAAAAACATGAAAATATGGTTTAATAAACATTAGTTTTCTATAATTTTTCTCTTCATTTCAACTTCATTAATTTTATGGAATCACTAGCTTTCCTTTTAAGGGGAATATCCCATTGAATTGTATCAACTTCAATTCTATTTTTCATTAAAACTCACTAAAACTTTTTAGGGAATATGGTTGGACTTCCTTTCCTCATTATTTAGGGAATTAGGACTGAAAAGATTTTCTCAACCTATAAAATCCTTTAAAATAAACTTTATTGTTCCTTATACATTCCAAACATAACTTTATAAGAATTAATCGCCTTGATAATCATGGATTTATTATCCTTAATTTTGATTTAACAATGTGTGGGAAGATGAACAATACAATCATATACTGATAAGGCCTCTGAGCGGCATCGCCCCCTACCTCTCTCGCGCACATAGGGTTCCTCCTTCGAGTTCTTCTCCTTCCCCCTCTGATGAATCAAGATGGCTCGGCATCGATGCTCTGGAATCCAACTCGGCATCGGCGTGGTCTGCTGGAGCTTCAGGTTCGCATTTCGGCATTGGCGTGGTTTGGATCTCGGCTCAACGGGCTTCGGTGGTCTGGATCTCAGCATCTTCTTCCGGCGGCTAGATCTCGGCTTGACGTCAGCGTGATGAAGCTTCAGCTTTGGGATCTCGGCTTGGATTTCGCGCGTGTCGACGTGGCTTGGCGACAGCTTCTGGGCTCGAGATCTGGCCTCGGCTGGCTCTTGGATTCAGGCGTGTTCCAGTGCAGTTCGTCGTCTGCTCCGATGCGATTTGGAGGGGGAGGTTTGGTTTCGTTTTGCCTTTCTGTTTGTGGTGCACGGTTGGTGGTTTTTCGGCTGTGTCGTCGCCAATAGGGGCCCTGTTCTTCCCACCGGTTCCATCTGCCTTCCGCGACTCCTCTGTTTTGGTTGATGTGGATGTGTTCGAAGGGCGCCTGACAGTCGCGGCGGGGTTCTTGTGGCGTCGATTCCAACGGTGGTTGCTTCGGGGTGATTGCTTCGGGAGAGTCTGTCTTTATCTACCCTTTTGATGTCTCGAAATTTGTGGTTTTCGAGAAATTTTGGTGGTTCTTGTCCTGGAAGGCCGCGGCTCAAGGGATTCTTCAATGTTTTAACCTCCAAAAGGTAGCTTTATATGAGGTTGAGGGAAAAGAGGTTCCAGTGTTTCATGACTTTGCGGAATTGGAATATTGAGAGGGTATGACTTTGGCCATCGGTACCATGCTCGTGCTTTGGCACGGGTCAGTTAGCCGTGCTTCGAGAGACATTGGAAGCTGTAATTTATGGTATTTTGTTGCTAGGAGGAGTTTCTCTTTTGCGGTGAGCATTGTTTTTTAACACGAGTTTTTGTCTATTGGGGACTATTTTATTGTGGTTAAGTCTTGATGTCATGTGTTCTCACATTCCCATAAAGTGTTTTGAATATAAAAAAAAGTAATTTTCAGTCAGAAAAACATGTAGTGATTTATTCTTAAATTAAGATATCAAGGAACTAGAAATTTAATTTTTTTTCTTATGCGTCCAACTCACTTTTCTCCTCCAACTGATTTGGTCATATAATCATGAAAACCATTAAAACAAGTTCAAATTTATTCTTTTATTGTGAAAATTATATTGTAAATGTATATTATAAATATTTTATTTAGTTATTTGTAAACATATCCTATCTGAGTGACCATGTCATGCATTTTCAAGAGTAAAATCTAACTAACTTACACCTTCCTCATATATTCTTATCTATTTGTAAGTTAATCTTCAAAGGTAACTTTAGATGAACCAAAACAGCTTTATAGGATATTTCTTCCACTATTCCAATACAATTGTGTCTTTCTAGGATTGACTCACTTTATTTCTTCATCTTTATTCTGTTAACTTGAATATTCATGGTAATTTTATAGATGTCCATGATGTAGAATTTCTTCCATAGAAGTAGTATCTTTTCTTTAGTGTGACATCTTCCATTACTTTATTCATGGGAGAATCCTTCTTTATAACTCTCTTTTATTTAATTTCCAATGTAAAATCATAATATTTCTTATAATAATTTTCTTTAACTATTATGGTATCCTTCCATTATATGTAGCTAACTTGTTCAGGGAAGTTTTATCCCTTCACTCATCATCACTATAAACACTTATTATGAAACTTCCATCGAATGTTTTAAGATATTCAAACCTTTTATGTTCCATTTACTTAGATTGTACTTCTCTGAATTTATCAAAAATTATATTGTGATCCCCTTAGGATATACTTTCGTATATTATGATAGAAATTAATAGACATGTGTCAAAAATTTCTAAAGTAAAAACAGTAGCCGTTAATCCTTGGCTTCTTCCGTTGTGTTGTATTTTGTACAGTGGATGAAACTTCATAAAATTCTTACAACTAGATACCATGTAGGGAAATCCTTCTCACTTCATTCCTTTATTACATCTTTTGAAATGTGATAAGTTTCTCCCTTTTCTTCATCCATAATTTTCTAGTAATTGAGTTATAACTTCAACTATTCAAAGAGTTAGAATTAGTGAAAATTGTTTATCTAGAATTTGGGTTTATGTTTTTCTTCTACTTAAATGAAGATGATACTTTTGATGCTTTCACATTTTTATTACTGCTAGATTGAGTCCTTCCAAATGTAAGAATCTTTTTATTAATTTCAGTATTAGATCATTTCTCAACTTCATGTAATGCTTTAACTTTAGTAACTTCCATATTTCTCAACTTTATTTCCAACTAAATACACTTTAGGCTTAATGTTTTTTTGATCCACAAACAATTTTACTTTATCCTCATATTCATATTTTTTATTCCAAATAATTTCATCATGCATCACCTTTTGTTATATAAAGATTTTTCATGATATTTTATTATACTATATTTGATCTCCATATGAGAGTTCTTAACATTTATAAAAGATTTTTATGCTTGGATATTTTTTGAAAAACATTCAAAGTAATATATTTCTCACAAACTCACCTTTTTTATCACTCTTCGACTAGGAATAAATTTTCATTGAAAATTTAAACTGATTGTTCCTTCCTTACATAATATTTTTGAGATATCTACATTTTTTAAACTTCCTTTCTAAACCATCATCAGTATCATGATGTTCTAATTCATGCTGTGAATTTTCTCCAATAATCCCTTGATATTTGAAAGTATATATGTAACAATTTATAGAGGTATTTTTTTTCATGTAATCCACGAATTCAGAGTATTAATTTTTCGTAGTTTCAATTCATTCATATTCCTAAAATATTTTGAAAGTTTATTTTATAGGATAATTAATTATAAAGTATTTTTTCAATAATCTTAACCCTCAATTTAATTTTTGGTAGCGGTGGATCCTCACCTTTCTGATTTTGAGAGATTAAATTCCAATACTTTTGAGATTATTTATTCTTATAGTTATTAAAGGTTTTGGGTAAAACATCAATATTACTACAACTAGGGATAACTTTTGTCATCTTCAGTTGAGGCTTAACTTCCATATCTTCTAGAGAAATAATTTCTTCAACTTCTAGAAATGTTTACTTAATTTTAATCAATGAATAACAACCAGGAACAAAAACTTGTAGATCCAGACATAGTCAACCAATGTTATGATACCAATTGAGAGTCCTTGAGGATTGTGTATTCACCCAAAGGGGGGTGTGAATAAGTGGAGAAAATCTTTTATGGATAAAGTTAAATATAATTTTTTTATATATTTGAGTTGATCATACCTATATTATCAATTATGATGTGCAGATAATAAGTATGAGACCTAAAAACTTTTACATTATGCTATGAAGATAATGTAAAGTAAATAGTAATCAAGGTTTTTTATAAGAATGAGCCACAATGTGAGAACCTACTCCTTACCTTTTTGATTCTCATTGATTCATGGATTTTCCACTAATAATCATATTATCAATTACATGTGTTGTGGGATGTTATTATCCTTAACCAATAGTGTGTATACTATACACTAAACATTGATACTATAATATTATGATTGTTGTTGAGCTATATCTAGAAAATATTCTTCTACATCTTGTTATGAAAGATGGTGTTGTTTATACAAGAACCATCGATGTTCAAGGGTTCTCCTCAAACTTCCTCATGGATAGAAATATTACTACTTGGTAAAATTTCTATGAACATTCATGCACATTGACATATAATTTTCATCTTTTAGAATAATTTTTTGGATGTAAAACTTCCTATAAATACAATTTATGAAACTTCCACAAACAGGCACTTGAAATCATTCTGGTTATCCTCCTTCTGAAATTTTGAATTTGGAGGATTCTCTCAACTTCCTAAAAATGACAAGTTGCTTTATTTTTATTTTTCTTGAGAACCTAATTTTTTTGTCTTCTTAAATCTTTTGACCTAATTAAATCTTTATTAAATGGTGTTTTAGGAAACTTTCTCTTTTAATTTTTCTTTTCTTCTACTAAGTATCTCTCTTAAGCTCTTCTTCTTCATTTACATCTTCCTTACTCTAAGGATATTCCCCCTTTATATATCCAAGCTTACTCTGATTAATGTGGGGAATACATGAGCATTGTTTTGAAACTCCCACTAACTTGAAGTCCCTGATTGACCACCTTCAATATCTTATGAAGATATCAGGATTTGGATCTATCAAGTCTTATAAAAACCACGGTGTAAAAAATGTTCAAATCTACCTCAAAACTCAATATGAATCATAAAATCAAACTTCATGAATAATGAAATTTAAATTTCTAGATCAACATCATCATAATTTAGTGAAATGATAACATTTATGTGAGGTCACATTGCATCCTATGATACTTTCACTTCCATAAACATGAATCAACTTCATTTGGTTTTACCAATGATTTATCTTATCTCAAACCTATACTGCCTTAAGTACTTCAAAAAATCTCTTCCATGATTCCACTGATCCCATTGGTCTCCATCCATTTAAAATTCATAATATTTGATCTCCAACTTATAACTTCTTCTTCTTCTTTTGATTTAATCAACTCCCAATCATCATATATTTCAATCAACTTATCAACAGCCTCCAGATTTCGATTCTCAGTACTTTTTATAATTTGGGATAAACATTTCTCTGATTTAACTTTTGGTAAGTCATTCTATTTATATATACAGATATACATATATATAAATTTTTAGCTTGTCAACTCATGATTGGTCCTCAAAATTTTGATAACAAAATCATTTTAATTTTTATGAATCTCTTTATCCTTCTGATGATTTATCATCTCTTTTTCCGATGATCTATCTTCTAGTAAAATCAATCCTTCATGGTTCTATACATGAATCGTAAACTTTTGATGAGAAAGAATTTATTAAATCCTTTATTTTGTTTTGTAAATTCCACTCAGGTTCAATCACTATTGTTCTTCCACAAAAGTGATGTTCTTCTGATAAACAAACAATATAAAATTGTATAACTTATCTTTAATCCTTTAACTCATCTAAAAAATATCAAATATCTTAGTAAATTTATCTTTTAGAGATCTTACATATTATTATATTCAGTATATCCTTTAGTGATGTTTCTTTAAAAGCTTTCTCTCAGTCTACATTGTATGTCGTGTCTTTTCTAAATTCTTGGAAGAAATCCCTTTGCAAGGCTGAACGATACTTACAATCCTTAGATTTATTTTTAAAAAATTATTTTGTATTTATTAAAACATTTTAAATTCTTCCATAAAACCCACTTTCATAAGATCTATCTTATACACACCCTGGTCTTTCTTCATTGAGTGAATTTTAGAGGTTTTACACTTTGACTTACATCCTTCAACAGATCTTCCTAAAGCTTTATAATGGGTTCTTCTAGTGCACTCTTCTTCTACTAATTTGACTTATAGAGTTACCAATTTTTATTTTTATTTTGGGGTTTCACCTTTTTTTGAAGCATACAACATTATATTTTCATAATGTGAATTTCATATTACATCCCTCAAGAATCATCTTATGGAATTAATATTAAGGAAAATTTTAATTATTCAATGTGGTCCATCCATTAGATCATCCATATTTCTTCAAATCTAGGTAACCTTAGTTTCTAAGTATTTCTATATAGCTTGGAAGTAAAATGTGTAACTTATTATTAGTCAATTATCTAACAAGTTTCCTTAATAGATATCCAAAATTTAATTTGGGTATTCATCCTATCTAATGGATGGATTCTTAACTACTTTCATATGTTTTTTCTATCCACTAGGTCTCTAAATCTATGAAACATACTTATTAAACTGAAAATGTTGTTAAAAATTATTCTTCATCATTTAAAACTAGTCATAAATATATAGAATCTACACTCAATCAATCATATTATGTTTATAGCTACTTCTGGATAACATTACTTCCATAAAATATTCCTATAGTTTTCAATAGCATTCACTTCCACCTCTTCCTTTATATACTAATGTTACTACATTAGATGGTTTTCTCATTCTTGAGTATGTACTTCCAAGCATCAAATTCTAGATTATGTACTTTTTAAAATATCAGCTGAAAATTCCTTAGTGGTTGGATCTTCTAGAATATGTACTTCTGGTAGACTAACTTCAGGAACACAAATAAGAAAATTCATTTTACTTCAACTTAGTCATTGACTTTCCTATAATTCATTAACATTAAATACAACACTTTCATCATCATCATCATCATCATCTAATGGGTACTTCCCAAATTATGGATCGTTAATTTTTATGGATGATATCTATTCATATCTTCTGTTATTTCTTTGTTTATATATCAAAACATTATTTTGGTTGGCCGTACTTAGAGGTTTGAAGTCTTAGTTAAATCTTAATACGGTGGGGACACCACCATGATTGATTTTTTCATTAAGTTTTCTCTGTTACCTTAGCCTATCCCATTGGCTGAACCTTCATTGAGAATAATTTTTTGATGGTCATCCCCATATTCCCTTTGTGATCTAGTTTAGAGTCTTCCCTTCTTTTGATATTATAGTTCTTGTGGATAAATCTCAATGATTATGGCCATGGAAAAGTGTCTAATTTATGGTTACAAATTTTATCTTTTTTCAGGAGAAATTTGAGTTTATTATTTAATTATGTTCTGTTTAGATTTATTTTATAAAATACATTTTGGAATTAGACTTGGTGTTCCTTATTTTAGGGGGATCGAGTCATATTTTAGAATGTTAATTAATATCCACTTTATTGATCAATTGAAACCAATGAAGCTTTATAGGGGTAGAAAGAGTTATAGTGGGGATTATTAAGACATATAAATATTTATCTAACTTATCATTTTTTCAAATTATTTATTTATTGTATTACCCTTGATTTTTGGGCCAAAATGGTTTGAAATTATGGAATTTTATCATAAGTTAACAGTTGGTGTATAGTTAGTGAAAAAATTCCAGAAACCATTCATATGCATCTATAACCTTAATAGAGGTTATTTTCATGGTTGGAACATGGTTCCCCAAACCATGTGTCCAAACTATACTCATGCCCATGTGTGTGCAGTGAAGGTCAAGAGGTTGGCGTACGATTTCGTAAAACGTGCTTCCAAACCATGCGCCTTTTCCAGACTTTATTTATTTTGGAAATTACCCTACTCTCATTACTCATTTTACTTCAAAACCAACTCTCCCTCATCTCACCAATATCACATATCCCCTATGCTTATCCCCCTTAAATTCCTCTCCCCCTTAGTTGATTTTGTGGGGTTTATTCAAGGATCTTGCATGGTTATTCAATTTAAGTCTAGAAAATCCTCTCCCTCTCCCTCCCCCACCTATTTTCTTAGGTTTTCTTCCCCTAGATCGGTCTAAATGACCTAGGGTTTATTAGGTGAATTTAATTATGGATTTTGTTTTTATAGGTTCTTTGTGGCTTGATATACTTATCCGGGCCTCATTTAGGTGGAATAGAACCACTTTTGTTAAAAAACAAGGTTGAAGGTAGGTTTCCCTAGTATTGACCTTTAATATAATATCCATTAAATTATTTTTTATTTTTATATATTATTATGTTATTTATTAATAGTATTAATTTTTTTATGTATTATTGGAAATAAAAATGAAGTTCACTTGATTTTCATTTAAATAAAAACATGATTCCTATTTGAAAAATTTGTTAAAAACACATTTTATCTAACCTAGAATGCCAAATGTTTCATAAATTTCCTGAATGGATTTTGGGAATTATTTTTTATGTTTCAAAAAGATTTTTTATTTAAAAATTTGTTAATAATTGTTTTCTTGAATTTCTAATGCGTGCTAATGGTGTTTCGAAGTGGTTTAAAAAATTGGAATGTTTCAATGTATGAGCCAGTTGGAACCTTAAAGAGGATTTTCATGAGAAAACACACTCAAGGGATGTGCCCTTGTATTGGATGATTTGAAATTGGGAGGATGTCCTTGGTATGGGACATGTTCATTATACTACTATGCTTGATTATTAAGGGGCCATTCTATTAGGGGTTCTTAGGGTTGAGGCCTTGTTTTTTGTTCAAGATTTGTACAAATACACACAAACCTATATAATTATTCCATCGATTGTTTCTATTGAATTCGATCAGCTGCAATTTTTTAATATAATGGGAACAAATACTAGAAAATGTACATTTCATTAGAATATGATACACCATTTTAGGACCAGGATTTGACTAGTGATCCTTAACATGGATGATTCCCGGATTTTAGTTTTTCCCATTAGTTTGGTGATCTTTTTCTTTGATCAAGTATTAATGTGATTTGATTGCATCACATGTGAAAATATGATTGATATTTTTTAGTATTGTTCTAGACATTCCCTTAAGGCCTTAGGTATTATCATGATCTGGGGAACATTATTTCATCATGTCATTTATATTTTACTCTATTTATATCATGGAAGATTTCATATTTTATTCCCATTTCCCTATTGGATATCACTGGTGTTTATATTATTATCATTGTTCTTGTGTCAATTTGACTCATTTTTTCAAGAAAACTAATTGATTATGGTTTTTAAAATGATTTTAAATGTTCTATGGTAGAATACATTAAAGAGACATTTATTTTGAAATATTTTAAACTAATTATTTGATAGAACTGTTTTAAATTTATGAAGGGAAATAGACCAATACTGGGATTTAAATTGGATATGAAAAACCTATATTTTAGGATCTTTATTTCAAAATAGAAAGAAATAAATATTTAATTTTAAGGAAGTATATGTGGTTTGATTTATTTTACATTCCAAAAGTGATTATTTCTCATACAAATTTATCTCTTAAATTTTAGCTTTTTGTTTTATTTAAGATTGATCACTTTGGACTGATGTTAGTATTGTGGTTGGAGTGTGACCCTTGGGGTGACTTGGAGTTTTTGCTGGTTTTTTAGTATTATTTCTTGTTCTATGTATAGTTGTATCTATATCAGCTATCACTACCTTCTTTTATATTATATATGAGATCATATTTGGTTTTTTTTATTTTGAGGTTTATGTTTATTTCTAATATGTTTTTTTAGTTTTAATTTCATTATGAATATCCTTATTTTTTTAGTGTGGACAACCAATGTCTTTATGGGACATATTATAATTCTAGTAGAGTTTCATTAATCTCTAATTCATGTTCACCAGGTGTAATAATTTGTATGAATTCTCTTTTGATGACGTGACACTAGTTTCTAGCCTAAGGTGATTAGGAACACTCCTTGGGTATGTCATGGGCTGACTCAGGTACCCTATTCAGGGATAAACTGGTGTTAGTTTATGAAAATAATATTATCAATAATATTAAAAAAGAATAAGGTAATGGTTGATTCTAATATCAAATAACATTGGAATTTTCTCATTATATAAAACCCCGATTCTTTTATAGGGTTTTGAATTCATGAAAAAAATTGAATTTTGGATTTGTAGTGGGGTTTTTTTTGACAAAAAAGATTCATATTAGGAATCTAAGCATTTAGACATATCAGGATGATTTCTTTTGATGAGGAATGACTCTTGGTTGATATTTTCGGTTCTTGAGTGAACATCAGATAAAATACGAGGGACTTGTTGAAATTATTCACCCATGACAAGTCTCGATATGACCTATATGTTGCATCGTGATGGATTATAGATGGGAATCACAGTATGTTAAGAATGAGGGTTGTGGTATGATAGAGACTGGTTGAGATATGTTCCCTTTACCTTAGTGTCCATGTCGCAACCCCTTGGTTATATTATGAAAATGTAGATTCAATTGAATGACCCAACTACCTCAAGAGGAATCTCACCAAGACCCCCTTGGTCACATCATGACTGAAAGTAGTTTATTTTTTTAAGGGGTAGACTTGCAATTTACAAGTTCCCCCATCATTAATAGGTCAATAGGTTCACATAGGGGGGATATTTGTCCACCCCGTCTCTTACCCTTTTCAATTCCCCATTGGATAGGGTTTTTTTATGGTGACTATATGAAATTTAAGGTGTGTTGTCCCTCTGGTGAATTTTCTTTTTGATTATGTTCAATCACCACAAATTTTCATGTTATTCAGCTAGGGTTTTGATTTTGATTCCACTAAATCACAGTGGAATAGGGTGAGGATGATGGGGATTTCTATTGGTGTAGATAGATGATGTACTAAAAGGATTAATTCTTATCTTTTCTCACCATTTTATTTGAATTTCATCGACATGTGAATTTATTTAGTGTTTTTCCTAAATTAGATGAAATTTGTTATTAAAATGGGAGATTAAATTAGGTATTTTTTGAGGCTTAGGCCTGGGTGTATATTGGGAATATACCACACCCCATTACTCAATTATTTTATAAGAGTATATATCCTGATAATTTTTTAAAAAATTATACCTATTTAAATTAAATTGTAAAATTCATTATAAATAGTTATAATTACATAATTTAATGTGATGGACTTAGATCAGTTCTCTAGATGTGATGCAATGGTTGGATGAGATTCAGAGAGAGTGGTTAAGTTTACATAAATAGAAATGAATTTGTATATGGTAGGTGGTCCTTGAACATCTCCCAATGGTTTATGCATTTTTTTTATATGCATGTGATATGTGGTCTCACAAATTTTGGGAGATTAATTTTTTTTGGAAAAAATGAACTACCTAATTAAATTCCTATGGATAAAATTAAAGTGTCAAGGACCACGGTGGACCCTCAGACACTTGTTGATGCCTTAGACACTAATGGATAAGACCATAATTATAAATATGTTCTATGTTATAATTTGAACCTATAGTGTTATAAGTAAAGTAAAATTAAATGAAAAGTTGTAACAAAGCTAGTGATAGGTTACCTAAGTTACTATCTAGTAGACCAACATGATGAGTTTGGAATTCTTGGTCTAAATAGGCCATAATAAAAGCATGAGATGACTTATAGCCTTCAGGATAGTTGATATGAGATTAGGGAGAGTGTTCCTCCTATTTTAGTAAATTAGTACTCAAGTGGCTATACCTTAGGTAGGTTTATGAAAAGTTTAGAATGAGGGGATAGATCTAGTACATATAAATTGAGAATGTGCATCACACCATATATTTAGAGTATAGACGGAAAGGCATTTCCAAGGTGGAAAATGAGGCCTTAACATGATTATTGTATTGCGAAGAGATTTTATTCCCTCTATGTGATAGAGTTGTCCCGAGAATTGAGATTTAGATCAAGGATCCCGTGTAGGGTTTTTGATAGAGATGTGACCTAGGGGACCACAGTGGGTGATCCCACTTTATGTTGACCCTAAAAAGGTGTAGTGAGGAATATATTTTATTTTTTATTTTGAGTGGAACCTTAGAGATCATGAATTAAATATAGAGATCTTGGTTGTATGCTTGAGTGGACAATCTGAGCGATGTGTAATGATCTTGACATATGGACATTTCTTTTCTTGTTAGTGATATGGGATGTTACAAGGTGGATACTGACCCCCAATTCTATTATGAGATTCCTATATTGAATGTATGGGATGTTACCTGGGATTAAATAGTTAACCATATATGGAATTCTTGGAATATTACTTAGGATTTATCATCCACTTCTATTTTGAATTAGAAGGTTATCACCTAGGATACGATGTTTTCTCTATGGGATTCCTAAGATACTCTCAAGAATTAGAGGATTTTCACCTATTACTATATTATTCCACACTTTCCAAGGATCGATGTATTATTCCCAATAAAATAGAATGCTCTGGATATTAGTTACGATGCTATTATTACCTACTTGTGATTCCTAATATACTCCCTATGATCTAGTCTTTACACCTAATATGATGCATCCTTAGGTCTACCCTAGGAACTAGTGATGAACTTGATGGAATGGATTCATATGACACTCTATAGGATAGGGTGTTTGTGCTTGATACTATTTTGGTATACCTAGTATGTTTCATAGGATTAGAGGATTACACCCGATATGACTAACATTTTTAGAGACACTCCAACACTAGATGAAGCATGTATAGTCTATCTTTGGTGATAACATAGATCCTAGGGATAGATTTTTTTATTTTATTATGATTTCACACCATTCTATTTATGTCGAGAATATATATAGCACCCTAGGTTTTATGAAAATTTATTTTAATTTAAACTATTTGTCTATATTTATAAAACATGTTTTCATATTCATTTTAAAGTATTTAAAATGTGTGGAAAATAATCGATACAATATATAAATAAAACTAACTAGACCTTATTCAGTCATAGTAAAATGTTACAACAAAGGTACATAAAACCATGTATTGTATACAACAGATTATCACTTATCATGGATGATTATATCCAATAAAAGTGAATAAATTTAGATGGTATAATAAAATTAAAAGAATAATATCTTAAAAACTAAAAAATATCGTAGACAATATTCACCCTTAAGGATCACCATTAGTAGAGATAAAAATTCAATGAGAAAGAAAAACATCAATGGAGGAAGTATGTTTCGAAAGCTAAAATGAAAATTAAGGGAATGATAAGTGTGATTTAAAAGGTAATAATTGAAGGAATTTATAGGGAGTAATGGTGGTAATATAGTTTTTATAAAGGGAAATATAGTCATTTGAAAAATGGTCATCATAAATTTTATTATTGGATATATGGTCAATAGGTATATTGAATTTTTCTAAATTGTAGTACAGAATTTAAAAACACATGATTCAAGAATGACATAAAAAGATAATATTTGTTTAAAATAATTTATTATATATATATGTGATACATACTATTATAATTATTAATATTTTTTAAAGAATGATTTCATGTATTTATGAATTTCAAAGAATTTTTTTTATACCAATGAATTAATAAAATTTAACTGATTCATATTAAACACGAAATCAATCTTAAATAGTTAGGAATCAAATCATTTAGTGATAAAAATAATTTTTCTCAAAGATTAATATTTTTTCCTATATTGTGTATTTTTAAACCAATTGATCACTTTGGTATATTTTGGAAAATATTTTTAATTTAAAGTATTTATTTAATTAACATGCATCTAAATATTTTCATTGGGAATGGAACATGAATAAATTATTTTTAGGATTATTTTAAAAAAAACTATTTTTACAAGTTATGAGCGCTTATATTAATTTCAATCGACTCTTAAAATTGAGTTTAACAAAACGGTTTTCAGATTTTATTATCAAAAAATATTTTTTTTGGATTTTTTTCCTTTTCATTTATATTATAATAATAACTTATAATAGTAAATATTTGTTACCATGGTGAAACGGTTACTTCCAAAGAATTTATTTTATAAACATTGCTTAATTTTTATCAAAATAAATTAAATTTAAATATTTTTTAGGAATCTAATATATTTTTTAAAAATATAATAAGATAATACATTTAAAATAAAATAATTAATAATTTAAATTAAATAATAATAGAAACACTTAATCTAGAAAAAAATATTTTTCTACAAAAACAATTTTTTCTATATATATTTAGTTTTAATTTAAAAGATGATTTTCTAATATATAGAAATTTAATTAGACTAAATAGAGTCCAAATTTTCAATCATCATGTATAAATTTTGTAAGATGGGTTATATTATATTTTTAGTAATTTTTTTTACCATGGTAAATATTTAATCAAGGTTAATAAGGTTAAAAATGGGTAACTTAATGTGGCTCTAATTTTATGAAATTTACATAAAACATAGAGATTATATAAGACATTTTTAGGTTTTAAATTAAATACTACATGAATCAATAACTTTTCATCACCTAACTCACCTAAATACCATGTGATTCGATCTTTAACACTCACATAACATTCAATTCAAAGGAAAAGATTTTCTTTTTCACCTATAAAAGTATCTCACTTATAACCATTTAAAGCCACAGTTACCCTTTGAAATATTTTTGAAACCAAACCATATTTCCTTCCCTAGAATAATATTACACATTTTTTATCCCTAGTTTACATCAAAGTGTCCCAAATCCTCTATTTTATATATTTATTTCAAAAGAAGACACACACTCTCAATGTAAGTATTTTCCATTCCCTAACTCACTCTTCTCTAATTTCCAATCCACCCAAATAGAAAAATTATATCCCTAATAATATAATGAAATAAGTATTATTATTATAATTAAATATTATTATATTAATTAGTTATGCATTTTCTACATTCCTATTATCCATTTGAAATATGAAAACATCGATCATGTTATGTGTTAATAACAACCTCCATGAACAAAGTATTTTGTTTTTCATCACCACATTTCATGGATGGTTCTAAAAATAGATTTAATTAATAAATATTATATTTATCACATTATTAATACTTTTTAAATATAAATTAGTCATTCTATTAATAATTTTAACAATAAGTGATTTTTATAAATTTAACCGCTTAAAACGAGCATAGTAAGAGGAAAATTGATTTCTTTATTCTAAGTGATAAATTTGTATCAATCATATTATTCTTATAACTCTTCCCAATTATGATTTAACACATTAATAAACCCTAAAAAATGTCATTATAATTATGTAATATTGATATTATAACTAAATATTTTTACAATCACACTTATCCATTAATTAAATCATGTTGTTGTTTGGGTCAGTTCAATTACCTAAATGGATGATGATATAAATTTACATCATGGATGAATATATAAACTTAATTAATGTCAATATTAGATATTAATGAGTAGATAATGTTTTTTTGTTCTATAAAGGTAATATTAATTTATAAAATAGTTATTAATATACCATATCTCATTCATTAAAATTACCAAAACAAGTTCATCAATGGTTTCATATTCAAAAATTGAAAAAAAACTCTCATGGGATGAAATTATAAATTTATAAATTATTTTGGAACATGTATTAAAGTTTTTCCACCAAGTTTCATGGAGAAGGAAGTAAGAAGTGTTTTCTTTTACAGATTGTTGTTTTTTGTTGTCAATGAGGACAAATCAATTCACTTTGTAAAAGGATTGGAAAACTATGATGATGCTTTTCTGTTTTGTATTTCAAAAATATCATATGTTTTTAGAACTTGTTGTGAAATCCTTATGAAGGATATGGGGAGTAAACATGATTCAAATCATATTCAGGTTTGATTTTAAAGAAAGATGTTGAGAAGATGATTTTAATGTGGTCCCATTTTATAACTTTTTGGGTATAATAATTGGAGAATGAAAAGAAGTGTTTTTGGAAAAGGAAGTTGCGTGCAAGTCATATTTCAAAATCATCAAATCAAAATATGAAAAAGATAATAAAGAGGCATGCAAGTTATATTATGGCATGCAAGTAGGAAGTGTCATGTTAGTATACGTGGCGTGCAAGCAGGAAGGGAACACAAGTAGGATTGGCACTCAGGCAGGGTGAAATTCATATAAATAGGATGATACCCATCTCATTTAAAGATGCTCAACACTTAATAGAAAATTTGAGCTATGATCGTGAAAGTAGTAGTGATTGACGTGTATGTAGAAGTGTCGTGCAAGTTGTGTGTTATGAAAAAGAGTGGAGTGCAAGAAGAAGTGGCAAGCATGTAGTAAGTTGCACGCAAGTTGGGAGTTGTGTGCAGGAAGTGTGTTGTGTATACGCTAGAAGTGGTGCGCAAGTTTTTAGTTTTTCACAATAGTGGCATGCAGGTAGTTAGTGGTGTGTAAGTAGAGAGGCAAACAAGTAGGGAGGTGTGCAACCAGGGAGGGGTACACAAGATGTTTCCACTAGGAGGTTCTTACCAGCTTCTGGGTAGAAAAGTAAAGAATTATTTTCAGAGATTTGATTTGTAATTTTTTTAAGAATCACAGAAAAATTATTTTACATTATTTTTTCTAAGAGGGAGCACACACACTATTAGATTGTTTTCAAAGTGATACATGAGTGAAAGGGTATATCTTACTCATTTTATTCCATATAAAAGGATTATTTTCTAGTGGATTATGTTATATTGGAGGTTTCCAAACCATACAAATGACATATCTACTCTTATTGAGTAGTGAACATTGTAAATTATTGTTTTCTTGTGGATGTGTGTTTGGATTCTGTTCAGTAGGGAAATAACTCTTTAATATGAGGCAAAGGTTGTTTAAAAAATAATAAAACATAAAATAAAAAGATATCACTAATTCAACCCTCCCCCTATTAGTGTTACTTAGATCCTAACTGGGCAACTTCAATTGGTATCAAAGTGAGGTTCCCTTTGTTTACTCTTTGCTAAAGTTTTGAATAGATGTTTTGATAGAGAATATGAATTGTGTGAATAGTAAGGGGATTACAATATTTGATGGAAATAATTATCTTATTGGGAAAGATATAATTATTCCTTATCTTATGTCTCTTGGGTATGAAGTTCTTGAAGCTATAAAAAATGGATTTTCTACCATAGATGATAAGGTTCCACTTAAACCTACTGATAAGAAGAATATTGAAAATGATGGAAGAACTAAAAATGAATTACTCTAATATCTTTCTGAGAGTGAATTTTTAAGAGTGAAAGGTGTCACTACAACTAAAGGAATATGAGATAATATGAAGAACATCTATGAAAGAAATAAAAAAGTGAAGAAGGAAAAACATCAAATTTGGAAGATGAAGTATGAAGACTTGAAAATGGGCGAGTCTGAATCTGTTGGGAACTTCTTTACGAGGGTAAATGAAATTGTAAATACAATAATATGTATTTGTGAAATGTTAGATAATTATATAGTAGTTGAAATGATATTGAGAATTATTCTAAATAAGTTTGATGTGAAAGTTTCTTTATTGGAATACAGATACCCTGAAACATTATTTATGGATGATTTTCATTGCACTCTCTTCACTTATGAAATAAGAATGGAGAAAAATATAAAGATAAAAAAAAATCTGATAGAGAAATGACATTCAAGGATACAAAGATAGAGAATTCAAAGAAGACTCTTAGTGAAGTTGAAGCTGATGAATATGATTCTGAAGATGAGTTTTGTAAAAAATTTGAGGAAATTTTATCCTTGTTTTCTAAGAATTTGAAAATTGGTATAGGGAAATACAAGGGGAAACATGCCTTGAAATATTTTTAATGTGGAGATTTTGGTCACTTTGCGTCCAACTATCCTCAAAAGACAAAAGAATAATATAATGATGATGCTGAAAGAATGCCAAGAAGATCATGGATGAAACATGATGATAAAGATAAATACTTTTCAAAGGGGAAGGATAAAAAATTCATCAAATAAGAAAGAAGAAGTTTTTTTCCTAAAGATGATGATGAAGAATATTGAGAAGCTGAATCTGAAAAATCATTTTCTGAGAAAAATAGAGAGAATACCTTTTTTACTAAAGTGAATAATGAAGATTACATGAGAAACTATTCTAATAAAGAAGAAACTCAACTTGAATATCATCTGAAAAAAGTGTAGAAAGAATGCTTTAGAAAGATCAGAAGTCTTAAGAAGGAAAAAAGGAAGTTGATAAATGAAAATTCCTCATTAAAAAATTAATAAGTGTTTCGTAATTAGAAATAAAGGTTTAAAAAAGAGATATATGATATGAATAATTCTCTTGATAATGAAAAGAATTGTAATGATCATCTGGAGGTAAATCTGAAGGTGAAAGAAGAAGTGTTGGAACTTGTCCAACAAAAACTTTATAAATCTGAAGAAAGAAATATAAAGTTTAAACACTATATCTCAGACTATGGTGATAGTTCTTATAAGAATGAACCTAATAAGGATCAACAAAAGTTACCTTCATAGGTTGATAAAAAAGATGAAACTAGTCCTGAAGAGAACAAAGCTGGAAAGGATATGTGTAATGACCTCACTACTAGAAATTCAGGCTTCTGCGCCTGCTAGCATTAGAGACCGCTTTTGGCGGTCGCTAAAGGGGGTATTAGCGACCGCCAATGGCGGCCGCTAATTCCGTCAAAAAATCTGGCGGGATTTTTCCCGCTTCCAGTCTTCTTCTTCACGGGTTTCCTGTAACACCACGGTGTCGTCGCCTCCTACCGCCTCTACCGTCGCCCACGCCACCACGGGTGACCTCCAAACAAACCTCGAACTCTATTGTTGTACCTAATAGGTCCTTGAACTGCTGTGGAAACCTTACCCTACCTCCCCATGACATCCTCCTAGGTACCTTCTTCTTTCCGACCACCGGGAATCCGCCATGGACGGCGACCGAAGGTTTCGGCATCCCTCCCTGCCACACCCCGCGTCACCGTGTTTAATCGACAGAAAGCCACACAAAATGTCACTGTTTTCATGCGGGGGTTTTAGAGGCCGCCATTGGCGGTCGCTGTTGATCTTCACCGACGAAGCAACAGCGACTGCCATAAGCGGTCGCTGAGCGGCCGCAAAATGCCTTTAGCGACCGCTTTTGGCGGTCGCTAATGGCTGCAATTCTAGTAGTGCCTGAACATAATTATAACTATAATAATAATATTTTTAGTTATTAATTTTATTATTCTTTTATCTTTAATTCAAATTGGTGTGTTTAAATGCTTTAAAATAATATTTTAGGCTAAATGAAATTATTGTTTTTAATTTGAATTTTTTTTAATGGGTATTCAATTTTTTTAAAAAAATATTGGGTTTTTAATGGTGGGGAGTTTTAAAAATCTAAAATAAATTAAAATATAATTTTTTTATATAATCCAAGGAAATAATTATAATGGAAAACTAATTTTAATATGTAATAATATAAATATAAGTGTATAAATATTGATTTTTCCTATTGTAATAATTTTTTTACAAAAAATTGGCAGAGCACCCCACCAACCGAGAGTAGCCTTATAGACCAAGACTTCAAGGCATGGGTTGGAGAATAGCTGAGCACTTGATAAGGATTCCAACCTATGTGTATGGTGAGGAAAACCAGGTGCATAACATAGGAAACATGCACATGGACTCGTGCATAGGGTCTGGTCAGGCATGCACAGAGGGTAGGCCAAATCCCATGGGTGAGGTCCCATGTATAAGGACCCCATGTGTAACACCCTGAGATTTTATGAAAAATATTCTTTTTAATTTCATTAATGTCTTGTGTTGTACGCTAAACCAAAAGGAGCTTCCACAACACGCATCCTTGACTTTCCTTGCATTACACGCAATCACGACCTTCCTCGATAGCGTGTGTAGTACGCAATAACGAGTCTCACAAAAAAACAATATGCTATTAAAATATTATTAAAACTAACTGTTATGAATAGTAATAACCACTTTTTGAAATTTAGTAAATTTTATTTTTCAAAATGGACTTCATTTTTGGATTCGGAATATCGAAATTAGCTTAGGGTGAAATTTTGGTACTTTTTGGATAACTTTCATTTTCTGATGAATAGTGAAAATTACTAAATTTTAATTAAAAACAACCTTTTTAATCGAAATAATTAATAGTGATAAATTATTAATTTGAGTGGTTTTAAATTATATTTAGAATATATTTTTACAATTTAATACAATTTTGTTCATTGGATGTAATTTCACATTTAAACCAGATATAAACAAGTGTCAATCTTTTGATAGTTATTATCTCTTAAGAACACGCTATTTGTTTAGACGACGGGAATTAATTTTTAAATTAATTAATGCAACTGATATGTTTTGAATTTGGTAAAATAGACATCATTTTTTGAGTTCATAATATCAAATATAGCTTAGGCCTAATTTTTGGTATTATTCTGAAAACTTTCATTTTTTGATGAATAGTGAAACCACTAAGTGGTAGTTTAAAAAATGAATTTTTCATAAAACGTAATTTTACCACTTCTGTGAGTGGAATTTAAAAAATCTGAGAGACACGGTTGATTTCAGTAAGTAAAATGTGGTTCAATGAGATGAAAATAATTTTTGGTGAATAGTAACTTTTTACTTGTTTTTACCACGGTTAAAAATAAATAGTGTAATTAAGGGTAACAATGATATTATTATTACCCTAAAACATGTAATAATTATATTGGATAAGTGTAATTCGACCAAAAAAAACCTTAGGAATAAAATATTACCATTTAGGCCCACTTGGATTAGATTAGTACATTTATTATTAATTTATTTAAAGAAGGGTTAAAATAGTTAAAATCAAAGTTTAATAAGAAAACCATTTTTAATATTGGGTTATACATAAGATAAAATCGAATATAAATATTCATTAGAAATATAAAAGGATTTACTACATAATGGTATTTTATTTATAATTTTTAGACATTAAATAAATTAATTTATTTATGACACAACGATGATGCAATAATTATCTTTTTAATGCAATATTGACATAATGGATGTTATAAATACCCAAATAAATGTAATTTGAAACTTTTTGTGAATTCCACTAATTTTATAGGTTAATATGACATGTTAGTATTGATTTAATTAAAGTTTTTCGAACTAATAATTCTGTTATGATTTTCACAAAAATCAATTCCTAAATAGTGTCAAAATTAACATAAAATAGTTTTTAAAACAAATATTATATTTGTAATTGTTATTTTATTCCTAAAAATATAAGGTTCGGTCAAATGACTTAGATAAGGTTATATATATTAATAATAAACAACTTAGGGTTCGTTTGGCTACTTATAGTAAGCTTATTAACCTTATAGTATAAGAACACAAGAAGACACGGTAAACGTAAAATTATTTTACTTAATGTTAAATCTAAATGATAAGGTTAAAATAGGAACCTAAACTTGTCTAAATTCTATTGGATGAGAGGATTTCGACCCATCCACACCTTATCTTCTAAATTAATCAATTTAGAGCTATTTAAAACCGAATTTGACTTTATACTAAAATAATAGTTTTAGTTATTCCAAAGGTGCCCCTCTCCTCCCTTATAAAAGGGAACCTCCTCCCCCTCTTCCTCACACCACTTTGAGCCTTCAAGATCAGCCAAACCCTGCCAATTTATCCTCTCCACTTCCCTATCAACATCCTAGAGGTTCTGGTATTCCTCAAAGACCAATTTTAGTGCCCTAAAAGGAGATCTCAAAGGGGCGCTTCAAAGAAGAGGTAATGTCCGTTACCGATTCTTTCAACTTTATTTCTTCTTCCACTTATTCTTCTTAGGTTGTTTCATTATGAAGTAATAAAATCAGTATCAATCATATACTGATATGTTATTATAAGTATGAAACAACCCTATTTCACCATCTATCCATCCTACGGAAAATGAAATCACCGCGCGTGCGTACGTACGGAATACCGTCTCCACACCGTGGTGTAATCTATTTTCCACCACCACCTTACTTGGAAGGGTATAATGGTGTAAATAATAACTATATATGATTATTGAAAATTGATATTGATTATGAAATAGTATACATACACTCCAATACAATTCCACGATCATGAGAACGATATCATCACTCGTGCGTACGTACGGACTACCGTCTCCACGACGCGATGAGATTCATTCTCCACATTAACCATTCATGAATGATTATAAAGTATATATAATAAGTAATCATGAAATATATGACATAATAATGATACTGGATTTATGTGTATATATATGTATGTCATCTACTTAATTCCATTCAACTCAATAAGGAAACGAAAACAGCGTTCATGCGTACGTACGACCTACCATCTCCATGAATGGCGTATTTCTTTCCATTTACTGATCTATTATATATATGTATATTCTGAATATATATTATATATAAATCATGTTTTATATTCTGGAATTAAGTAATCATTATCTAAGTAATCATATGAATAATTACAATTCAAAACACGGACGAAAAATGAAACGATTTTACCCAAAACGCTCTTTAACATGGAATTTACAAAAGAACAGGTAATATAAAGTCATAAGTGAACCATATATGATATCATAACAATGAGTATGATTCTGGAATAAGTCAATGACATTATTTAAATCATTATATATGAGGTTCATACACTTACGAAGCAAATCGAACATAAGGTAAGGGATAATTTTTCAAATCTCATTTTTATCCGAGATTGCATATTCGTAATTATTTTCTGGGGTTATTGTTATCAACCATGTCCATGTTTCCTAAAAATGGTTTCATGTATGTTTAAAGTCCCTTTTACCCACTCTTGACCTTTACTACATGGTATGTAAGGAATCTTTCTTTTGTTTACGTTACGAGGTACTTTTTTGACTTTTCCGACAAAAGTACAATAAGAATGTTTTTTAACGTATACGGAATGAAAGGATTTTTATGGTTTTATAAAGCCTTATTTTCATGAAGCTTCCTTCAAAATATTTCATGATTATTTTCAACAAAAACCTTTTATTCTAAAATTGCATGACATTTTGTGAAAAGAAAATGATTTTGAAGAAAAAAGGATATTTTCCTCAAGAATTCATTTAAAGTGTTTTATCAAAAGCATTTTCATCTAAGATGACATTATTTCACATGTGTATGTTTCAAGTGTAATGTCTCTATGATTTACATGGTTTCAATTTTCTTATTATGAAATGATATCCATTTCTTTTATATAGATTATGTGATGATGGGATGATGTTTATGAAACCCATTTTATTTATTGGGTTATTATGAATGATGTATGTTTATTTTGTGGCACAAGTAAGAATGATTTCATTATGAGATGGGTGGGACCTATATCTCCTTCCAATGAATTGGGTAAAGATTTTATATCTCATGAGATAGACATGGCTGAAACGGTAGGTTATACCGGTTCAGTGAAACATGATTGAAACGAGGAATGAACTCGGTTCAGAAATGGACTTTGTCTACTAAGATAGTCTTTGCAATGAGTCTTGACTAATAAGAAATTATTATCTATGATTATGTGTGTATGACACAAAGTTTCATGTTTTAAGTTATGATTATTGGGATTTCATTTCACTACTATGAATTATCCCATGTTATGAAATTATGCTCTCTTTTGCAGGTTAAGATTTCCAAGATGTTAGGTTCTTATGAATATGATGTGATTGATATTTCTTTTGTTTACCCTTACTGAGCATTTGAGCACACCCTTTTTATGTTTTCTTTCCCCCAGGATATAAAGAAAGGTTTTAGGTAAGAAAAAAATGGGAAAGATCTTTATGGGAGATGTTGAAGATCTCTCACCACGATTAGAAGATTACGTTCCAAGTTTCCAAAGACACTAAACTATTACAGTTCTTGTGTGTGTGTTTTTGTCATGTACTAAGTATTCCGAAAAAGTAATGTAATGTCTATGTACGTTAAGATTCGGGTCTCTACAGTTGGTATCAGAGGAAAGGTTTAGTCAACCTTTGGAAACTAGGATGCCAGAACTTTAGTGAGGTCCCTAGAGATATTTCTAAGGTATTTCTAGGGATGTACCTAAGGTTAAGTATAAGTATAGGTTATAGTACTAGAATTATGGTAACCTAAGATGTTAGATATTGAAGGTACTCCCCCTTTATTATGTTGTTTTCCCCTAGCGTGATTTTTTCCTCTCACACTATTCTTTTTGGGTTTTAGACGATGGCTGGAACCCGAAGGAACCGTGTTGATCAATGCAATGGACAATGCGGTGATTATCCTCATGAACAAACAAATGTTATGGGAGATGGAGTGAAAAATCTTATTGCTATACTTACACAAGCTATGAATCATTCTGGATTTCCAAATGAGCAGAGAAGGGAACAATATTCTATTGAGTCCTTCATGAGGCAACGTCCACCTTCTTTTAGTGGGTCTTATGATCCACTTGTTGCTGAACAATGGATCAGTACTACTGAAAAGATATTTTCAGTTCTTCAATTTTCTGAACATGATAAATTCATCTTAGCAGTGTATCGTTTGGAAGGTGATGCTGATCAATGGTGGAATCTTATCAAGAATACGAGGCCAAGAGAAGAAATTGAGTCCATGGAATAGGATGAGTTCAAGAACTTATTTTTCAATAAGTACTTCCCTCGTATTCTTCGAACAAAGGTGGAGAAGGAGTTTCTTGAACTAAAGCAAAAGGATGATGAATCTTTTGGTATATATGAAGCGAATTTTTACAAGGCTTGCAAGGTATGCATCTATATTTATCATCCAACCTGAAAGTAAAGTTGATCGATTCTTCAGTGGCTTAAAACCAAATCTTCGAAGGGCATTAGCTATAAGAGACTTCAGTAGCTATGAAGAAATTGTGCGTTGTGCTATCAAGGTAGAATTGGAAGTTGGTGTTACTTATCCATCTCATAGTTTTGACAAGAAATGAAAGATGGAGTTCGAGGAGAAATCTCAGAATAATGGTGAAAAGAAGATGAATGTTTCCTTATGCTCAAAGTGTAGAAAGAAGCATGGTGGAGATTGTCTTAAAGGGACTAGAAAATGTTTTAAGTGTGGAAAAGAAGGTCATCGAGTAGATGAGTGTCGAAGTAATGGAAAAAGGGTTTCTAATGATGTTAATAAAGAAAAGACTATAGAGAACACACCACCAACACTTCAATGCTTCAAGTGCAAGGAAATGGGGAATTATGCTAATAAATGCCCTAATCCAAGGGTTAGTGATGATCGACATGGGAAACCACTTAAGGAAAAGGAAAAAGGGAAGTCACATGCGATCACTATTGGTGATTTTGAATATGACAACAATGTGGTGGAATGATTAAGTGTTTATGTAATGGGATTCCAAAATAATGTTGTATATAGTATCGTGGAATATTGGAATATTTATGTATTGGTCTATTGTGGTTTTCAATGGTACCGGTAACCATGGAAAGTGATTGAGATATTTTTGGTAAGCAGATGATATGCACATAATGAAGGGATAAGAAGATAATGAGATGTTTGATTGTATTCATGAGCTCATGATTGATATAAGGACTAAGTGATATCATGGATTGAGTATAAAGAATTTTTAGGATTTTGTTATGTGGAAAGTGTTAACTTTTAACTGCATTCATGTTTTCACTATGGTTCAATTAATGGGTATTCATTCTTCAAGAGAATACACGATTAAGGTATTAACATGTTTGTAATTTGGCCAACAAGATATATCTTATGATATATGGGGGATAAATTATGGCATTCACGTGATTGTTATGTGACATTTCAAGTAATCATTTTCTTTATACTATGAGCTTGGACTGAAGTATTTTAGATAAGCCTAAAGATTGGAATAGATTATGTTGGACATAAGTTATTATTGGTTAAGGATAGAACTTTTTTCGATATTATTGATGGGATGTTATAGTAATATATCTTTAGAAAAAGGAAAACCTACAGGACGAGCGACAACCCATCGCGTCGGACAAGGCTGTGGGAATCGAACCCACAACTGAAGTGCGACCGGCCTTTATCGCCTACCACTGGCCTACAGGAAGTCCTTGTTTAGTATAAACTAGTTTTATTATATTAAGCAGTATGATATATGAAGTATAAGTCCATTTTAGGAACCATATATGATTAATCTCACTATAGATAGACTTATGTATTTTTTGATAAATTTTCCAACCATTTGTTTGAGACAGATGGAATGACCCATCATTCTATCATATGATCTTCTAACACATCATGAATGAAAAATTCAACTTAATTTCTTTAAGAGATGAAGTGGAAATTGTCCAATGAACGACCAACGGTGAGACTATACCAAAATCACGAAAGTATTTCTTCTTCCAATCTCACCAAATTTAGGGAAAATATCTTGAAAACAAAAAATGTTGTCCTAGTGATCTTATATCTGATGAATCAGATGGTACGTTAGATCGTTACAAATTTATGGCTTTGTGATTGCTGGATTTTCCATAGCCATGTTCTCTACCACTCTCTATCAGAACATGATGGTTAGATTTCTCTTCCATATCCATATTTTCACCTATGTGGAAACCCAGTGATTAGTTTATTTTGGTAACCGTTACGTTTCATACTTTTATTTTTAAAGTTTGGTTTTGGTATTCCTTTTTATGATGTGTGTTTCTATTAAAGAAACTTTCGAGGAGTAAACCATTTATAACCCCGATGAATTTCGAGGGCGAAATTCATTTTAAGGGGGGTAGAATGTAACACCCCGAGATTTTATGAAAAATATTCTTTTTAATTTTATTAATGTCTTGTGTTGTACGCTAAACCAAAAGGATATTTCACAACATGCATCCTTGAATTTCCTTACATTACATGCAATCGCGACCTTCCTCGATAGCATGTGTAGTACACAATAACGAGTCTCACAAAAAAAATATGCTATTAAAATATTATTAAAACTAACCGTTATGAATAGTAATAACCACTTTTTTAAATTTTTTAAATTTTATTTTTCAAAATGGACTTCATTTTTTGATTCGGAATACCGAAATTAGCTTAGGGTGAAATTTTGGTACTTTTCGGATAACTTTCATTTTCTGATGAATAGTGAAAATTACTAAATTTTAATTAAAAACAACCTTTTTAATCGAAATAATTAATAGTGATAAATTATTAATTTGAGTGGTTTTAAAGTATATTTAGAATATATTTTTACAATTTAATACAATGTTGGTCATTGGATGTAATTTCACATTTAAACCAGACATAAACAAGTGTCAATCTTTTGATAGTTATTATCTCTTAAGAACACGCTATTTGTTTAGACGATGGGAATTAATTTTTAAATTAATTAATGCAACTGATATGTTTTTAATTTGGTAAAATAGACATCATTTTTTGAGTTCATAATATCAAATATATCTTAGGCATAATTTTTGGTATTTTTCTGGAAACTTTCATTTTTTGATGAATAGTGAAACCACTAAGTGGTAGTTTAAAAAAATGATTTTTTCATAAAACTTAATTTTACCGCTTCTGTGAGTGAAATTTTAAAAATCCGAGAGACACGGTTGATGTCAGTAAGTAAAATGTGGTTCAATGAGATGAAAATAATTTTTGGTGAATAGAAACTTTTTACTTTTTTTTACTACGGTTAAAAGTAAATAGTGTAATTAAGGGTAAAAATGATATTATTATTACCCTAACACATGTCCTAATTCTATTGGATAAGTGTAATTCTACCAAAAACAACCTTAGGAATAAAATATGACCATTTAGGCCCACTTGGATTAGATTAGGATATTTATTATTAATTTATTTAAAGAAGGGTTAAAATAGTTAAAATCAAAGTTTAATAAGAAAACCATTTTTAATATAGGTTTATACATAAGATAAAATCGACTATAAATATTAATTAGAAATATAAAACGATTTCATACATAATGGTATTTTATTTATAATTTTTAGACATTAAATAAATTAATTTATTTATGACACAACGATGATGCAGTAATTATCATTTTAATGAAATATTGACATAATTGATGTTATAAATACCCAAATAAATGTAATTTGAAACTTTTTATGAATTCCACTAATTTTATAGGTTAATATGACATGTTAGTATTGTTTAATTAACTTTTTTCGAACTAATAATTCTGTTATGATTTTCACAAAAATCAATTACTAAATAGTGTCAAAATTGACATAAAATAGTTTTTAAAACAAATATTATATTAGTAATTGTTATTTTATTCCTAAAAATCTAAGGTTCATCCAAATGACTTAGATAAGGTTATATATATTAATAATAAACAACTTAGGGTTTTTTTGGTAGCTTATAGTAAGTTTATTAACCTTATAGTGTAAGAACACAAGAAGACACGGTAAACGTAAAATTATTTTACTTAATGTTAAATCTAAATCATAAGATTAAAATAGGAACCTAAACTAGTCTAAATTCTATTGGATGAGAGGATTTCGAACCATAACCACCTTAGCTTATAAATGAATCAATTTGGAGCTATTTAAAACCGAATTTGACTTTATAATAAAATAATAGTTTTAGTTATTCCAAAGGTTCCCCTCTCCTCCCTTATAAAAGGGAACCTCCTCTCCCTCTTCCTCACACCACTTTGAGCCTTCAAGCTCGGACAAACCCTGCCAATTTCTCCTCTACACTTCCCTATCAACATCCTATAGGTTCTGGTCTTCCTCAAAGACCAATTTTAGTGCCCTAAGAGGAGATCTCAAAGAGGCGCTTCAATGAAGAGGTAATGTCCGTTACCGATTCTTTCAACTTTATTTCTTCTTCCACTTCTTCTTATTAGGTTGTTTAATTATGAAGTAATAACATCAGTATCAATCATATACTGATATGTTATTATAAGTATGAAACAACCCTATTTCACCATCTATCCATCCTACGGAAAATGAAATCACCGCGCGTGCGTACGTACGGAATACCGTCTCCACACCGTGGTGTAATCTATTTTCCACCACCACCTTACTTGGATGGGTATAATGGTGTACATAATAACTATATATGATTATTTCAAATTGATATTGATTCTTAAATAGTATAAATACACTCCAATACAATTCCACGATCATGATAACGATATCATCGCTCGTGCGTACGTACGGACTACCGTCTCCACGACGCGATGAGATGCATTCTCCACGTTAACCATTCATGAATGATTATAAAGTATATATAAAAGTAATCATGAAATATATAACATAATAATGATACTGGATTTATGTGTATATATATTTATGTCATCTACTTAATTCCATTCAACTCAATAAGGAAACGAAAACAGCGTTCATTCGTACGTACGACCTACCGTCTCCATGAACGGTGTATTTACTTCCATTTATTGATCTATTATATATATGTATATTCTGAATATATATTTTATATAAATCATGTTTTATATTCTGGAATTAAGTAATCATGATCTAAGTAATCATATGAATAATTACAAGTCAAAACACGGACGAAAAATGAAACGATTTTACCCAAAACGCTCTTTAACAAGGAATTTACAAAAGAACGGGTAATATAAAGTCATAAGTGAACCATATATGATATCATAACAATGAGTATGATTCTGGAATAAGTCAATGACATTATTTAAATCATTATACAGGAGGTTCGTACACTTACGAAGCAAATCGGACCTAAGGTAAGGGATAATTTTGCAAATCTCATTTTTATCCGAGATTGCTTATTCGTAATTATTTTCTGGGGTTATTGTTATCATCCATGTCCATGTTTCCTAAAAATGGTTTCATGTATGTTTAAAGTCCTTTTTACCCACTTTTGAATTTTACTACATGGTATTTAAGGAATCTTTCTTTTGTTTACGTTACGAGGTACTTTTTTGAATTTTCCGACAAAAGTACGATAAGAATGTTTTTTTAACGTATACGGCATGAAAGTATTTTTATGGTTTTATAAAGCCTTATTTTCATGAATATTCAATCAAAATATTTCATTAATATTTTCAACAAAAACCTTTTCTTCTAAAATTTCATGACATTTTGTGAAAAGAAAATGATTTTGAAGAAAAAAGGATATTTTCCTCAAGAATTCATTTAAAGTGTTTTATCAAAACCATTTTCGTCTAAGATGACATTATTTCACATGTGTATGTTTCAAGTGTAACTCCTCTATGATTTACATGGTTTCACTTTTCTTATTATGAAATGATATCCATTTCTTTTATATAGATTATGTGATGATGGGATGATGTTTATGAAACCCATTTTATTTATTGGGTTATTATGAATGATGTATGTTTATTTTGTGGCACAAGTAAGAATGATTTCATTATGAGATGGGTGGGAACTATATCTCCCTCCAATGCATTGGGTAAAGATTTTATATCTCATGAGATAGACATGGCTGGAACAGTAGGTTATACCGGTTCAGTGAAACAGGATTGAAACGAGGAATGAACTTGGTTCAGAAATGGACTTTGTCCACTAAGATAGTCTTGGCAATAAGTCTTGACTAATAAGAAATGATTATCTATGATTATGTGTGTATTCCACAAAGTTTCATGTTTTAAGTTATGATTATTGGGATTTCATTTCACTACTATGAATTATCCCATGTCATGAAATTATGCTCTCTTTTACAAGTTAAGATTTCCAAGATGTTAGGTTCTTATGAATATGATGTGATTAATATTTCTTTTGTTTACCCTTACTGAGCATTTGAGCTCACCCTTTTTATGTTTTCTTTCCCCCAGGATATAAAGAAATGTTTTAGGTAAGAAAAAAAAGGGAAATATCTTTATGGGAGATGTTGAAGATCTCTCACCACGATTAGAAGATTACGTTCCAAGTTTCCAAAGACACTAAACTATTACGGTCCTTGTGTGTGTGTTTTTGTTATGTACTAAGTATTCCGAAAAAGTAATGTAATGTCCATGTACGTTAAGCTTCGGATCTCTACACCATGAGTGTGTGTTTGTATCATCGAAGTTTGGATTCACATGATGAAGACTATAAGGAATCCCCAGGCACTGACTCTATTTCGATGTGGGACACAATTTTTCCTGTGGATCGCAATCTTTTCCATCCGATCTCACAGTGTGAGATCCTTACCGTCCATGTCAATCCCATGTTTAAACCACCACTGTCACATTTCTAATGCCGTGTTTCTCTCAGTCGTCCAATCAGGATTTTCCTAATATGGACCATTGAAGCTCTTTTAATTCACGCAATTGACACCAATCATTTGATCAAAACCGCTATCTAATCTTTTTAATCCATCATTTTAAAATGCGTCAGATAAATCCAGTCTGTCTGATTGGATCCGTAGACACATCAAAACCACCCATTGATCATCCACATAACCCCCTTGTTAAACTTGTTTAGGGTTAATATTGACCCTTTGATCAGACCAAAATTAATCTGATCTATCCATTTATTCTCTCTTCTTCTTCCTCATTGAAGCCAAACCAGCCCCCATCGCACCACTAGTCTCCGACCCCTCTCCATAACCTCTTTCTTGTGATGATATCCCTCTCTTCCTAACATGTTTTCTATTGTCTTGGCCCCTTTGTTTGTATTTATGAAATTGGTGTTATTTTAATCCAAATATCCTCATCTATGATGTGGATCGACTTAATTTCCTTGTTTTTATATTTCAGGGTGTCAACCATAACGTTACTCATTGTTTGACTCTAATTAATATTTTTGTTTGGGTTAGCCTTGGTCAATTTGAAGCAACAATTGAAAACATTGTTTTTTTAAAATCGTCACTTTGCACCCAAATTGTTACCCAAAAATTCTCTTTTCCAAGTCTCTCTCTCTCTTAGTTTCAGAAACATTATCCCTCTCCTGATTAATCAAGTAAGGGGATTTTTATTATTTCTTTTTGTGTACACTAATATATGTACATATATATACATATGTATGTGTGTGTGTGTGTTTATACCACATCCTTTTAACCAAAATACTATACATGAAATGTTTTATTGATTTAGAAGATCTATACCTAAAGTATTATGGTTTTAAGAATGAAATATTTTTAGTAAATTATGTTATTTACCAAAAATTAAATATATATGTGTATATACATGTGTATAAACATATATATAGCTTAATATTTTCAGAATATATATGCATATTTGTTAAGGGTTTCTTTTCAAAGATTCTTATTTTTGAAAAACATATTCATAAACTTAGTTTTCAAAATTTAATTTAATTAGGGTGATATATACATATGTGAGTCTGTGTGTAATACTTCATTCAAGTAAACACATTTTCATTTATTTATCAACTTTTCTTGGTTTTTGATCATATGGGAGGGTTCTTGTTTTATGATTTTGGAAGGTGTTTTATATATACGAACCATATACACTTTTATATGTATATATATATAGTTATATATATATATATGTGTGTGTATATATAAGAATTTAAATATAAACAACTTAAGAATAGATGTTATTTCTCCATCATTTAAAATGGTATTTATCCACCTCCATACTAATGTTTCATGATTTTAAACTCTTATAAACACTTTGGTTGTTCAACTGCATGAGATAAATCTTATTAATTTATGTTAAATTATGAAACAAATTATTATTTCATGTGCGAAACATATTTATTTATTTTATAAGATTATTTTGAGAAGGAAAAACAATATATTCATTTTTTATTAAATGGGAATTTATTTCATTATTAATTTTATTGCTAACTTACAAATAAATTCAATTAATTTTTGTATGATAAGAATCCTTTTATGATTAAGAGTTAAACTTTTCAAGGTGGTATGGGACAATTTGAATTGTTTAAAGATTATGTACCTTAACAATTTATCAATGATTTTATTGTAATCTATGTTTAAGATACAAATAAATCAATGTGGTATGGGAAACGTTGATTTAAAGACATATTTTTATAAGACATATGAGGAATGTATTGGAATTACTATGTGATAGGCGAGGCTTGATATAGCCTCTCGCTGCATCGGTAGGTCTCATGAGGCCAACCAAGTCTTGGCATGAGGCCTTGAAAAAATGGTTATGTATGGTCTTGGAATGAGTCCTTGAAAAAATTTTTATGATGTCTTTCATTATGAATTCCCTCATAATGATTCTAGTAAGTGAAATCCCATGTGATTATTCGACTAGTAGAATAACCATGGTTAAGAATCATTTTCTTATGAACATGTGTTAATCAATTATACATTTTAAAATGAACATGGTATAATGTTTTATAATTATATATATATATTTTTATATAAAATCGGTTATTAAGAAGGATTAATATTTAGTTTCCAAACTATGAAACAAAGGTTACAAAATTTATCTATCATTTCATGGATTGTATATATGTTTTGAATGATAAATGACATATTTTATGTGAAAATTCGGAATAAATATTATTTCGTGTGTAAATGTTTTATCCACACCCATGGAATGTCATAGAATGATTAAGTATGGAAATTATCTATCTTATAGGTGTAATTTCAGGCATTTCTATTCAAGTGCGTGCATATTTTTATAATTCATTTTTTGAAACTCTTAAATATGTTTAGAAATTTCGAGCATAAGTTTATCCTAAAAGCTATTTCAAAATCTCTCACGAAAATGACGATGACATGTTATGAGAAATGTTAATTTCATGATTTTGAACATTTATTTTAAAGAAATGTTTTAAGGAAAAATTAGTTCTCAATGATCTTCTTATAAAACCCCTTACTGGGCATTTTATGGTCACTCTACATTTTATAAACAGTTTTATAGGTTTAGAATACTTGCTATAATGAAAGTATATTGTGGAAGAAATTATGCTGAATAATCAATGTTTATTAAGTTTTAATTTTGTTCTTCTTGTTAAAATGTAAGTTTTATATCTAATTTTGTAGAACCCATACCGGTAAAAGGTCCTATATTGTATTTAATGCTATGCATTTATTCATGTTTCATTAATAAAAAATTTACGTAGCATTTGTAAGGGATGAACCCATGTTTTGGGTTCGGGTATTTACACTATATATGTAGGAAAAGTTAATAATACAGAAAAATCATATGTATCTAAAAATATAAAGTCCATAAAAATATATTCTAATTATATTTCTGATAAGTTTGAACCGAAACATGAGTTGAAGATAAAGTTATTGTTGAAAACATAAAAGTTGATGATCAGTAGTGTTCTGTAAAAAAGGTTGTTGAGAAGTGTGTTCACAAATTTAGTTAGTATGAAATTTTCAGACATAAATATTCATTTTATGGCTATTCTAGTATTGTGGTTGATTCAGACACAAAAAAATTTGTTGGTTCAACCAACAACATTACTACTATTGGACAATTTATAGAAGACAATGTTTGAGGGGGAGTCAATCCTCTCAAAGGAAGAAGAATGAGAAGAAAATAAAGAATAAAACATAGATGGATGATGTGAAAGTAGAGAATAAGTTTCAAGCATTGGAAAATATTTTTGAAAGGTGTGAACTACCAGACATATTGTTAAGGGTTGTCTTGTTTTATGGTCCACACAACAAAAGGTTTTTATAAAATCTCAGAAGCTAGAGGTGAATAATGAAAAGGAAGAAAGAAAAGATCTTATTGTCGTAACCACTTTTAAACTACAAAAGGATAACATCCATGGATTCTTGATAGTGGGTTTTCTTCTCATATGATATGATACTTAATGTTGTAGAATAATTTGAATGACTTCAAATATAAAACGGTGACATTTGGAAATAATTAATCCTTGAGGATAAAAGGTGTTGGATCATCCATCATTGGGAAAGAAAAGATGAAATCCAAGAAAACGTTATATATTTATGGGATGAAGCACAACTTTCTGAGTGTTTTCTAACTCTATGATGTGGGTAACAAAATTATCTTCAAGAAAGATGGGTTTTTTTTATGAAAAGTGAATAAGATGGAAAGATAGTTATAAGAGTCCAACTTACAAAAGGAAACATTTTCCAAGTTGGTGAAATAAAAAATTTCTGTTACATGATTATGGTGGAAGGAAATAATTTGCGGTATAAAATGGTGGGACACATTCATCAAAGAAACATGAGAAAACTATCAATGTGATACAGTGCCTGCAATATTCTTGATATTTCAAGAAGAAGAGATTGGTGTTTCACTATTTGTCAAAAAAGGATGATTACAAATTAGTGCATAAGAAAGTTAACATTAGTTCAAAATGACCCCTGGAACTTATTCATTCTGATATCTATGTAACAATGAGAAAATAATCAATAAATGGAGATAAGTTCTTCATCTCTGTAACGACCTGAATCCGGCGCCCCTCCACTAGTGCCCCGTACCTAGTGCACCACATGACATAAAGCGCGTTTCCCCAAACGCCAGAGGCTGCCGACTAGCAGCGAGGGCCTTGGTGAGTCAGTGGGAAAACTATGCCCTAATTTGGTAAAGTATACAAGGTACGGAAAACAACCATCAAGAGAGGAAGCAATAACAACATAAATAACAAATAAAACCAACAACAGAAGCAATGAATACAATAGTAATGGTGATAATTATGCAGCAGGTACAAGTATCTAAGGAAAGCAGCAAACACAACAACGTGATGAAATACAACTGAAACCAAGTGAAAAAGAAATAAAAGTAGACTCCTCAGCATCATGATCCATGTCTCTATCCCATGCTCTCCAGCTCCCGTGCAATCAAGAACCTGATGTAGAAGGGAGATTTCCCTTATCTATACCTGCAGCAACATAGTCTGCTTTGGCCCAAAACATGGCCCAAATAGGGTGTGAGATACAATCCCAGTAGGCAATCACCCAAAGATCTGTGCCTAACAGTCAATGAATACATGACAGTAATAAAAAAAGAAGCAGTAAATAGGATAGCACAACCAGCTATAATCCACAGTTCTAACATGTAAAGTACACAAGTAACAGCCAAAACAAGGAGTAAACAAGTAACACTCTGGGTAGCTCTCACAGCCTAATCCCTATGGCTCAACCTACAAAGCACTAGCAACCATTTGGGAGGTACACACAGTCTCACCCCTCTGGTTCAGCTAAAAAGTAGACTCTATGGGGAAGCACTCACCGTCAATTCCCCCTATAGTCTCATATCATACTAAAGACTCTCTGGGGAAGCACTCAACGTCTCACTCCCCCTGTGGCCCGCGTCTAGGAACTACAGACTCTCTGAAGAAGTACTCATCGTCAATTCCCCCTGTGGTCTCACATCGTATTAAAAGACACTCTGGAGAATCCCTTACGTTGATTCTTCCTATGGTCTACTACACTAGGCTCTCACAGTCCTGTGTGGAAAAGTAAAACATGATCATCACACATTTACATTGTCCAAGTAAACCTCAAGAACTACTTGGCTATAATTCTAAGGCTCAACAGCAATCATAAGACAACAGTTCCACTATCCTACGACTAGACATGGCAACTGGCAACGCTAAATAGCACAAAAAGCATGGAAAAGCAACCCGAGCACAAAATAAATTACTCTACTCACAAGAAATAACCTCTACTAAAGTAATCAAGAAAAGAAGACAAAAAGCAGGAGGAAAACAGGAAGCACACAATACCCCATTCAAGGGTATTGATGGAATTTTCACATAATATTCATCAACTTTCTACGGAAAGGCACAAACCACTTACCTTGATCCTAGGAGATCGATATACGTGAACCTCGACGACATATTCCACTTATAACGACGTATATCTGAGAAAACGCACAAAACGCTCAAACTACGATATCTTGAAAACAATGAGGAATCCAGAAACAAGGCTCAAGTAGAAGGATGAACTCACCGCTGTGCTTCCAACACAATCGACCATGCTTGAATCGAAGAACGGACAGTGAGGTGGGAGTTCGTCGAATATTCGGCCGTACGGGTCGCTGTCAGACGAACCAGAGCTAGAAGAAGGAAAATATCTCGATGAGGCACGACCCCAGTCCATTTAATGAAAAAAATAAAGTACATGACGTGTACTTATTGAGTACACAGTGTGTACTTCAGTTTTCTGTACTCTGAATTAACCGGCCTCCACCTCACCCTTACACACTGTGTGTGTGGCCCGGACACGGCCAACACACTGCTTCGAGCGGAAAAGGGAGTACACAGCGTGTACTTAGAAAGTACACGGCATGTACTTCAAAAATTTCCAGAAAGTTAATTTTCCTCAAAAACTCCAGAAAAAGGAAAAAATTACCTGAAAAGAAGATCCAGGTTCTTACAAACTTCTCCCCTTAAAGAAATTCGTCCCTGAATTTCCGTAATGAGGCGGAGAAGAAGAAACCCTGAATAGATCCGGCCACTACGATCGTACATCGGTCTCCCTCTCCTAGGTCTCGTCTGGTACTCGTCTGTGCTGCCATAGCACCTGTACCAGAGGAACGGACAACCCATGGAGAACCTTCATACTACGATCGACAATCTGGATAGGATGCTCCTTGAATGACGCATCCGCTTCAAGATAAAATTCCTTAGACTGAAAGACATGATATAGGTCTGAAAAGTAACGTCAGAGCTGAGAGACATGGAAGACATTGTGCATGGCCCGATACCGCTGAGGTAGCTGCAATCGATATGAGACCGACCTAACTCTCTCCAAAACCTCAAACGGCCCGACGTACCATGGTGAAATCTTACCCTATCTTCGAATCCTTTTGTGTCCCAACCTCGGTGCGACACGTAGTAAAACCTGATCTCCGACCTCGAACTCCAGAGGTCGTCTCTGCTGATCAGCTTAAGACTTCTGTTGAGAGTTCACTATAGCTATTCTCTTCCGAATCAGATCTATCTACTCTGAAGTCTCCTGAACAAGACGAGGTCCCATCAAAGCTGCCTCTTCTGCCTCCAGCCAGCATAAGGGTGATCGGCATGGCCTACCGTACAAAGCCTCATATGGTTCCATCTGAATGGTCACCTGGAAACTATTGTTGTAGGAGAACTCCACCAGAAGAATATGCTTCTCCCAAGAACCTTCAAAGTCTAGAATGCAAGATCAGAGCATATCCTCAAGCACCTGGATCGTGCGCTCGGACTGGACATCAGTCTGGGGATGGTATGTTGTACTCAAAAGTACCTGTGTACCCAAGGCCTTCTGAAGTCCCTGCCAGAACCAAGAGGTAAAGCGCACATCTCTGTTTGAAACAATGGAGTGTGGAACTCCATGCACACGAACTATCTCTCAGATGTAAAGTCGTCCCAGATCGTTGACACTAAAGGTCTCCTTGATCGGAAATAAGTGAGCAACATTCATAAGCATGTCGACGACAACCCAAACAGCATCGTTCCCCTAAGGAGACCTCATAAATCCAGTCACGAAGTCCATCGCAACATCATTCCACTTCCACTCCAGAATGGGTAACTGCTGTAAAAGACCCTCTGGTCGTTGATGCTCTACTTTAACCTGATGACAAGTAGAACATCTCATGAAAAAACCAGCAACATCCTTCTTCATACCTGTCCACTAGTACTGGCGATGAAGATCCCGATACATCTTGGTGACGCCAGGATGAACTGCCCAAACTGAGGAATGAAAATCCTGCATCAGCTCCTCACGTATGTCTGATGGCACCCATACGCATCCCTAAAAACGCAAGATCTCATCCTCGCCCACTGTCCATCCAGGAAGAGGGTCCTCTCCTAACACACTCTCCCGCAGGACTAAGCCTTCCGAGTTTGATAGCTTCCTCATCCATACACGATCAAGTAGCATGGAGGTAACAACTACAGAAGATAGAAAAGTCTATTCCCGTTTATCGTACACCTCCAGATGCATCTTAGAGAATAGAGCCATTAGCTGCCACTCACTACTGGCCTCCTGAACTGCCTGAACCTGAGTTCTCCTTCTCAACGCATCTGCCACTACGTTGTGCTTTCTTGGCGTATAGGCAAGCTCGAGATCAAACGACTGAAGATACTACCCACCTGCACTTCCTCAGATTCAGATCACACTGATTGAATATATATTTTAGACTCTTGTGGTCAGTGAATACCACAAAGTGTTCTCCAAGAAGATAGTGTCTCCAACAGTGCAAGGCATGAACAACAGCTGCCAACTCCAGATCGTGCGTCGGGTAGTTCCTCTCATGTGGCCTCAACTGCCGAGACCCGTATGCAACGACTCAATCTCCCTGCATAAGTACATCTCCTATCCCGATACCTGAGGCATCATAGTAGACTATATAGTTCTTTCCTGGCTCTGGAAAGACTAATATTGATGTCAACGTCAACCTCTCTTTCAGCTCCTGATAGTCTGACTCACAAGAATCTGACCATAAGAACTTTTCCCCCTTCTTGGTCAGACCTGTCAAAGGTGCAGCTAGATGAAAAGAGTCCCAAATGAAGTGTCGGTAGTATCCAGCCATCCCTAGGAGTCTTTTTAACTCAAAGACGTTCTTCAGATGCTCCCAGGAAACTAAAGCTCTCACTTTCTCTGGGTCTACTGACACTTCTGCCTCTGAGATGACATGAACCAAGAAGTGAATATGATCCATCCAGAAGTGTCACATAGAGAGTTTAGCATAGAGATGATGCTCTCTCAGTGTACTCATAACTATATCAAGGTGTGAGGAATAGTCGTGTCGAGTGTGAGATTACACCAAGATATCGTCCACGAAGACCACAACGAAGGAGTCCAAGTAAGGATGGAACACTCGGTTCATCCGTGCCATGAAAACTGCAGGTGCATTCGTGAGACCGAACAACATGATTTTATACTTATATAGACCATATCTGATCCTAAATGTTGTCAGAGGTATAGCTGATGGTCTAACGCGCAACTGATGATAACCGAACCTCAAGTCGATCTTTGAGAACACCCGGGCTCCTCGAAGCTAATCGAAATGGTCATTAATCCGCAGAAAGGGATATCGGTTCCTGACCGTCAACTGGTTCAACTTCCAATAATCCACACAATGCCGAAGGGTACCGTCTACCTTCTTCGAAAACAGAACAGGTGAACCCCAAGGAGAAGTACTGGGTCGGATAAAACCCTTAGCCTGTAGCTCCTCCAACTACTTCTTGAGCTCCTGCAACTCAGTTGTGGCCATCCTATAGGGAGGAATAGACACCGGTGCCGCTCCTGTCATCTCTAGGACATAGAGATCCCATAAGAAGTTATACCCTGCAACCTCGATAGGTACTCTCTACACTGGCGTAAACTAGATGTCCTCGTTCCCAAAGGTGTGTCTAGTGTCAACGAGTCGGCAGAAGAAAAGATGCAGAGTCCAAGACTCTCCACAACAGCAACAAAGATAAAGATATTCATAACACCAGTATTGAAAAGGGCTAAAGATAAAACTGAGGCTACTAAAATCGTACCTCGAACAGTAAAAGGGCCGAGATCCTGCTCCTGATAAGTCTGCTCCATGGCGAAAAATTGTCCTGTACCGCACCCCTGCGCCCCTGGCTGACCACTCTGAGCTGAACCGCCCTGCTGGTGCTGAGGAACTGGTGGATGAACACCACGACCTCGACCTCCACCTCGGCCTGAATGGCTGGAAGAACTCCAGCTTCCTGACTGGTGAGAAACTGGTGGGGCTTCTCCTGAATGAGGAGTCATGAAAGAACCCCAGTCACCAGCTGCTGGTGAGAAAACCTGACAGAAATGCTGAAGGTGACCCAACTTGCTGCAATATCGGCACTCCACGGGGTCTCTTTGGCATTGAGGCCTCGTGTTCCCTGACTGGATAAACTGGTATCATGTCACCTGACTGCTTGATGATGCATCTCGCTTCCTCGAATCACCGCGCGTAGACTCCCTACAGCGCTTATTGCTGTCATCTGGAAAAAAGCTAACTTTGGAAGAAGAACCGCCCTGGATCAAAGCTCCATAGTCTCTATGATTGCGCTATGCAATAAGTGCTTGGTTGACGATGGAAGTGATGGAAGTCAACTGGAAGATTTTCACCTGCGAGCGCATCTCTCGCTTGAGTCCCTCCTCAAACTTCATTACCAAGAACACCCCACTCCCATCCCAAAGGGGTGTAAAACACTGCAGCTCGGTGAAACGAGAGGAATACTCCATTAAAGATAGAGTACCCTGCTCTAAGATCATGAACTCCCAGGCTTGATCAGCCCTCAGGGTCTCTGGGTAGAAGTAGTCATAGAACATGTGTTGGAACTCCTCACAAGTCATAGCCTGCTGTTGACCCGCCTGCGAGATCATGTCCCACCACCTCTTGGCGGAGTCTCAGAGCATGTAGGTGGAAAGCTTGACCCACCTCTATGGCGGCGTCTTCAGATGCTCGAAGATAGTCAGCATGGATTCCATCCATGACTCTGCAGCCTGAGGTCCTCCCTCCCCCAAGAACGTGGGATGATGTTGTTGCTGGAAAACCCGCATCAAGTCTGCCATAGTCGTGGCAGGAGGCGGCACTCCCTGGATGTCCTGCATCATCCTCATGAAACCTTCCCTGAACTGTGCCTCCGTGCCTGCAACTGGTATAACAGTCGGTGCCAAGGCTGGCCCGACTGGAGGATCGGTAGGAAGTCCTTGATCAGCCCTGTCTGGCGTCTGATCACTGCCTAACGAAAGACGTACTACTAGAGGACATCTCAGAGGCATAGCTATGAAAGGTCAAAAGTACACCTTAGATCAGGAAAACAAGGACAAAAAAAAACAAGAGTACTAAACGAGAACAGGGGAAGAAAAACACAAAAGATTGCAAACACGACTACACGGCATGTATAAAAACTATACGACATGTCTTCTTATGACACTGACATGGGCATGTACTCCTTCCCTACAAGTCATGTAACACCTCAAACTACACGACGTGTTGACCCCAAAACATGGTGTGTACAAGAAAACTAATCCCCTTCCCGAGTCTCTTTACACGGCTAACCCACACGGTCCATCTTAACCTGAGACTACATGGCATGTTCTAAACTACACGGTGTATACTAGACAAGGCTTCAGCGGCTCGTGTTGTTAAGCACACGGCCGTCTACATGGATGAACCTTATACGCCTTGCTCTGAACAAAAACAACGTTTATAGGTGAAGGTGACACCGTCTCGTGTTGTTCGTGACATGGCCGGGTACCTGGACACGACTACACAGTGTGTTCCGAACAAACACGGTGTGTGTAAAAGAAGGTAAAGTTGGCCCGTGTTGTTCGTGACATAGACGGGTACCTGGACAGGACTACACGGCGTGTTCCCTATGGACACTGCGTGTTTACCTGAGCTTCCCCGACCCGTGTTGTAAGTGACACGACCGGGCACACGGCTCCGAAATCACACGGCGTGTACCTACCATACATGGCGTGTTTTTGAAGTTACTTTCATGACCCCATGTTCTGCCCACACAGTCAGTCACACGGCCTGAAAACTACACAGCGTGTATTCAAAAAGTACACACCGTGTATTCTGGGTTTTTTCAGGCAGTAGCTCAGAAACTGCATAGAATTCCAAAAACACTAAAAACAAGGGAAATAGGTTCCAAGTTTCAATCCGTGAGGGCCCATAACACCTCAAGAACCAAAATTTGGTGTTCACTTTAAGCAAAGAACAAAAAAAAATAGTTTTCTAACATGACAGCAGAGGATCTATCAAGCATCTATCACAACAACATGCATAATCTACACAAAATCTATCACAACAGCATGCAATCGCTAATGCACCCTAGATGGCATGGCATGAATGCATGGCATTTGATTTCTACAAGTTCTTATATGATTCATGAGATGACATACCCTTATCTCATCGGGTTGCGACAGAAATAGAACCGCAATATCAAAACAATAATAGCACAAGTCATGTGAATCACTCTAGGTGAAATCAGATCAACTATAAAATCTCAAAACCAGCAAGCTGCAATTAACGAGGTAGTATGTATCTTCACTATACACGGGTTAGCTACTCCCGAGAACAACTTAATTCCAAGTACCGAATCCGTCCTATCCCTGGATAAGGTCTCCAAACAGTAAAGCAAGAGAAAAGAACCCCTCTGATAACACTTTGTAACGACCCGAATCTGAAGCCCCTCCATTGGTGCCCCGTACCCAGTGCGCCACATGACCTCAAGCGCGTTTACCCAAATTCCAGAGGCTGCCAAATAGTAGTGATGGCCTTGATGAGTCAGTGGGGAAACAATTCCATCATTCGGTAAAGTATACAAGGTAAGGAAAACAACCATCAAGAGCAGAAGCAATAACAACATACATAAAAACTGAAACCAACAACGAAAGCAATGAATACAATAGTAATGGTGATAATGATGTAGCAGGTACAAGTATCTAAGGAAAGAAGAAAACAAAACAACGTGCTACAATACATCTGAAACCAAGTGCAAAATAAAAACAAAGTATACTCCTCAGCATCGCGAGCCACAGATCGGTCCCATGCTCTCCAGCTCACATGAAATCAAGAACCTGATGAAGAAGGGAACTTTCCCTTATCTATACCTGCAGCAACATAGTCTGCTTGGGCCCAAAACATGGTACAAACAGGGTGTGAGATACAATCCCAGTAGGCAATCACCCAAAGATCTGTGCCTAACATTCAATGAATACATGGAAGTAATAAAACAAGAAGCAGTAAACAGGATAGAACAAGCAGCTACAATCCATAGTTCTAACATGTAAAGTACACATGTAACATCCAAAACAAGGAGTAAATAGGTAACCCTCTAGGTAGCTCTCACATCCTAACCCCAATGGCTCAACCTACAAAGCACTAGCAACCCTATGGGAGGCACACACAGTCTCACCCCTCCGGTTCAGCTAAAAAGTAGACTCTCTAGGGAAGCACTCACCATCAATTCCCCCTATAGTCTCGTATCATACTAAAGGCTCTCTAGAGAAGCACTCAACATCTAATTCCCCCTGTGGCCCGCGTCGAGGAAATACAGACTTTCTGAGGAATCACTCATCATTAATTCTCCCTGTGGTCTCGCATCGTATTAAAAGACACTCTGGAGAAGCCCTTACGTCGATTCTCCCTATGGTCTACTACACTAGTCTCTCACAGTCATGTGTGGAAAAGTAAAACATGCTCAGTGAGCGTGCACATTTTCCAAGTAAACCTCAAGAACTACTTGGCTATCATTCTAAGGCTCAACAGTAATCATAAGACCACAGTTACACTATCCTACAACTAGGCATGGAAACTGGCAATGATAAATAGCACAACAAGCATGGAAAAGAAAACTGAGCACAAAATAAATTACTCTACTCACAAGCAATAACCTCTACTAAAGTAATCAAGAAAAGAAGGCAAACAGCAGGGGAAAAATAGGAAGCACGCAATACCCCGTTCAAGGGTATTGATGGAATTTGCACATAATATTCATCAACTTTCTACAGAAAGGCACAAACCACCTACCTCGATCCTAGGAGATCGATATACGTGAACCTCGATGACAGATTCCCCTTAGAACGACTTAGATCTGAGAAAACGCACAAAAAACTCAACCTATGATATCTTGAAAACAAGGAGGAATCCATAAACATGGATCAAGAAGAAGGAAGAACTCACTGTTGTGCTTCCAACGCAATCGACTGTTCTTGAATCGGAGAACAGACGGTGATGTGGGAGTTTGTCGAAGATTCAGCCGTATGGGTCGCTCTTGGACGAAACAGACCGAGAAGAAGGGAAATATCATGATGAGGTACGAACTCGGTTCGTTTAATGAAAAAAAGAAAGTACACGGCATGTACTTCTTGAGTACATGGCGTGTACTTCAGTTTTCTGTACTCCGAATTAACCGGCCTCCACCTCACCCTTACACATCGTGTGCGTGGCCCAAACACGGCCAATACATGGCTTCGAGCGGAAAAGGGAGTACACGGCGTGTACTTAGAAAATTTCCAGAAAGTTAATTTTCCTCAAAAACTCCAGAAAAAGGAAAAACGTACCTGAAAAGAAGATCCGGGTTCTTACAATCTCTTTCATTGGTGACTTTAATCACATTACTTCTGTTATGTACATGAGACATAAGTCAGATGCTCTGAAAATGTTTAAGTGTTTCAGGAGGAAAGAAGAGAAGGAATGTGATTATTCATAGAAGAATTTGAGAAAATATAATGGTGGTGAATACAAGAATGAATAATTTTAATATTATATTGATAATAATGGAATTTTTCATGAGTTTAGTTCACCAGAAACACCTCAAAAAAATGGGGTTTCTAAAACAAAGAACAAAAGTCTGGTCTAAATGGGGTGAACTATGTTTCATGAACATGGTTTCTCTCATTACTATTATAGGAAATCCATGAGTACTTCCATGTACATTAAAAAATGATGTTTTATATACCAAGTTCAGATATAAATCTATATGAAATTTTTTATGGAAAAACTCCATGTTTGAAACACTGAAGAGTTTTTGGGAGTCGATGCATCATAAAGAAAAAGGGTGGAAACCTTTGAAATTTTGAACAAAGAGGAGATGATGTAATTTTTCAGGGCTATTCCCTATAAGAAAGGGGATACAAATGGTTCAACAAAGACATAGGAAGAATCATCAATTTCGATGATGTGAATTTTTTTGAAAATGTTAAGAAAGAATATAAGACTTTTGTCGATATAGAATTTTAGAATGATAAGGAATGTTTTTTTAACAATTATGATAATTCTACCCACATTGGAAATCCTACTCAAGAAGAAGAATCAAACTCAGTAATTTCATGTGATGAGGATGAAATTTGAATAGATCATCCTTGGATGAAGAAGCAAGTGGAGGCTTAGAACATTATCGGTGATCAACACCAGAGGGTTCAGACAAGAATAATGACAAATGATGTTACAAATAATTCTTTTTATTCAAAAGTGGAACCAAATGATGTGAATAAATATTTTTATCATCCATAATTGGTTTAGGATATGAATAAAGACCTTGATTATATAGAAATGAATGATTCTTGGGAACTCTTACCCAATCCGGATGATAAAAATGTTTTTGGTACAAAATAGTTTTTCCAGAACCAGCTAAAGGAAGAAGGAGAAGTGATAAGGAACAAGGTAAGATTAGTGTGAAAAGGATACTCACAGATTGAAGGTATTGATTTTGATGATAAATTTTATCCAGTGGATAGATTGGAAATAGTCAGAATATTTCTTGTTATTACTGTACAATGAGTTTACAAAATTTCTCAAATGGACATGAAGAATACATTTCTTAATGAAAATATTGATTAAGAAGTTTAAATTGAAAAACCTTGTGGCTTTGTTGTTGGGAAAGATGAATGTTATCTGTGTAAGATGAATAATGACTTGTATGGGCTAAAATAATCTCCAAGGGAATGATATTCCAAACTGGGTAATTGCTTAAGGATGATGAGTTTCAAGATGGAAGAGTTGACAACAATCCTAACATAAAGGAATGTCAAGAGTCTTCTCTCATTATAATTGTTTATGTTGAAGACATTATCATCACTGGAAATGATGACAGATCTTGTGAATGATTTTCTAAAGAGTTGAAGAAGGTTTTTGAGATGTCCATACTATGAAAAATTAAATACTTTCTTGGGTTACAAATCATATAGAAGAAGAACCACATTTTTCATTCTGAATAAAAGTATTCTATGAAACTTCTGAAGAAGTTTGGCCTGGGAAATTCAAAAATAGTTTCCACACTGATATCAATGGGTACCAAGTTGTCTAAAGATAGATAAGTCAAGTAATTTTATCCGAGATTGTTTCAGAAGTTGATTGGAATCATATTATGTTTGACTACCTCAAGACCCGATATCGTTTATGTTGTTACCTTATGAGAAAGGTTTCAGATTTCTCCTAAATGATCACATTTAATTGCTGGAAAGAGGATTGTATGATATATCAAAGGAACAAAATTTTATGGAATCAGGTATGATGTCTTAGAAAATATTGATTTTCTCATGTATTCAGATGTTGATTGGTCAGGAAATGTTGATGACAAAACATTCATATCTGGTGGAGATTTCCTTCTGGGGAAAAGATGTGTTAGTTGGCATACAATGAAACTGAATTCAGTAACTCTTATAATGTATGAATTTGAGTATTTTTCTACCACTCAAGTTGCTACTCAACTTATAGGATGAAGACTTAGTCGGAAGACATATTAATTGAAGTGAATCTACCCTTTCTCTTAGGATGTGATTATTAGTGTGAAATTAATCTTACAAGGAGTTCGGTACAACATTATCAATCAAAACACATTGACATATAGTACCAATTCATCAAAGATCACGTGGAGAAGAATGAATTGAAGTTGTAGTATGTTCCTACATTGGAAGAAGTTTCTGAAATTTTTAAAAAACCATTACTAAAGGAACTATTTTTTAATTGAGGTTGAACATGGGAATCAAACATCCTTATCAAGGTTGAGGTATAAGTTTTTGTACCCTCTCTCATCCTACTATTGGGTAGTGTTATCAAGGGGGAGAATTGTTTCATAAATCTATCCTTATGATTTCATGTATAAATGAAGAGTTGTGGGTAAGCTTTGAATCCAACATTATAAGTTTGTGAACTATTCTAACTGCGTTTGTTGAAGTGGTTGCAGGGAATTTTTTTTTGTATTCCGGGAAAGTTGAATAAGTGGAGAAAGATGAGGAATAATGCTAAGGTAAACGGGTACAGAAGAAATTTGTTTATGTTTTGGAGAAGGATGAGAAATAAATGCTATATAAATTTCATAGTCACTACTTTTGGACAACATGATATTGATGTCAATAATTATTATTTCCTACAATGAGTTAGCTCACATAGGCTTAGAATTATTCATAAGTAATCCATTTCTTAAGGTTAAAAGATCAATGATTTATGAATCTTGGTTGACAAAAAACTCAAAAGGTGGGTATTTTTGGGACAAAGTTTGATGGAGAAGGATGTAATAAGAGTTTTCTTTTGTAGATTGTTGTCTTTTATTGTCAAATAGGATAAATCAATTCACTTTGTAAAAGGATTAGAAAACTATGATGATGCTTTGCTGTTTTTTATTTAAAAAATATCATAAGTTTGGAGAACTTGTGATGAAATCATTATGAAGGATAGGTGGAGTAAAGATGATGATAATTGTATTCAGGTATGATTGGAAAGAAATATGTTGATGAAGATTATTTTAATGTGGCACCATTTTCCAAATTTTTGGGTCCAAAAATTGGAAAATTAAAAGAAGTGTTTTTGGAAAAACAAAAGTTGCACACAATTCATAATTCAAAATAATCATATAAAAATATGACAAAGGAAAGAAAGTTTCATGTAAGTTAAATAGTGGTTAGTATGTAGTAAGTGGCACAATATTATAAGTGGTACACAAGTAGGAAGGGCGTGAAAGTAGGATTAATGCTCATGTAGGGTGAACTACCTATAAATAGAATGATACCCTACTCATTTAAGGATTCTCAACACTTAAGAAAAAAAATTGAGTTTCGATCATGCAAGTAGAAGTTAGTTGCTTGCAAGAAGAAGTGTCATGCAAGTTTTGTGTTATGCACAAGAGTGGTGTGCAAGCATAAGTGGTACACAAGTTGTAAGTTGCACGCAAGAAGAGAGTTTTTTGTAAGAAGTGTGTTGTGTATAATAAAAAAGTGGAGTTCAAGTTTTGAGTTGTGTATAATAGTGGAACACAAGTAGTTATTGGTGTGAAAGAAAGGAGGCACACAAGCAGGGAGGTGCGTAGGTAGGGAGTGTCGCATAAGCTGTTTGCACCAGGAGGTTCTTACCAGATTCTGGGTGGGAAAATGAAGATTTTTTTCGAGATATTTGATTTGTGAAAGTTCATCATGAATCATAGAAATATTGTTTTACCCTATTTTCACTAAGAGGGGGCACATATACTATAGTATTGTTTTCAAAGTGCTACATGAGTGTAAGGATATATCCTACTTGTTGTATTCCACATAAATGGACTATTTAATAGTGGATTGTGTGGTATTGGATAGTTTCCATACCATACCAAAGATGTATCTACTCTTGTTGAGTTATAATCCTTGTAAATTCTTGTGTTCTTACGGATGTGTATTTTGGATTGTGATTAGTAGGGAAATGTAACGTCCCGGTTCCAGAAGCCACCTAGAGGTGCCCCGTACCTGATTGGTCAGATGGACTCAAGCACATTTCCCTAAACTCCAGAGGCTTCCGACTAGCAGTGAGGGCCTTGTGTTTGGTAGTGGGAAAACTATTCCCTCATTGGAAGAGAACACAGTAGATGTAAACAACATACAACAGTGGAAGCAGTAATAATCCATACAGAAATAAATAGCGAAAGACTGATAAAGAAACAACTGGAGCGTACATATATATATAAATGATTCATGATACATATATGTCTAGGAAAATAGCCAAAAAAACTACAATGCTGGAATAAAATAGTACTAAGAGAAAGTACAAAAGTAAACAGATAAACAGATCACCAGCATCGCAAGCCTCGGCTTGGTCCCATGCTCTCCAGCTCCACAACACTCAAGTACCTGATATAGAAGGGAACTTTCCCTTATCTATACCTGTAGTGATATAATCTGTTTAGGCCCAAAAGAATGACCCAAACAGGGTGTGAGACTAAATACTAGTAGTAAATCACCCAAATATCTATGCCTAACTATCATTGAACATATGGTAGGTAAAAGTACAGAAAGTAGTAAACATGGAAAATACTCACCAGTAAACAATCCACAGTTTAATATCAAGCAACAGCTAAACAAAAACAGGTAACCCACTAGGAAGTACTAATAGCCATCCCCTCTAGTCCTACCTAACAAGTACAAGAAACCCTCTAGGTATCTCACATAGCCTAACCCCTTTTGTTTGGTCATAATAATTCAATATGAATCTCTGAGGAAGAACTCACAGTCAATTCCCCAAATACTGTAAGGTAGTCAAGGAATCTCTGAGGAAGCACACAAGGTCAATTCTCCTTATATCCCCAAGGTCAAAAGACTCTCTAAGGAAGCACACTCAGTCAATTACACTTATAGCCCAGGTTGTACAAAGACTCTCTGAGTAAGATGACTCAGTCAATTACTCCTATAGTCTAGTATGGTTTGCGGAAATTCAAAGTAAAAGAAAGACTCTCTGAGGAAGCTCACTCAGTCTATCCCCTCATAGTCTACAATGCCCAAAGACTATTTGAGGAATCTCACTTGTTCTATACCCTCATAGTCTATAATGCCCAAAGGCTCTCTAAGGAAGCTCACTCAGTCTCTCCCTTCATAGTCTATAATTCCCAAAGACTCTCTGAGGAAGCTCACTTGGTCTATCCCCTCATTGTCTATAATGCTCAAAGACTCTCTGAGGAAGCTCACTCGGTCTATCCCCTTATAGTCTACTACATCAGGTTCTCATGGACTCGTGTAAGTCAACACATAGTAATGAAATACAGCCAAAGTAAACCTATATGGAAACTTGGCTAACTAGTATACAACTTAACAAGCATGCCAGAATGCAACACTCCATCCTACAACTAGTGATGGGAAAAACATGGAAACAACCAAATAAGAAAAACTAGACCAAAAAGGTCATAAAAAGAACATGCATGGGAAAATCCTCCAAATCATGGTAATCAACACTATTCACATCCAATTAATCCTCTACAAAAGCATACAGACATGGCAGGAAACACACAAGGGAAAAACGGTAAACGCACAATACCCTGTTCAAGGGTATTGGAAATATTTGCACATAATAATCAATGACATTCAATGAAAAGGTACAAAACACCTACCTCGATGTTAGGAGATCATTATATGTGAACCTCAAAGATTGAATCACCTTGAAACGACAAAGATCTACAAAAATGTTTAAAATTTTCTACGCATGATAACTTGGAATGGACGAGGAATTGGAAAATGAGGATCTAGAAGAAGGAAGATATTACCGCGGAATTTCCAACACAATCTATGTCGGTCAGTTTGGATAATGGACTGAGGCTCGGGGGATTAGAGAAGTTTCGGTGCCATACGGACACTCCCAGTCGATGAAGCTGGAGAAGAAGGTGTTTTTGGCCATTAGATGCGACCCCAGTGAATTTAGTGAAAAAAAGAAAATACACAGTGAGTAATTCTCGAGTACATGGTGTGTACTTGCATTTTTTTCACTCCACTTTAGGTGGCATCTGAGTCACCCCACACAGCCATGTGTGTGGCCATAACACGGCCAGCACACGGCCTCCTGCGACAAACAGTACACCGCGTGTACTTTGAAAATTTCCATAAATTCCATTTTTTCCCAAAAATGACTAGAAAAGGAAAAACATTCCAGGATAGAAGATATAGGTTCTTAAAAACTTCCCCCATTAAAGAAATTCATCCCCGAATTTCCATTGAAAGGCGTAGAAGAAGAAACTCCGAACAACTCCGGCCACTAAGAACGTACATCAGCCTCCCTCTCCTAAGTCTCATAATGTACTCGCCCGTGCTTCCATAACACCCATACCAAAGGAACAGACCGACCGCGAAGAACCTTTGTACTGTGATCGAAAATCCGGATAGGATGCTCCTCAATCAAGGAATCCACCTCTAACTCAACCACCTTAGGTTGAAAGACATGAGATGAGTATGAAAAGTAACATAGAAGCTGAGAAACATGGAAGACGTCGTGCATATCCAGGTTCCTCTGAGGTAACTGCAACCGATAGGAAACTGGTCCAACTCTCTCCAACACCTCAAAAAGCCCGTCATATCTCGTTGAAAGCTTACCCTGTCTCCCAATCCTTCTGTTTCCCAACCTCGGTGTGACACGAAAGAAAACTTGATCCCCGAACTCAAACTCCAAAGGTCGTCTATGCTGATCAGCATAAGATTTATGATGAGACTGTGCAGTATCCATCCTCTTCCGAATCAACTCTATCTACTTTTTGGTCTCCAGGACAAGATGAGGTCCCAGCATAGGTGCCTCTCCTGTCTCTAGCCATCACAATGGTGATCAAAATGGCATACCATACAATGCCTCATAAGGTTCCATTTGAATAGTTTCATGAAAACTATTGTAGTCTGAAAACTCCAAAAGAGGTATATGTATCTCCCAAGAACCTCCAAAATCCCGAATGCGTGCTCGAAGCATATCCTCAAGCTCTTGAATCGTATGCTTGGACTGAACATCTGTCTGGGGATGGTAAGCTGTACTCAAAAGTACCTGTATACCCAAGGACTTTTGAATCCCCTACCAGACCCAAGAAGTAAAACGTACATCCCTATCTGATACAATACAGTGTGGAACTCAATGTAGAAGAAAAATATCTCAGATGTAAAATTATCCCAAATGATCAAAACTGAAGGACTCCTTGATCAGCAAGAAGTAAGAAACCTCCGTGAGTCTGTCAATGACAACCCATAAAACATCATTCCCTCTAGGAGACCTCCGAAACCTAGTCACGAAACCCATCACGACATTATTCCAATTCCACTAAAGAATAGATAACTACTATAGAAGCTGTGCTGGTCGCTGATGATCCTCCTTCACCTACTGATAGGCGGAACACGTAATGAAAAAACCAACAACATATCTCTTCATACCTTTCTACCCATACTCACGCTGTAAATCACGATACATCTAGGTGATTCCAGGATGAAATGCCCAAAAAGAGGAATGAAAGTCACACATCAACACCTAGGGTATATCTAATGGTACCCATACATGCCCCTGGAAATGCAAGACATCATCCTTGCCTATGGTCCATCCATGAATAGGGTCCTCTCCTGACACACATTCCCATAAGACTAGTACTTCAGAATCTGATAGCTGCGTCACTCAAACTCGATCAATAAGGGTAGAGGTAATGGATATAGATGAAAGGAAAGTCTTCCCCTGTCTTTCTTGCACCTCCCAATGCATCTCAGAGAACAGATTCATGAGGTGCCACTCACTGTTGGCCTCCTGAACTGCCTGTATCATAGTCCTCTTACTCAGTCCATCTTCCACTTCATTGCCTTTCCCAGGCGTATAGGAAAGCTTGAAATCAGTGGAATGAAGGTACTCAACCCACCTTTGCTGCCTCAAATTCAAATCATACCGAGTGAAAATGTACTTGAGATGTTTGTGGTAGGTGAAAACCAAAAAAAATATCTCCTTGAAGGTAATTTCTCCAATAGTGTAAGGCATGAACAACTACTACCAACTCGAGATCATGTGTCGGGTAATTTCTCTCATATGGCCTCAACTGCAGAGACCTGTACACAATGAATCTATCTCCCTGTATAAGCACAACTCCTAAACTAATACCTGAGGCATCAAAGTACATGGTATAACTCTTTCCCAGCTCTGGAAATACTAGTATCAGTGCTAACGTCAACCTCCCCTTCAGCTCCTGAAAGGCTGTCTCGCAAGAATCTGACCACAAGAACTTCGCAACCTTCTTAGTCAGGCCCATCCATGGTGCTTATAAGCTAGAAAAGTCATATATGAAGCATATTTAATATCCATGCATCCCTAGAAAACTCTGAAACTCAAATATGTTCTTCGGCTGCTTCCAGAAAACTACTACTCTCACTTTTTCTAGGTCTAATGATACTCCATTCTCTTAGATAACATGACCCAATAAGTGAATCTAGTCCATCCAAAATTGGAATTTTGAGAGATTAGCATATAACTGATGCTCTCTCAATGTACTCATAATGATCTCAAGATGTGTGGAATGGTCGTGTTGAGTACAAGAATACACCACGATATTTTCCATGAAGGAAACCATGAAATAATACAAGTATGGATGGAACACTCGGTTCATTAGTGCCATGAAAACTGCAGGTGCGTTCATGAGACCGAACGGCATAACCAAATACTCATATAGACCATACCTGCTCTGAAAAGATGTAAGAGGTATATAAGATGGTCTAACATGCAACTGATGGTAACCGGACCTCAAATCAATCTTCGAGAAAACATGGGCTCCTCAAAGATGATCAAAGAGATCATCAATCGTTAGTAAGGGATATCAGTTCTTGACGGTCAAGTCGTTCAACTTCCGGTATTACACAAAAATCCTGAGAGTACCATCTGCCTTCTTCTCAAAAAGGACAGGCGAACCCCAAGGTGAAGTACTTGTTCGGATGAAACCCTTTGGCTGCCACTCCTCCAACTGCTTCTTGAGCTCCTGCAACTCTGGTGTAGCCATCATATAAGGAGGAATGGAAAATGGTGCCACCCCAGGAAAAAACTCAATAAAAAACTATACCTCTCACTCCAAAGGTAAACCAAAAAATTATTCTATAAAGACATCCCTGAAACTATCTACGACTATAGGAAAATATAACTATGAATTTCCCTAATCATCCAGATACAGACATGAAATCTGGGCTGTAACTCCTCCTAACACATGATGCTCTGGCCCCGCTCTGCTCGCCTGGACATCCCATTCTACCTTATGAAGAAACTATATGACCTCTGGTGGTATGAAACTCACCCTATAGAGATAGTAACCAAAAACTGCCTGAAAGGGAACTAACCATTCCATCCTGAGATTGACATCATAGTATGTCATCTCTAGGACATAGAGATCCCAAAGGAAGTGACGCCCTGCAACTTCAAGATGGCACTCCGTACACTGACGTACACTAGATGTTCTCGTCCCCAATGTAGTGTCCATTGTCAATGTATCTGTAGAAGAAAGTATTCAGATCCCAAGGCTCTCTACAAAAGCAATAGATATTAAAATATGGGAATCCCCTGTGTCGAAAAGAGGAGAAGATAAAACTGTGGCAACTAGAATCGTACCTCGATCTGTAGAGGGTCCGAGATCCTGCTCATGTTGGGTATGATCCACTGCAAAGTTCTGAACTGTAATTAGGCCCTATGATCCTAAATGAACACTCTGAGCTGATCCACCCTATTGTTGCTGATATCCTGGCGATTGACCACCATGGCCGTGACCTTCACCTCGGCCTGAATGGCCAGAAGAACTCCAGTTCCCAAATTGGTGAGAAACTGGTGGCACTGCCCTTGTACGAGGAGTCATAGATGAATCCCTATCACCATATGCTGGTGATAAGATCTGACAGAAATGCTGGAGATGGCCAATCTTTCCGCAAGATCGGCACTCCATCGAGTCTCTCTGGCACTGTGGCCTAGTATGCCCGCTCCTCCCGTACTGGTAGCATACTACCTGGCGACATGAAGATGCATCTCACATACTCTTATCTCTATGTGCAGAATCCCTATGGCGCTTCCTGCTATCAGTAGGGGGAATAGTAGATCTGGATGTTGAACCTCCTTGGCTTACTGCTCCAGAATCCCTCCGATTACGCTCTGTGATCAGCGCCTAGTCGACAATAGAAGATATCGAAGTCACCTTGGTGATGTCCACTTGCGATCGGATGTCGTGCCTCAGACCATCATCAATATTCCATGAAAGGAAGAACTCATTGCCTCCTAGAATAGGCATGAAGCACTGCAGCTATGTGATGCGAGAGGAATACTCCATTGGAGAAAGAGTACCCTACTCTAGACTCATAAACTCTTGGGCTCGATCGGCCCTCAAGGTCTTTGGGTAGAATTAAGAAGGGAACAGGAGGGAGAAATCATTCATTTTTTACAAAACATGACTACACAGCGTGTATTTCCACTACACGGTGTGTTCCCTTAATCCATTCACATGGGCATTTACTCTTTCCAAAAATGGTCGTGTAACACCTCAAAGACACATCATGTTATATATACACATATCATGTACTAGAAATCTATTCCCTTTCCTGATTCCCCTTACACTGCTAACCCACACGGTCATTTCAACCCAAGACTACAAGGCATGTCCGGTTTAGACATGACGTATAATAAACATGTTTCAAGGACCCGTTTTGTTATTTACACGACCGGCTACACGGCTCACCCAGAAAATTACTACACAGTGTGTTCATAACCAAAATGGCATGTACTACACGAGCTTCCAAGACCCGTGTTGTTAGTGACACGACCAGGTACACGGCTCACTCAAAACAAGACTACATGGTGTGTTCGTAACCAACATGATGTGTACTACATGATCTTCCCCCAAACCGTGTTGTTAGTGACACGACCGGGTACATGGATCACTCATAAAAAGACTACACTGCGTTTTCATAACCAACACGGCATGTACTACACGAGCTTCCTTGACCCGTGTTGTTAGTGAAACGGAAAGGTACACAGCAAACTCTACATGGCGTGTTCCAGGTGGACATGGCATGTGCTTGGAGAATTTTCTCCAACCCGAGTTGTTCGTTACACAGACAGATACTTTGGTTGCACGACACGGCGTGTTCAATCATGACATGGTGTGTATATTTCAGGTTTCATCCATCCATGTTGTTAGTCACACGAGTAGACACACGGTCACTACGACACAGCGTGTTCATACTATACACGGTGTGTTCATTCAAGATTGTTCACAACCCCGTTCCCCTGCCCACATAGTCAGTGACATGGTTAAAAACTACATGGCATGTATTCATAAAGTACACACTATGCAATCTGGTTTTTTTCCAGACAGTAGCCTCAGAAACTGCTCTGGAGTCCAGAAAACATAGAAAAACACATTGAAAGTTCCAAACTTCGATCCGTGAGTGCACATACTCCTTGAAAATCAAATTTTGGAATCTTATACATGTCATATACAAGAAAAAAAGTCAATGATCCACCACGTTCCGATTCATGAGGGCCCATACACCTCAAGAACCAAAATTTAGCGTTCATTCAAACAAGACCTTACACGGAGAAATACCTATCAAACGCAGGTATTATATCAAAGAATCTATCACAACAGCATGAATATTTTAAAAAACGTCTATCACAACAACATGCAATTGATAATTCACCCAAAATGGAATGGAAATAATGCATGACATGTGATTTCATAAAAGTTCCAATATGATGCATAAGATAAAATACCCTCATCTCATCGCATTGCGATAGAAATAGAACCACAATAATAATAATAACAACAGTGAAAAGCATGTGAATCACCCAATGGTGAAATAAAATCAACTGTAAACTTGCAAAACTAGAAAAATATTTCATTAATCAAGGTAAATAAACTTTTCCCTATACATGGGTTAGCTATGCCTAGGCACATCTTAGTTATAATTACCTATTACATCCTATCCCTGGGTATAGGCTCCTAACATTAAGTCAAGAAAAAATCATTCCCTTGATACCACATTGTAACGTCCCAGTTCCGGAAGCCACCTAGAGGCGCCCCGTACCCGATTGGTCACATAGCCTCAAGCGCATTTCCTGGAACGCCAGAGGCTGCCGACTAGTAGTGAGGGACTTAGGTGTGATAGTGGGGAAACTATGCCCGAATTGGTAGAGTACACAGTGGAAGTAAACAACATACAGCAACGGAAGCAGAAATAATCCATACAGAAATAAATAGTGGAAGACTGATAAAGAAACAACTGGAGCATACATATATATATAAATGATGCATGATACATATATATCTTGGAAAACAACCAAACAAACCACAATGCTGGAATACATCAGTACTAATCCAATGTACAAAAGTAAACAGATAAACAACGCCTCAGCATTGAAAGCCTCAGCTTGGTCCCATGCTCTCCAGCTCCACAACACTCAAGTACCTAAAGTATAAGGGCACTTGTCCTTATCTATGCCTGCAGCAATATAATCTGTTTGGGCCCAAAATCATGACCCATACAGGGTGTGAGAATAAATCCCAGAAGGAAACCACCCAAAGATCTATGCCTAATAGTTAGTGAATATATTGTAGGTAAAAGTACAAAAAGCAGTAAACAGGGAAAACACTCAGCAGTAAACAATCCACAGTTTAATATCAAGAAACAACTAAACACAAATAGGTAACCCACCAGGATGTACTCACAACCATCCCCTCTGGTCTAACCTAACAAGTACAAGACACCCTATGGGCTACTCACATAACATATCCCCTCTAGTTTGGTCATAAGAATTCAATAAGACTCTATGAGGAAGAACTCACAGTCAATTCCCCTTATAGTCTAAGGTGGATAAGAACTCTCTAACGAAGCACACAATGTCAATTACCCATATATCCCCTAGGTCAAAAGACTCTCTGAGGAAGCACACTCAGTCAATTCCTCTTATATCCCAGGTCATACAATGACTCTCTAAGGAAGCTCACTCAGTAAATTTCTCTTATAGTATAGGATGGTTCATGGTAATTCAAAGTAAAAAAAATAATCTTTGAGAAAGATCACTTGGTCTATCTCTTTATAGTCTACAATGCCCAAAGACTCTCTGAGGAAGCTCACTCGGTCTATCCCATCATAGTCTATAATGCCCAAAGGCTCTCTGAGGAAGCTCACTTAGTCTATCCCCTCATTTTCTGTAATGCCCATAGACTCCTTGAGGAAGATCACTCAGTCTATCCCCTCATAGTCTATAATTCCCAAAGACCCTCTGAGGAAGCTCACTCGATCTATCCCCTTATAGTCTACTACACTAAGTTCTCACGGCCCTGTGTAAGTCAATGCATAGTAATGAAATACGACCTAAGTAAACCTATAGGGCTACTTGGCTAACCAGTCTACCACATTACATGCATGCCAGAATGCAACACTCCATCCTACAACTAGGCATGATAAAAACATGGCAACATACTAATAGTAAAAACTAGACCAAAAAGGTCATGAAGAGAACATGCATGGGAAAAGCTTCCAAAGCATGGTAATCAACACTATTCAAATCCAATTAATCCTCTTCACAAGCATACTAACATGACAAGAAAAATAGAAGGGCCAAATGGTAAATGCACAATACCCCATTCAAGGGTATTGGCACAATATACACATAATAATAAATGACATTAAATGGAAAGGCACAAACCACCTACCTCGATGTTAGGATATTGTTATGCGTTCACCTCGAAGCTTGAATCACCTTGAATCGATGAATATCTATAACAAAGTCTAAAACGTTCATCCCATGATAACCTGGAATGGAGGAGGAATTGGAAAACGTGGATCTAGAAGAAGGAAGATCTTACCATTGTGGTTCCAACGCAATCGGTGACGGTCGATTCGGAGAACGGACAGAGGCTCGGGGGCTTGGAGAATTTTCAGCGCTGTACAGACGCTCTCGATCAAAGAAGCTGGAGAAGAAGATGTTTTTTATATTAGATGCAACCCTAGTGAGTTTAATGAAAAAAAAGAAAATACATGGCGTGTACTTCTTGAGTACACGGCGTGTACTCCCCTTTTCCGTACTATGCTTTAGGCGGCCTCCGAGTCACCCCACACGGCCTCCTGCGGAAATGCAGTACACAGCGTGTACTCGTAAAGTACATGGCGTGTACTTTGAAAATTTCTAGAAATTCTTATTTTTCAAAAAAATGGCCAGAAAAGGAAAAACATACCTTGAAAGAACATCCAGGTTCTTATAGGAAATAACCCTTTAACGGTGGTGAATATTGATTCAAAAAGAAGAAAACATAAAATAAAAATATGTCACTGATTCACCCCTCCCTCCCTCAATGATACTTGGATCCTGACTAAAAAGATTCATTAAGTTCCTTATATAATATTGTAATGATTAATTTGTTATAAAATAATGATTATCAACATCAAAAATAAAAATAATGTGTGAAACAATTAAAATCATTAACATGTGATAATGAAAATAAACACAAAGGAAATAATAAATGTATAGGGAATGATTATAATTATAGATCATAAAAGGTAATATATATTAATCATTTTATGAAATAATTTATTGTAATGGTGATTTTTATTATAAAAATGTTTAAAGAGCTTTTATGTATTTTTTGGGTAAAGGTATGGGTTTCTCATTTAAAATTTCCTTCTACGAGACATGTTTTCTATTATAAACCTATTTTATTTAATATAATCTATATGATAACTAATTAAAATTTTATATCATGATTCTATTATTATTTATTCTATTTAATGTTACATTTAATGTTCAATTGTTTATGTGATTTTTATTTGATTGTTACAAAAGTTCAAAGGATTTTCATAAACTCAATTTCTATTCAATGAGTTTTGATAATTCTTTTTAATATTTATTCTTATAGGTTGGGTAATTTATTATTGAATTATATTATAAATTACATATTTTTTTTATATTTACTTACATTTCTTTCTCAAAAAATCCTTTTTGATGGATTTTTATGTCAATTATTCTCCATTGATGAACTTCTTTCTTCATAAAAATGAATCATTGTTAAGAATAATCATTATCATATCTGATGGTTATTTATCTTGCATGTACATATTCATTATTTTCACAAATTGTTTCCTTTATTATTTTTAAAAACAAATATTTACAAACTCTTGTTATCTTATTTATCTTTACAATTTTTAGAATAAAAGTTTATTATACCTTTTATGATGTGCATTTCCATAATGGTATTTTAAAATATTATGGATTTTCCTTTAATGATACTATATTTTATCTTCCACTATAAATTTCTTCTATATAACCATTTTGCATTTTTTCAAGACTCTATTATTTGTATAACCTTTAAAATGTGACTTTAAAAAGGTTTTCATGTTACCTTCTTGAAAATTATTTTTGAAAGTGACTCATAACATTATTTTTTTGCAACAATGTTATGAAATGGTTTCTGAAAACACTTTTTAATGGATTAAATTAAATTTTAATTTATCTATCCAAAATATATATATCTCCTTTATAGTTATGATTAACTAAATAAACTTTAAATTCACTTATTAAATACTCTTTTTGGTGATTGAATTTGGGTATCATTTGATCAAATTCTTGATGTCATTTTATGTGATACCATTTCAAGTGATAATAAAACCCATTTTATTTCCATGTGTTCTTCATGGTATTATTTATTATTGATTTAATGTGGCACACATAGGAATGAATATGATGGGTGTGGTTCTATAAAACCTTCCAATTCATTGGATAAAGTTTTATGTACCATGAGATAATAATGTGTGTTGTGGGAAATTTTAGTGGTTTATAACCAAATTCATGGGATAATTTCTCTATTCACAACCAGACTCATCGGAATATTTATTTTTTCCAAAAAATGTCATGGTAATATTTATTTATTCAAAAAATTATCCGTGGATAATTTTTTTGTTCATAACCTGAGGAATGATAATTTTATATTGTTCACAACTTGATACATGGACATTTTCTTCGTAGTATAATTCATGGGAATCATGGGTTTTCTCATAATATTATTATTTCCTATGATTATTACATATTTATATGTTTATGAAAAAATTATATGTTATTCCATATGCCTATGTTATGTTCCATGGCTAATGATTATTTTCTCACGTTTCCCCACTTTTACGCCATGATATATGTTTGATCATTTTTAGGTTATATGTTATCCCATCATGCCTTATGGATATTTATTATAAATACATGATAATTTTAATTATATTTTTATCAAATGGTCATGTTACTTAAAGAATTATGATTTTACCCTTTATGAATTATTGATAAGCTTTTTCCTTACTATTCTTTTAAGCTCACCCCTTTGTTATGTTTTCCATTCCCAAGGTTACAAAGACGAATATGAACTAGGATATGTTTATAAAGGGATATAGTTTGATGTTATTATGGATAAATGTTCAAAATTATGTGAAATAAAATTTTAATATATATAATATCCAAATACATTAAACATTTATGTTCCAAGATTTGTACGATCCTTTATGAGATATAATGTTTATATTCTGTAAATATATGTAACTTTTTATTGATTCATATCACTTGGTATTGAAACCAGTTTTTAAAGTATGTTTTCTTTGCTTGTTAGAAATATGTTCATTAGAATTATGGTGGTTAGAAATATGTTCATTTGATATATGGTAAATAGGCATACATATTTTTTGTAAATTTTAGTAACAAATTGAAAATAATATAATTATATAGTGAAAAAAATATAATATTTGATAACATTTTACTATAAAAATATTTATATTTATGTGATAAATATAATTAGTATTAATACTATATTTTCAAATAATGATTTTTGTATTTATCAAATTTAAAGAATGATTTTAATACCAACCAATTGATAAAATTTAGATAATTTTTATTAAAAATTTAATAACACATAAATAAATTGAGATAAAATAATTTAGTGATAAAAATAATTTTTCTCAAAGAATTATACTTTTTAGTATATGTGTATTTTTAAACAAATTGTTCTATAATGAACTGGTTCAGTTCGACTTGACACATCACCGAGACCACTCCATGATAAGGGTTGATGCCTATTCCTAAACGCCCCAGGTAAGAAACCAATTCTAGGGTTTCATAACTGATAAACTAGGAATGGTTCAACCCTTAATAAAACAAGGATTAATAATGAGTTCAAACTAGAAACCTGGAATGGGGTTTTCATACATTGGATAACCACACCATGCATGTAAGAAGGTAATAAAAAACAACTTCCAAACATGGAATAATATCAACGAAAGAAAAAAACTATCACTAAAATATTTTACAATATATAAAAACATTTTATAAATTTTTTTTATAAAATAATAAGGAATCAAAGCTAAAAAAATAAGAGATCCAAGATACTGATACACCACACAACCCAATATAGATAAAAGAACTAGTGGTACAAAACCCAACTTCACTACATGACTCTCAAGTTACCACCATGAACCAAAAATTACATTCTTTTAAATGGAGAGTGGTAGTAACCCAACTCCTAAGCTAATACCTAAGAACCTAAAAAAATATGATGACTACATATATACAAAAGTGAGTATACAGGGTATGAGACAAAGGTTAGTAGGATACCACATTGAGTCAATTTTATAGATTTTATAAAATAAACCAATATTTCTAGTTAAATAAATTTGAAAATATTTTTACATTTCAATTCCACGGTTCCAAATCAATCAAAACCCAATCATTCTCTTTCCACAATTCCTGACTTTGGATATCCAAGTCTAACATTACCTTTTCAGTTAAAACACCAATTTTTAAAAACAAACCACTTAAATCATTTTAAAAACAACTTAAAATGATTTTAAATAAAATCTAGCACATTGAAAACTAATAACCCATTTTCCTTTTAAAACATTATCACACACTCATTAAATACAAGCAAGTAATAAGGGTAAACCATTTTAGAATGAAAATACATGGATGGTTAAAAAAGAATGAAAATATTAGACTACAGAATAACTTGTGAACATTAAGGATAAACCCTATAGGTGATCAATGTATCGAAATTAAACTGAATCCAAGAAATAAGAAAATCATATTTCAATAAACAATAATGAAGTGTAACATATGATACATACCATTAGGAAACACTATAGGGACTAGTGGGAAAATACTCAAAGTTCCTAGGTAAAACCAACCATTGAAAGGTTAATGTTATTATAAATCATCACTCGAATCACTATCAACTAGCCTCATCAATGAAACATTCCTTATCCAGTTCATAATATTCAACTAGGGGATACTATCCAATGCGTACTGCTCAACTAGAAAGGAATCCTTCCTTTTATTTCCAACTTATTAGATTATGGTTCCACATTGAACAACAAAAAAAGTAGTCCATTATCATTCCAACTTCAATCACATAGAAATCATATAGCCCAAAAGAAATATAACACAACATTCATATACACCCCACCTCCAACACACCCCTGTAATGATGTGCCCCTTCCCAAATTCATAAACATGAATCAAAACTCATTTAAAAATTAAAAAATTTATAAATTCATCAATAGTGGATAACAACATGTCACAGTAAGAGTGTAACCATCAATAAATAAAATCCATTTCTCACAAGGTGCCAAACATGCCTTTTATTTTAGACCAAGAATTACACCTTTGAAAATCCAATTTTAGAACCACCTTTGACAAATAAAATTTATTCTAGAAGCATATATAAAATATCATGGCATCATCATTCCTTAATAAACGAAGGTATCATTAAACAATATAATCATGCGAAACACACCCCTTTAAAAACCATGGAGAAACCATTAAAATATGAACACTTAATTTAGTAAATTAACTTTGATTAAAAATAATGAATAATAATTTTTCTTAAAGAAAACCATCATCACCATTTTATCAAAAACTTTGAATATATAAAATATCATTTTTAAACAATGTACCTTGAACAACAAATTTCACCCATTATGATAATAAAAAACCAAAATATTTTAAGGAACACATTTGAAAAACCTCATATAGATATCATCTACCTTGATTACCTAGATTAAAATGTTGTTTAAAACATAAATCATCCATGTAACTCTCAAAGAAAATTAAATGAAATGGAAGCACCTACCTCCGCTGGTGTAACCATGTCTCCTTCGATAAAATACGATAGAATATGCCACAAGAGAGGGATCAAAACACCTAGAAACAAAAATAAAAAATTATAAAAACCCCTATACATAGAAATTTTTTCAATAAAGCCACCAAGATTAGAGAATAATGGGGAAATATAAATAAACCAAGATAAGAGGTATAGAGAGGATCTTACCAAGTGAAGATCCACCAAGAAATCACCTCAGAACCACAATATAAGTTCTTGGAGGTGGAGGAGTAGGCATTGAGAGGAACCTAGGTCAATCCATTCGAAATTTGGAAGGAAATGGGAGAGGCTAAAAAAGAACAATAAATGATAATAATAGACTAACTCTAGCAAGTTTTGGGGTTCACTCACATGGTTTACCAAACTATACAGTCACCAATACTAAAAACTACAGAGGGAAAACCATTTATACTGTATAGTTTTCAAAACTATAGAGCCTTGAAAAAGATCCAAAAAATCCAAATTTCCAACATTATATACCCCAAAATCAAGGGAAAAATTAACCTTATAAATACAAATACGAATGTGACATTTCAGGGTTGCACAATTCTCTCCACCATGCTACTTCCCCCCCCCCCCCAAATATCAGTAACTTATGCCAATGGAAAATGTGAACAGAAACTCACCTTTATATAGACTCAACCACAGAAGGTTACATAATAAACATAAAACCAAAAACATATTATACTTTTTTCCCATAATCAAGGAGAAACATTCTAAAATGTTTCAAGATTTACCAATATCTAAAGCACTGTGAATCTTAAAAGCATATTCCTCACAAAATAAAATAAGAAGAAAATCAAGATGAGATGTTAGGGTGGCCACTCCTTAGATATAATTTAAATTTTTTAATTCAAACATAAACACATAAAATAACTCATAAGTTCTATTTAGTGTTTTTTTATACTAAAGAGGAAAATATAACCAACAACTTCAGAATATCTGAGGTCATAAGAGTTAAAATCAATGGCCAGTCCTAACCAAAAGAATCAAAGGAGGTAACTACCATGTGTACAAGAAAAAAATAGAGACCTTCCAAATGTCACCCAAAAATTTAAAATATATCTAAAATGGTGAAACAATATATAAAAACACCCAAAATAATTATCATCCCCAAAATAGACATGTCTCCACAAATCAACAGTGGAAAGTATAAGATTCCACCAAAAACAAAAGATTATATGAAAACTATATCAAACACAATAAGATACCACATCCTCAATAAACATCTGAAACATCACCAAACTAGACTAATAAGAAAAATTATTCCATAAAAATAGGATAAAAACCCCAAAAATAAACCTCCCCAATAAGAAATGGCATTGTTCTGACCTTGGGTCATGGAATTACACTAGGGGAAACTCAATGCAAAACTCACATAACACTGCCTCATGGTTATTCAAGAATAAAATATCAGTATAATATCTCTCATGGTCTAACCATCTGACAACCACTTATCCTTATTATATTATCCCAAACACAAGGAATACCCATGTTATCCACCAAAAAAAACTCTATCCATGGTCCAAACAATGCACAAATGAAAAAAAGAATCATAAATCAATGTGGTTTTAGCATCTTGGAAGATATAATCACTGGGCCAAAAAATATTTCATATATTGAAACCAAATATATAGGGAATAAACCATATAAAGAAAAAATTTCAATAAAATAAATATTTAAAAAATATTACACCTTTAAAACAACTACTCAGCTTATACCTCTCTAAAATAAAGAACACCACATACTACTTCCCAAATAAAATATAGGTACAAGACTTCTTCTTCTAGTGTCTTTTCATCATACACGGAATATAGAGGTGACCAAGAAGGCTATGGATATGATATATCCTCATATTTATCAGAAAATAGGGCTTAAAATTCCTATAATTTTTACACTAGAAGCATATTAATGACTTTCACTTTATTGAACCATGAATAAAATATTTATAGGATAGATTCCTATCATAATCACCCTCCTATTCCCACTATTCTATAGAAGGATCACCATCACTAAAACCACCTGTGGTAAAATAAAAATTTTATATAGTTTTCCCTCTAAATAATTCCTTTACAATGAAGTTATTATACATCACTTTTACATAGTTAGTCAGGACAGAATAAAACACGAAAGAACCGAGATTTGGATGAAGGCCCCTTATAAATAACTAATCCTTCTCTGAGTCATTAATGAAAAAATATAGGGTTAAATGGACTATTCTAGTGAAACATTAAATATATTACTTAACAAACTAATCACCCAAATGAACACCAATGAATATAAATTCATTCTAAAATTTCACTTAGGATAAAACCATTAGATGAAGGAGGATTTGAAATATCCCCTAGAAAAAACCAAAAACAGTTGGGAATGGATAGTGTGATTCCACCAATCTAGACCCAACCCTTCGCGAGATTCCCAAGAACCACACTTCCAAATATGGTGCTAAACATGAATAATTGTTAATAAAACCCATGAATTAAAACAGTGTCTAAGGATCAAATGTTTAGTGTATTTGGGAACTATGTACATTTATAACTAAACTCATGGTGCAATACACATTTATTCCACCAATATTATCCACATATAAAATTACCTTATATGTATCCAATTCATTGAAATTTACATGGAAATAGGGAAACATATGAAAAGGGTGAGCTATATAGGCATGTAAGGGAGCCATAATGAAAACAGAACATAAATCAACATCAAGGGTAAACCATGAGGCATGATTAAATAACATTAACATGAGGATAAGTTTCATAAAATGATTATAAGAATGAGAGACATAACATGATCATGAGTACACAAGTCATAACTTTATCAAATTTATAGAAGGAATAACATTATCATAAGTACATGAGTCATAACATAATCATAAGTATATGAGTAGTAACTTAGAAATGTAGATACAACTTAAACATGATACATTTATAAGCATATCACCAATTTTTATCACTAAGGTTTCCTTAAAAAATACCAAGGAATATTGACAAGGTATACTTAACATGTAATATCTATATATTAAGTCTTTAAACAATGAATTTTAGTTCTATCTGGGTGAAACCTTCATATTACCATGTTTTTTTCACCATGGTATCGTAAAACATTACCAAGGCATGATTCGAATATATCATTAACATGTAATTTCTAGATATTAATTCATTACTTAATGCATTGGATCTCTATCAGGTCACACCCTTAATATGTCTTAATTAATGTGTTCCATATAAGAAAAACATACATAAATCCATCAATAATTAGGGAATGGACCTTTTGGAAATAAATGGGTATCTAATGAAATTAATAATCATTCTATACAAATACCCTTCAATAAAGATAATTAATTATGGGTTTTTACACCATATAGAAGAAATGGTATATAGTTTAGTCAATAATTCTACCAATAAATAGATGTATGAGTTTCTAGGTGAAAACTCATAAATTATATGAAACATACAAGGGTATCTACAAGGGAATGACATTGGATGAAAAATTATGCACATATGATGATAATGGAAGATGAATACTATGATGGGTTATTCACAAATGAGATCTCATTTATACTATAAAATGTCTTCAAGTAGACATTGACATGTTGGAAAAATGTAATGTTTATGATAAATATGCATATTGATAGAGAAATTATTCATTGGATGTAAATGAGGTGGGAAAGAATCTCCTTAAAAGGATTAATGGGGTTATATTGGTGAATATCTAACAATCAACTTTAAAAACTTTAGGATTCTCACAATGTATAGGGTAATACACAGATTAAAATAATGGTTAAAAGAATTTATGGATGTTACATTTGTTTCATAGGGATATAACATGAATTTAAATCCCAATCCATATATTCTAGTCCTTTAATAGGGATCATAAAGTGCATGTGAATTATCAAAAAAAAAATCCCCTTGGAGTGTCATATTAGGTGTACAAAAATACCCATTTTAATACACTAGGTGATGATCAATTCAAATAATAATTCTCCATTTTGTGGGTTATTACCCCTGGGTAAATATATCCCACATCCACATCCACTTTTAGTATCTTGAGAGGGATAGTGTTTCTATGAAAACCACGCACACTTTTCCTTACCAATATTAAGATGGTTTTATAGCTATGAGAAAGCTTGAGAATTAAAATAGACTATAAATGTAGTATAATGATAAGTAATGGTGATATTTCATAGATAACATATTAATTAAACAATAAAAATGTTGCATAATGACATTTTCTATTTAAATGTTGAATAATTAAAAATTCTCACAAAAGTAATTGGAAAGGACGGGTGAGGAGCCCTTGTATTGAAATAGTAATGGCTTAGGGAAAGGATATAGTGAGATGGAATAAATAAAATCTATTTTTATACATATAAAATAAAAGATAATAACATATAATAATATTTATTGAAGTATTATAAAATAAGTTTAAAAAGAAAACATAAAAGAACTAATGAACATGAAAAGGGAAAAGGAGGATTGAGGACACTCATACATTGGGAGGACATTTCTTAAAGCTATAGGGGGAATAATTAGAACCTTAGAACCACCATTTAGAGACTCTAGAGAGGGATATTGAGTGATAAATCATGATCAATGGATTTTTGTTTTAAAATTGAGGAGGTAATGCAGTGTATTTATACTTGGGAGGGGGGTGGGGGTGGGGGTTTGGTTATTAAATAATTATTATTTTGTACTTAAGGATGACCACTTTTGGGTGGCATTAATTATAATGAGTTTGGTTGAAAATTGATATTCTCATGTATGGTTAAGATATTATAATAAATCAAACACGCATTTAATGTTTCATTTTTAGGTGTTGTTTTATTTTTTTATTTAACTTTAACATGATACATTATTTTACCTATACCACGGTAACACTTTTTTTACCATGGTAAATTTGTTGTGTCTAAAAATGAAATTAACCTTATTAGATAATTTGGACCTTTTAATTACAGATTTTTAATACATTTTTCTCTATTCAATTTATGAATGTGGTATAAATCATTTCTAATATGATATGTGTATATTTGATAAAATAATATTTTAGAAAATATAAAATCATGGTTTTCAAAATGTTAAGCATGTGTTTCTAAATATATCTCCTTATATATTTGGTTATTTATTAAATATATTTTTTTATCAATAATATGGTTTATAAATTTTAAATCATGATAATATATTTATAATATCATAAGAGTTATTGTATTTAATAATAAAATGATATTTTCACTTTTTACCCCAAGAATTAACTGTTTTAGAAAACTACCATAAATTCAACATAAGATAATTTTTATGTGAAAAATAAAAAACGATATTTTTTATCAAAGTAATACTCTAAAATTTATAATTTTATATTTAAAATAAAATTTCTTAATTATTTATAATTAATAATTTTTATGTCATAGTAATCTATATTTTCATTATAAAAATTACTTAAGAATTTGTTGATTTGTATTAACTTATAAAACTGTTATATAAGATAATTTCAGGAAAATAATTTTTTTTAAGACAAATGTTTTTTCATAAAACATAATTTTATTAGAAATTACATATTTATATAATTTATAAAAATATAATTATAAAACAATCCTGACATCCATTTTATTATGCCAATAATAATAATAATGACCAACCATCTTATTGATTAATAGTCATAATGCCCATCAGTCATATCAGCCAATGTTCTTCATGTAGTATAGACATATTTCAATATAATTAGACGATAATTATTACCTAATTACCATTCCTACAATGGTTTTTATGAACTTATTGATAATTTATATCATTTCCCGAATGCTTCTCTTCGTTTTTACAATCTTTAGGGCAGGGGAAATCTTCTTAGGGGAATTAAAATTGATGGAGTTTTTTTGTGAATTCACTATTATTTAATTTTTAAATCCCTTTAATATTTAAAGTTTTACTTGTCTATAATAATGTGTGATGTATAATGTAATTTAAAAGTCTTTCTAGAAGCTTCTATTATAAAAAATTATCATAAAACAAGAAGTACTTTTATTTATAACATAAATGAATTTTTGGGTTGTTACATTCTACCCCCATAATGAAATTGCCTCCTCAAAATATTACTCATTTAATACAATTTAATAAACCCAAAATTTCATGTAAATGTTATATATAGAAATGGAACATTATGAAAACTTATAATATGTTAATCTTATAGGGTCACACTAGTAATAATTAACATAGTTCACTTTATAAAAATGATATATACATGAGGCTCTATACTCAAATATTCAAAATCCCAATTCAAAAAATTAACCAAACTCTCCCCTAATTCCAAATGAGTCACCCTAAACCCACAAATCCAAATCTAATGCAAAACATACACAATTTTTTTTAATAAAACACACGAATTAGGGAAAAATCCAAGGATCTACTGTTCAGTGTCTTTGGGAACTATGTACATTTATAACTAAACACAAGTCGAAGAAAAAATTTATTCTAAAAAGACCCTCCACCCATAAAATTACCTTATTTGTATACATTTTATTTAAATTCCTGGGAAAATAGGGAAACATAAGAAAAGGGTAATATATAAACCCCATTAAGGGATAAATAATGAAAACTGAACATAAATTAATATAATGGGTAAAACATGAGGCATGATAGGAGAACATGAACATGATGATAATATTCTTAACATGATCATAATAATGTGAGACTTAACATAATAAAGAGGCAAGAATTTATCATAAGTATAGAAGGAATTAAATTTTCATAAGCACATGGGGAATAACATGATCATAAGTACGTGATTCATAACTTGGAAATGTGGCTACAACATAAACACGATATGTTCATAAGAATATCACCAAGGATTATCACTAAGGTAGCATAAAACATTACCAAGTCATACTTCTATGGTATCATAAACATTTAATCTCTAGAGTTTAATTATTTACTGAAAGTATTGGAGTGTTTATTGGGAACACCCTTCATATTAACAATGTTTTTAACTAAGGTATCATATAATATTACCAATTCATGATGCCAATGAATCATAAATATATCATCTCTAGAGATTAATTCTTTACCAAATGCATTAGAGTGATATCAGATTGCAACCTTATAAGTATTAATTCATGTGTTCCAAATAAGTAAAAAATTACATAAATCCAACCATAATCATATCATGACCCAATGGGAAATAAATAGGTATCCAATGAAAGTAAGAATCACTCTATATAAAAACCCATAAATCAAGATAATGAATTATAGGTTATTTACACCATATAAAATAAGTGGATAAATTTTAGTAAATAACTTTACTAATCAATTGATGAATGATTGTCTAGGTGAAAAACCTTAAATTAGATGAATCATAAAATTTTATCCATAAGATAAATACATTGGATGAAAAGTTATGCATAACTGATGATGAGTCAAGACAAAGATAGTGATGGGATATTTTCAAAAGAGATCTCATTTTTTCCAAAAAAATGTGTTCATGGAGACATTGAAATGGAGAAGAAAAGTAAATTCCATGAGAAATATTAAGAGTTATAGATGTAAATATTCAATGTATGAATATTATGTGGGAAAGAATCACCTTTAAAGGATTAATGCAGTTATCTAGGTGAATAACTAAAAGGAAAATTTATAAATTATAGTATGTTAACACTATAGTGGTTAACAACCCAATTAATGGAATGATAAAAAGATGTGATAGAGGGTAAATTTGTGCCATAAGGATATAATTTGAATTTAAATCTCAATCCATATATTCTTATCTTTTATTATGGCTCATAAAGTACATGTGAATTATCAAAAGAAAATCCATGAGAAGTGTTAAAACAGGTGTACGACAAGTCTCATTCTCATCCACCAGATGAAAATTCATTCAAAGCCCAATGAGTCATTTTTTGGGTTATTACCGCTAGGTATAACTATTTCAGATCCAAATTCACATGAAGTATCCAGATAGGGATATCATTGTTAGTAAAAACACACACATTTTTCGTTAGCAATTTTAGTATGGTTTTATGGTTTTAGGAATCCAAGAGCAATGAAAATGATTCTAAAGGTAGTATAATGATAGGGAATTATTATATATAATTTATTACATAGTAATAAATTTATCAAAATTATAAATAATAACATTGTCCATTAAAATGAGAAAGAATTAATAAGGCTCAAAAAAGTATTGGGAAATGATTGGTGAGAAACCCTTATTTCATCATAGTAATGGCTTATGAAAATTATATAATTAGAGGTAATAAATGAAATATAATTTAATATATATCACATGGAATATAATACCAAGTAATAACAATAATTTAATTATTATAAAAGAAATTTTAAAAGAAAACACAAAAAATCAATGATCTTGGAAATGAAAGGGGAGGATTGAGGAAATCCTTACTTTGAAAGGATGCTTATTAAGTATAAATATGGAATCTTTAGAACATTGGAACCACCTTTGAGAGAATATTAATAAGGATATTTAGAAATAAATTGTTTACAAAATATTTTTGATATAAAAATTGAATAGGTAATAGGGGTATTTATACTTGAGGATGGGTAGTTTAAAGATATTAAACAATGATTATTTTGTTGTTAAGGATAAACACTTTTGGGTGGAATTAATTGTAATTATTTTTGTTTAAAATTAATATTTTAATGGATAGTTAAGTTCTTCCAATAAATCAAACACCCATTTAACTATTTTGTGTTTAGGTATTTTTTCGTTTACCTTTTTTACTTTAACCCACTACATTATTTTACTTATACTATTGGAACTCTTCTTTTATCATGCCAAATTTTTTGTGTCTAAAAATTAAATTAACATTATTATCTAAGTTGGAACTTATCATTTAAAATTTTCAATCCATTTTACATGATTCAATTTATAAGAGTGATAATAATTAATTCTAATATAATACTTGTATGGATACGAAAAATAGTTTTATTTGAAAAGATAAAATCATAGTTTTAAAAATGTTATGATTGTTGATATAAATGTAACTAATTATATATTATGTAATTGATTAAATAAATTTTGATCAATAAAATGGATTTAATTTTTTTAATAATCATAATATCAATGTTATATGATAAGAGTTATGGTATTTCATAAAAAATGATATTTTCACTTTTTACACCAAAAATCAACTTTTTTGGGAACTAACGTAAATTCTCTCAAATATAATTTCAATGTGTTGAATCAAAATATTATATTTACTTTATCAAAATAGTACTATAAATGTGAAAATTTTATCTTTTAAATAAAAAATTATTTGTTAAAAATTAATAGTTTTTATGACAGAGAAAACTATCTGGCTGTTATAAAAATTACCTAGGAATTAATTGATTTTTATTGTCGTATAAATTTATTTAATAATATATTTAAATTAAAATAACATTTTCTTCAAACTTTTAATTTTATCATAAAACATACTTTTAATGTAAATTAAATATTTTTTTTGGTTTCTAAAAATATAATTATAAAACAATCCCAACAGTCACTTTATTTCACTAGTAATAATAATAATGACCAAATGTCTTATAGATTAATGGTAATAATTCCAATTAGCTATATTGGAGATTTTTATTCATTATAAATTCCCATATTTCCCAATAATTGTTCCATAATTCTTAACTATTCATTCACTACCTCACTTATAAAGGTACTTGCACACTTTCTTAAACTTTCTTACATTTTTCTAATTCTTATATTCCTTTTTATAAAGTTTACAGCATGGGAGATATTCTAAGTGGAATTAAAAATAATGGAGTTTATTTTAGTGAAATCACTATTCTTCAATGTTTATATCCCTTTACTATTCCTAGTTGTACTATTTTATAATTATGTGTGATTCATAAATTTATGTAAAAATCCTTCTAGGTTCTTCTATTGTAAAAAATAATTATAAAATAAGAAGTAATTTTATTAATAACATAAAGGAATTTTTAGGTCATTACAATTCAAAAAAAGAAGTTATTACCCTCACTCTAGAGGTTTTTAGAGTTCCTAGTAACTCAAAGATCAATTTAACCTTATCTAGATACTTCGTTGCCTAATTAGATCCTTGATCACCAAAAAACACAAGAGGATGCAAATTCCAAAATTATCATTCATGATCCAAAATATGAGAAGAACATAACCCTACCACACCTTCAAGAGTCTGTAAAGATTCAAAGATTAAAATGATAACTTTTGGATCAATATAATGACTACATGAGACATCTCCTTCTCGACTTGTTTATTCATTTCCATTGGAAAAATTCTAAAACATCACTAAAACAAAAAATTTAATCAAACTACCCCAAATTCCAATATAAGTAAAAAATAATCCCATTTTAAAAAAATCATGGTCACAAAACACCCATTATCATTTCATTTTAAAATCTACTATTAATTACACTTTCCACTGCCCAGATAGGTTAATCCAAAATATTTTTTAATAATGAGAAACATCACTAAAATAATGTATTTCACTATTACAAAAACTCCCCCATACCTGATATAAACTACTTTAACTTGAACCCAATAAAAGTACTTTCTTGAAAACTAAAAAACCCCAAAATCATTTCATTAAAATAAATCATTTTTGTTAATGTTTAAACTTTTTCATAGAGGAAACTCAGAACACCCAAAACATGGTTTGAAAACATGCCGAAACACCAAATAATACAACATTGATTTCAATTTTTTGATCAAAAAATATTTAAAAACAATAAATATTTACTTAATTTATCACAAACAAGACTCATAAAACATAAGAGAGTTTTAAATAACAAAAGGAGTAATGAAAACAAAAATTACAATCTTTCTCCACTATTCATAGTTTGGATACACAATTTTTTAAACCAGGTGCCAACCATTCAAGTACCACTAAACATCACCAAGAATAGTTACACATGGTTTGTTCATGGTTTAACAGAATCATGTATTAATCGTGTGCCTCTACATTTCCACTAATTTCACCGCAGAATAAGTAATTAAAAAAAAGACCTCTAAAGATCTTCCTTCAACTCATAGTAGCAATGACCATATCAAAATATCTCAAGAATAAACAACTGTAAAATCATAATTCAAAATAAAAAATCCTTCTACACTTGATAACTCATGGTGTAACATGAATACGAGATTTACAGGCACTCATATGCACCTACAAATCATGATATGATAGTCATATCTTGAATATAACATCAAAACATAAATAAAAAGAAGCCTCTAATACCATTTTGTAACGAACTGGATTGGTTCAACCTGACATATCATCCATACCACTCTATCACAATTCTTGAGGAACATTCTTAGTCACCCCAATATGGATAATAGTTATAGGGTATCAAAAGTGACTAATTTGGAATGATTTCATCCTCAAGAAAACATGAAAAAAATGCCTTCCAACTAGGAACCTAACATGAGGTTTCAATGGATTGTGTAACCACACCTATAAAAAATGTATTTATACAAAAAAACATCATTTGAACATATACTAATAGTAAATAAATACCAAAATATCTTACACTAACATTTTACACTTAAAAATAACATTTTATACACTTCTTATTCATACCATGAAAGGGAATCAAAGATAAATAATTAGGAGGATAGAGATGTTGATACACTATATGACTAAAACTGGAAAAAAGAACTATTGAGATGAATTCCATCATCTACATGTGACTATGAAGTCACTACCATGAAGTAAACATCACTCGCTTCCAAATGTAGAGTGGTAGTAACCCAACTCATAAGCAGAGATCTAAGAACATGAAAAAGATAAGATGGCTACATACCTTCAATGTGATTATATAAGATGTTATCCTAATGATAGTAGGATAAATAAGTGAGTTAATTTCATTCATTTTATAAAATAAACCAAGATTTTTAGTTTGTAAATAAATATTATCAAATAGTTATTCATTTAAATTATATGGTTTAAAATCAAAAAACACCTAAGAACATTCTTTACACAATTATTTTCTTTAAAAACCAAATCCAAACCTCCCTTTTCATTTAAAACATCAATTTTGAAAAAAACCATTCACCTAATTTTAAATTCTACATTATTGTAATTTCAATAAAATCTATCACTTTGAATAACACACCCCTATTTTTTCCATTGAATTTTTTTTCACACTCCTAAAATACAAGAAAGTAAAAAGGGTAAAAAAAATTAGAATGAAAATCTATATAATGTCATAAAATAATAACAATAATAAAATGGAGAAAAATTATTCAACATAAATATTAAACAAAAAAGGATATCAATAAATAAAAATTAAACTCAATCCAAGAAAAGAGAAACTATATGTCAGTAAATAGTAATTAATCAAAACATATAATAAAAATAATAAGGAAACACCATAGGTTCTAATGAGAAAATAATCGACGTGAATACGTGGAACCTGCTATCAATAGTTTAATGGTACTACAAATAATCACCTGATTCCATCTCAACTAGACTCATTGGTGACATATCCCTTAGCTTGGTCATAACATTCAACCGGGGACACAATCTAGCATGTAACTCTTAACTATAAAGGTATCCATCCTGTGATTTATCACATAGTATCCAAGGGTTCCTCATGGAATATATAAAGTATTTGGTCGAATATTATGACAAAAAAATCAAATAACAATCACATATCCCAAGGGTAATATAATAAAATAATCATATGCATCCCACCTCCAACACACCCCCTTTAATGGTGAACACCCATCCCAAATACATAAATATGAATCACAATTCATTTAAATATTAACATATGAATACAAGTATCAATAATGGGAAAAAATGGGGTCAAAAAAGGGTGTAACTATCAATTAATAAAACTCCTTTCTCACAAGGTGGAAAATGAGAATTTTCTTTTAAACCAATAATCACACCTTTGGAAATCCATTTAGAACCAACTTTGAGAAAGAGTGTTTTAGGAGAACATAAATAATATCAATGCATCATCATGCCTAAATAGACAAATATATCCTAAAAAAATCAAATTATGGGACAAAAAACCCTTCAGAGAAACATGGATAAAATTTTAAAATATGAATAATTCACATATTAAATTAACTTTGATCAAAACCACAATGAATGAGTCATTTTCTTGAATAGAACCATCGTTGACATTTTATTAAACACTTATAATTCATAAAATACCATTTGAACCAAATTATAATTGTTGTAAAAAAATCACCCATCGATCCAATTTAAAATCCTTTAAAAACATCATCTATATATCATATACCATATTTATCTATATTAAAAGTGGGTTTAAGACATCAAGAACCAATGGAATTCTCAAATAAAAGGAAATGAAATAGATACACTAACCTCAACTAACAAAAACTTGTCTCCTTCGAAGAAATACATTAGAATAAGCTAGAAGATAGAGATTAAAACACCTAAAAACTTAAACTCTAAAATTATAAATAGATATAGACATTTAAATTCATCCAACATAGCTATTGGGGTTTGATAAGAAGAAAAAAATAGGAAGAAACCAAAATAGAAAGTAAGGAGAGGATCTTACCTTTAAATATTAGTGAATATGAAATATTAAATCACCCTAGAACCACCATGTAAGGTATTAGAGGAGTATAAATACGGAATGGAAAGGTACCTAGGTTGATACCTTTGAATTAGGGTAGTAAATAAAAAGATTCCCTAAATAAAAAGAAGAATAAAATACAAAAAATACCAAAACCTAAATAGGGCACATGATTCACTCAAAATATTTAAAAAACCATGTGGTAACCATGTAGTTTTCATTTTTAAAAACTATAAATATAGAATTATTTCCACTACATGGTTTTCCAAACCATGTGCCTAATCGTGTGCCCCTAGAAAGGCTTGAACAATTCCAAAACTCTACCCCAATACAACCTGAACCCAAGGGAAAAATTAACCATATAAAAATAAATAAGAATGATAAATTTCAAGGTTCCACATGATTAGTATTTAGTTGTCACGAACCAGCCCGGGTCGACCCTGAACCGGTCACCCGAGCCGGTCCGCGGCAAGTCCCGAGGAGCGTTCCCGATCCCCCCGGGATGGCAACAAGTGCCGGGAATTGAAACTTTAATCGTTGGGAACGATTTCAGCCCAAGCTAAAAACAGGATCAAAAGAATGAATATAAACTAAACAAACAGACAGACACTAAATACATAAACAAACCTACACCACGACATACCTCCATGTGACCTCGCGGTCACCACCCAACTACAACCAACGTCGCACCCACACTGAGCGACTCAAGCCAAGAAAACCTGAACACAAGGAACCTGCAACTGAAAAGGTAAAAGATAGGCGTGATCACAAAAGTACTCAGTAGGTGATCCCCACAACAAATCCCAATGCACTGCCAGTAAATAAAGAATCTACATAATCCAGGTTTGAGCTATAATGTATAAAAGTAAGTTTTCACAATGCTTTACTTGAAAATCAAACACGAGACATTTCCCTTATTCCTTTTCGAAAGTTATTTCCATTCCATTAGTTTTAAACTTATTCTGATAAGCAAAGTGTTACATTTTCAAATCTAACCCAAAGAGAATAAAACATTTTAATTTGAAAACCATTTTTCCCAAAGTCTAACAGTATAGGCTGTGAAATATGACTGAAGGCAAACAAGCAGGGAAACAAGTGCATGTAAAGGTAAACAGGCAAGGGAAACCAAGTACAAGTAAAAATAAACCAGAAGTTATCAGCAATAACCATGGGCACACACACACACTCACACACTCACACACACACACACATTCTCACACACGCACACACTCACACCCAAGTGGTCCCCCGTATGCCGACGGAAGGCACCACGCCAGAGATGGTAGAGCACTATGGGTAAATCCCCTAAGGTTCATCTAGCTCGCGTGGGACCCTAGAACCTCGTGTCTCGGTGAAACGTAGATTAGAAGGCCACGACCATCAGAAAACGTGGCTTAGAAGGCCACGACCCTCAGAACACGTGGCTTAGAAGGCCACGACCCTCAGATATCATATGTTTAGTTAGTGTTGCAATCGTCAATCCAGCTAAGTGAAACAGGGACGACACCCATCCGGCTCACTAGCGCACTAGTTCTAGTCCACCCACCTAGATACCCAGGGTCTCCCCGTGTGCTCAAACAAGTTTCACATTCACATAGTATGTTTCTTCGTCATATCGTAGGCCAAACAAGATATTGCACACAAAAGTCACATTTCCACACCCAAACAATATTTCAAAACTCACGCACGCCAAAAATACCTTTCTAGAAATATAAATGTCATTACCTAATCATTTCGCAAAAACCCCTTTTTGGAAACACTCAAACAAGAACATAAACAAATTTCACAACCCAGAAAGCATTTTTAAAGAGGGATGACACACGCCATTTCATTGAAAACCAGAAACGCACTTGGAAATTTATTTAAGAAACTCAAATCAGCATCTTAAACCTGGAACACATTTGTTTCACAAGTAGAGTCACTTTCCAATCACCAAACGCACCCCACTTTTATCAAGAGCCAAACGGGCCTTTAATCATTTTTTTGAAGGAACACCATTTCCCAAATGAAATCCAAACTTTTGTTCGCGTAACAAAGGAAAACACCTTTCATCAACCAGGAGCCACACATAAAGTTTCCAAAACGAGTTCAAAGGTCACACGACGTTTTCTCTAATCAAGGTTCTAAGAAAACACCATTTTCCATGAACAATACATCTACAAAATTACACACGCCAAAAACATTTCAAAACACAATTTTACATGACTTTCATTATTCAGGAAGAACCATTTAGCAATACTATCATGGAAGCACAAAACTAAATCCAAGAAGAACACTTTCAATGAAACGCTAGAATTAAAAACAGCTTTTATCATCAGCAGATCACCACACTATAAAAAAAACTACTAAATATTCTTTTAAATTTACTAAAATTCAATAAAAGGCAAGGAATAAATAAATTCTTAATTTAAAGGCGAGTGCAATGGGAGACCTACCTCAAGATCCAAGCGCGGCGGTAAAACGACCTTGGAACCAAGGCGCGATGACACGACGTGTGTCCGAAGCCACGTGATAAAGTCCAACACTCTCGAAACTGAGGCACGGAGACGGCAGAACCTCGGAAACAAGGCGCAGCGATGGCGCTTTCTCGGAAACGCCCTGCGCGGGTCCTAAAACAGTAGACCGTTGAACGGTCTCAACGATATTAATAACAGAATAATATTAATAATAATAACAATGTGAAAATAATCGCGGTGATAACAATAATCACAATAATAATTATAACACAACATAATAATAATAATGATGTTATAATAATAACAATAATAATATAATTAGCATAATTATAATATATCAATAATAACAATAATTATAATATCATAATATTAATACAATAATAATAATAGGAACAATGCGAATTTAATATAATCATAATATATTAATAATATAATAATGATAATAATATAAAATAATGTTAACATAATAATATTAATAATAATAATATAATGACAATAGCATAATAAAAATAATAATTTAATAATAATAATATGAATATCATAACATAATAATAATAATAAAAATAATATGATAATAATTAAAATAATAATAAATATATTAGTAATAATAATAATGATAATAATAATATTAATAATATGTTAGTAATCATAACAATAATAATAATAATAATATGAAAATTTAATATCAATAATAATAACAATAAAAATAATAATATAATAATAATAATAATAATAATAAAGTAATATTAACATAATAATAATAATAATAAAATGATATTAACATAATAATAATAATAAAACAATAATAATGATAATATAATAATAATAATATAATTATAATGTTATTAATATGATAAAAATAATTAACGTTATAAAATTAAGATTAACAAACAAACAAAAATAAAAAGAAAAGAAAAGAAATAAAACTCACAGCCTGGGGGGGTTCGCGAGGGAGCCGGGACGACCAGCAGGGGGCGGAGGCAGCCGCTGGGCGCGGCAAAGGCGGGGGTGCAGGGGAAGATCCGGGGCGGTCGCCGGAGAGGGAGCACGCCGGGGATGAGCGGGAGCGGGGGTCGGACAGGGGGAGGGTCACCGCCGGAGGGGGAGAGGGAGCGGGTCGCCGGGCTGCGGGAGTGAAGTCTGGAGCCGGGGAGGCGGAGCGCCGGACGAGAGGGCGGAAAGGGGCGGAGCCGGCTACTGCCCGAAGGCCGGGAACAGTGGGGTGCAGGCCGAGGGCGCAGGCCGGACCTGGCGAGAGTTTTGATGACGGGAAACAGGGCCAGGGACGGTGCGGCTGTGCGGAGGGCCGGGAACGGCACGGGCTGCGTGAAGCTGGGGTGAGCGGGAGAGTGCTCGTGCGGGTCGGCCGAACCAGGAGGAGGCCGGAGGTGCGGAGCAAGGCCGGGGGTCGGCCCGGCGGTTGGCGATCGGCTGGTGGAGGAGGCCGGCGCGGCGAGCTCGGTGGGGGGGTCGCCGGAGAGAGTCGCGAGAGCCGGAAGGGGAGGAGCTCCGGAGGTCGGGACATGGGAGGTGCCGAAGGCCGGTTTCAGCGAGGGTTTCGGGTTCAGCGAGGGTGAAGAAAGAATGGGGAGAGAGGAGAGAGAGGGAGCGCTGCCAGGGGGGAATGAAAAGAAAGAAGAAGAAAAAACGGGATTAGGGTTGGGTTCTTGTACATATATATATATATATAAAAAAATAATAATAATAATTATTAAAATAATAATAATAACATTACAATAATAATTTTAATAAGTATAATAATAATAATAGTAAAACATTATAATAATTATAATAAAACTTATAATATTAATAATAATAAAACTTATGTAACAATAATAAAACTTATAATAATAATAAATAATAAATTAGTTAATTCCAGTAATAATTATTTTGATCAAATATTTAGAATAATAATTATAAAATAATTTAAAGATGTTACACACATATATATATTTATACATATATAGATCCACATATATATACACATACATTATTATATATATATATATATATAAAAACATATATAAACATATATACAATAACACAAGTAAACAGGTATTAATAATAAAAAGCCAACATAAAAATTATAATATTTAAAACACCGGGTGAACACACTGTCACCCGGGCTGAACGTACGGTCACCGCTAACAATGCGGTGACCGCGCACCGGCGCGAAACCGCCAATGCAATTAATCTCCGAAAAATTTAAATCGGGACCCAGGAAGGAGAACAATTACTGACATCCGCGGTCAGGGTGTGACAATTCTCCCCACCACAGACACTTTCTTCCCCCAGAAAGTCACCAGGCCAAAAGTTGGTCAAGATTTAAGTCCATGCCCCAACGGAACTAAAGGAACCAGAGAGAACTGAGAATCTCGGAGATGACCTTACTCTGCACAGGTCACACCCGACCGATTCAAGAGAAAACTGGGGTCCGAGATTGAGGGAGAACACGAAGGGTTCTCCCCACCACAAGAGCTCAACTTGTGCAGAAAAGTTAACCATTTAAATGGAAAACCCTATTAAAGGGGGTCGACGTGGGAACTCCAAACCGGTTTAAACCAACTCTTATGGCACGAGTGAAAAACAACACCTTCGCCGAAACGTTGAACCCTCGACCAAAGTCAACGACCTTCAACACTAGGGGGAAAACCCATGGAAAACATTTAACCAACATCAAATTGGAGACATGATCCACCGAAGTCCACAAAACATAACCACATCCGACAACATAACTAAAATGAGTTCAACCCACACGAGAGTCAAACACACATCTAAGAAGGACACATGATTTAGAATATTACATTCACACGACAAGTCCACTTAGATTTACCATAGAACAAGTCCATTGTCACTTTATAGAGAAACAACGCATTTACAACGCTGTTGAAACTTTTGTAGTGGGAGAACAAGTATGAAAGAGGTTTCTAATGGTTCCACCATCAATACGGAAAACAGAACCGGGACCAAGGCTTCACAACCCTGGGAACTCCTGACTGTGCGCGAGCTTCACCCCAAGACCTGTGGTCGGGGCTCTGATGGCTGAAGCATCTTCTGCCTCACAGTCAGGTACTGACATTCTCCCATCACAGCGTCCTCTTCAAGTGACGCTTCCTACAAAACTTCTCCAGATGACCTAGACAACCGCATCGATGACAGGTCTTCGGAGGGTTGCGACAAGACGGCTTTAAATGCCCAAAACGACCACACTGAAAGCATACCATCGAACGATCTGATGAACTGGAAGCTGGGACCAAAGGGGATAACTCGTTAGGAACAGGTATCTCTGGCATATTTTCCACACCCGAGGAGGAACTCTTACGAACTACTGTGGATGCTGAAGCACTAACCACCCGCACACCGGAAACAAACTCAGCCAAGAAAGATTCCTCCACTAGCTTCTCGAAACAAAAGGTCTTTATAAGGGAGGACTCGCTTCTTGATCTCTGGACGAAGACCCCCAGAGAAAAGAGAGACCTTCATGAGCTCATGCGACGCTACCTCTGGAGAAAAGGGAATCAGTTCCTTGAAATGGTCAACATATGCCTTCACCGTCCGTTGACCTTGTTGAATATGCACAAGCTCTCTCTTTTTCTCCAGCTTCACTTCCTCAGGTACAAACCATTGGATGAAAACAACTCTGAAGACATCCCACGTCATTTCACCTTGCATTGATGATGGGGTAACCCTCTTCCATTGGTCCAGAGCTGGACCCTCAAACAACTCCATAATTGCACGAACCTTAACATTATCGGGAGTTCCCAACATTCTAAAGACACGCTCCACTTCCTCGAGCCATTTCACTGCCTCTAACGGACCCTGATCACCATGGAGAATAGGCAGAGTCTGAGGAAGACTAAAAACTGGGCATGACATATCCGAATCCTTAGAGACCTTTCTGGGCAGCATTTCTCGAGCGATATATAAAACACAAAGCCAAAACCAATATCAAACTGAAGCAACATCAATAAAAGCGCCTTCATCAAAAACAGTCAGCACAAGGACCAAGCAAATACGAACACAATCCAAAACAAAATCTCCTCTTTAAAATTCCCTTTTCATTTTTGATTTCAAAACCACCCTTTCTCATGATCACTTTCCAAAAACCAATCCACTTTCAAACCAAAAACTTTCCAAAACCATTTCCCCTTTAAAACCAATTTAGAAAACAAAGTCAAGCGTTAAATTTCAAGTACACACCCAGGTACTCCCATGACCCGTTGCACATGTCTTTATCCACTTTCCATTCATACTCGCACCAACATACACTTTGAATGCATTCTCACACATGTGCAAACGTTCATGAAGAGGAACCGAGGTTTCACCCCAAATCATTCTTAACCAATTCCAAGCAAACAACAGATTTTCAAATCAAGAGATTTCAGTTTCAAAACCCATTTTATACATTTAAAGTCCTTCAAAAGAAACCAGTCAAATTTTCAAAAACCCTTTTTCATTTCCAACTACGCACTCACACAGACCAAAATGGAAACAACATCCAAATTTGCATCAATCACAGAAATGAGGGACTAGTAGTCACACTCAGCCTGGCGACATGGTAGTGGGCCATGTCCCAAGTCAGCGTCGACCACTAGGAGGAATTCAAACCACGTACTCGGACTCCACATGGGTCACTACTCCATGTGAAATTACGATGTAACGTCGGCTTGTCTCCATTATCATCTCTCAATCCAAGACAAACTAGAAAAGACAAGGACACAATTCCCGAACTATCCCTGGTAACTCGAGGATCAGTGCGAGCAAGAGTTCGCGACGCTCTTCCCGTACATACCCCTCGAGTTCCGACAGTCCTAATCTCCTTCTACCGGACAACCCTAATAACAAGAACCACCTCTGATACCATTTTGTCATGAACCAGCCCGGGTCGACCCTGAACCGGTCACCCGATCCGGTCCGCGGCAAGTCCCGAGGAGCGTTCCCGATCCCCCCGGGATGGCAACAAGTGCCGGGCATTGAAACTTTAATCGTTGGGAACGATTTCATCCCAAGCTAAAAACAGGATCGAAAGAATGAATATAAACTAAACAAACAGACACTAAAGACATAAACAAACCTACACCACGACATACCTCCATGTGACCTCGCGGTCACCACCCAACTACAACCAACGTCGCTCCCACACTGAGCGACTCAAGCCAGGAAAACCTGAACACAAGGAACCTGCAACTGAAAAGGTAAAAGATATGCGTGAGCACAAAAGTACTCAGTAGGTGAGCCCCACAACAAATCCCAATGCACTGTCAGTAAATAAAGAATCTACATAATCTAGGTTTGAGCTATAATGTATAAAAGTAAGTTTTCACAATGCTTTACTTGAAAATCAAACACGAGACATTTCCATTATTCCTTTTCGAAAGTTAGTTCCATTCCATTAGTTTTAAACTCATTCTGATAAGCAAAGTGTTACATTTTCAAATCTAACCCAAAGAGAATAAAACATTTTCATTTGAAAACCATTTTTCCCAAAGTCTAACAGTATAGGCTGTGAAATATGACTGAAGGAAAACAAGCAGGGAAACAAGTGCATGTAAAGGTAAACAGGCAAGGAAAACCAAGTACAAGTAAAAATAAACCAGAAGTTATCAGCAATAACCATGGGCACACACACACACTCACACACTCACACACACACACACATACTCACACACGCACACACTCACACCCAAGTGGTCCCCCGTATGCCGACAGAAGGCACCACGCCAGAGATGGTAGAGCACTATGGGTAAATCCCCTAAGGTTCATCTAGCTCGCGTGGGACCCTAGAACCTCGTGTCTCGGTGAAACGTGGCTTAGAAGGCCACGACCCTCAGAAAACGTGGCTTAGAAGGCCACGACCCTCAGAACACGTGGCTTAGAAGGCCACGACCCTCAGATATCATATGTTTAGTTAGTGTTGCAATCGTCAATCCAGCTAAGTGAAACAGGGACGACACCCATCCGGCTCACTAGCGCACTAGTTCTAGTCCGCCCACCTAGATACCCAGGGTCTCCCCGTGTGCTCAAATAAGTTTCACATTCATATAGTATGTTTCTTCCTCATATCGTAGGCCAAACAAGATATTGCACACAAAAGTCACATTTCCACACCCAAACAATATTTCAAAACTCACGCATGCCAAAAATACCTTTCTAGAAATATAAATGTCATTACCTAATCATTTCACAAAAACCCCTTTTTGGAAACACTCAAACAAGAACATAAACAAATTTCACAACCCAGAAAGCATTTTTAAAGAGGGATGACACACGCCATTTCATTGAAAACCAGAAACGCACTTGGGAATTTATTTAAGAAACTCAAATCAGCATCTTAAACCTGGAACACATTTGTTTCACAAGTAGAGTCACTTTCCAATCACCAAACGCACCCCACTTTTATCAAGAGCCAAACGGACCTTTAATCATTTTTTTGAAGGAACACCATTTCCCAAATGAAATCCAAACTTTTGTTCGCGTAACAAAGGAAAACACCTTTCATCAACCAGGAGCCACACATAAAGTTTCCAAAATGAGTTCAAAGGTCACACGACGTTTTCTCTAATCAAGGTTCTAAGAAAACACCATTTTCCATGAACAATACATCTACAAAATTACACACGCCAAAAACATTTCAAAACACAATTTAACATGACTTTCATTATTCAGGAAGAACCATTTAGCAATACTATCATGCAAGCACAAAACTAAATCCAAGAAGAACACTTTCAATGAAACGCTAGAATTAAAAACGGCTTTTATCATCAGCAGATCACCACACTATAAAAAAACTACTAAATATTCTTTTAAATTTACTGAAATTCAATAAAAGGAAAGGAATAAATAAATTCTTAATTTAAAGGCGAGTGCAATGGGAGACCTACCTCAAGATCCAAGCGCGGCGGTAAAACGACCTTGGAACCAAGGTGCGATGACACGACGTGTGTCCGAAGCCACGTGATAAAGTCCAACACTCTCGAAACTGAGGCGCGGAGATGGCAGAACCTCGGAAACAAGGCGCAGCGATGGCGCTTTCTCGGAAACGCCCTGCGCGGGTCCTAAAACAGAAGACCGTTGAACGGTCTCAACGATATTAATAACAGAATAATATTAATAATAATAACAATGTGAAAATAATCGCGGTGATAACAATAATCACAATAATAATTATAACACAACATAATAATAATAATGATGTTATAATAATAAAAATAATAATATAATTAGCATAATTATAATATATCAATAATAACAATAATTATAATATCATAATATTAATACAATAATAATAATAGGAACAATGCCAATTTAATATAATCATAATATATTAATAATATAATAATGATAATAATATAAAATAATGTTAACATAATAATATTAATAATAATAATATAATGACAATAGCATAATAAAAATAATAATTTAATAATAATAATAAGAATATCATAACATAATAATAATAATAATAAAAATAATATGATAATAATTAAAATAATAATAAATATATTAGTAATAATAATAATATTAATAATATGTTAGTAATCATAACAATAATAATAATAATAATATAAAAAGTTAATATCAATAATAATAACAATAAAAATAATAATATAATAATAATAATAATAATAATAAAGTAATATTAACATAATAATAATAATAATAAAATGATATTAACATAATAATAATAATAAAACAATAATAATGATAATATAATAATAATAATATAATTATAATGTTATTAATATGATAAAAATAATTAACGTTATAAAATTAAGATTAACAAACAAACAAAAATAAAAAGAAAAGAAAATAAATAAAACTCACAGCCTGGGGGGGTTCGCGAGGGAGCCGGGACGACTAGCAGGGGGCGGAGGCAGCCGCTGGGCGCGGCGAAGGCGGGGGTGCAGGGGAAGAGCCGGGGCGGTCGCCGGAGAGGGAGCGCGCCGGGGATGAGCGGGAGCGGGGGTCGGACAGGGGGAGGGTCACCGCCGGAGGGGGAGAGGGAGCGGGTCGCCGGGCTGTGGGAGTGAAGTCGGGAGCCGGGGAGGCGGAGCGCCGGACGAGAGGGCGGAAAGGGGCGGAGCCGGCTACTGCCCGAAGGCCGGGAACAGTGGGGTGCAGGCCGAGGGTGCAGGCCAGACCTGGCGAGAGTTTTGATGACGGGAAACAGGGCCAGGGACGGTGCGGCTATGCGGAGGTCCGGGAACGGCACGGGCTGCGTGAAGCTGGGGTGAGCGGGAGAGTGCTGGTGCGGGTCGGCCGAACCAGGAGGAGGCCGGAGGTGCGGAGTAAGTCCGGGGGTCGGCCCGGCGGTTGGCGATCGGCTGGTGGAGGAGGCCGGCGCGGTGAGCTCGGTGGGGGGTCGCCGGAGAGAGCCGCGAGAGCCGGAAGGGGAGGAGCTCCGGAGGTCGGGACATGGGAGGTGCCGAAGGCCAGTTTCAGCGAGGGTGTCGGGTTCAGCGAGGGTGAATAAAGAATGGGGAGATAGGAGAGAGAGGGAGCACCGCCAGGGGGGAAAGAAATGAAAGAAGAAGAAAAACGGGATTAGGGTTGGGTTCTTGTACATATATATATATATATAAAAATAATAATAATAATTATTAAAATAATAATAATAACATTACAATAATAATTTTAATAAGTATAATAATAATAATAGTAAAACATTATAATAATAATAATAAAACTTATAATATTAATAATAATAAAACTTATGTAACAATAATAAAACTTATAATAATAATAAATAATAAATTAGTTAATTCCAGTAATAATTATTTTGATCAAATATTTAGAATAATAATTATAAAATAATTTAAAGATTTTACACACATAAATATATTTATACATATATAGATCTACATATATATACACATACATTATTATACATATATATATATATATAAACATATATAAACATATATACAATAACACAAGTAAACAGGTATTAATAATAAAAAGCCAACATAAAAATTATAATATTTAAAACACCGGGTGAACACACTGTCACCCGGGCTGAACGCACGGTCACCGCTAACAATGTGGTGACCGCGCACCGGTGCGAAACCGCCAATGCAATTAATCTCCGAAAAATTTAAATCGGGACCCAGAAAGGAGAACAATTACTGACATCCGCGGTCGGGGTGTGACATTAGTAATGTGGAATATTTTAATAAAATATATGATAAAATAAATAAATATTCCTCTATATATAATTTTAATCTTTTTAATCTTAAAAAATACATTTTCTAAAAAACTATTTCTATGCATTATGCGCACTTATACTAATTCTTATCAAATCTATAAATTGAGTTTAATAAAATGGTTTTAATATTTTTAATTTTAATATAAAAGTTTTTTAATAAGGTTATTTTGATTTCTAATATAAAAATATGTTATAAAAGTTAATATTATTTATAAATTTAAAACAATATTTTTTTTGGGGAATTTATTTCATAAACATTTTGTAATTTTTATCTAAATAAATTAAAATAGTCTATTTTTATGACACTAATATGATGTTTATACATATAGACAAATAATATATTCACATTAAATTAATTATTTATTTATAATAAATAATAATATAAATAATTAATGTATAAAATGACATTTTTTTATAAGAATTTTTTTTTCTATATAATTAACATTTTAATTTAAAAGTAAATTTTCATATATTTATAAATTTAATTTAATTAAATTAATCCAAAATTAAAAATAAATATTTTTAAATCTTTTAAGAGTGTGAATCTTATATATTTTTTAAAAAATAATTTCCATGGTAAATATTTAATGAAGGTTAATATGGGTAAAAATGGGTAACTCAAGGTTGCTTGAATTTTGTTAAGTTTAAATGAAACATATATATTATATAAGAAAATTGGTAGGATTGATAGTCATAATCACATTTATAATAAACCTTTACTCACCTAACTTACCTAACTGCCTTGTGATTCCATCTTTACACCTCACCCAAATTTCAATTCTAAGGAAAGGACTTTATGTTTTCCCTATAAAAGGAGCTCACTTCAACCCACATAAAGAAACACTTACCGTATGAATTCCTCTTGAAACCCTATCAATTTTTACTCTAATATAATATTATTACTCATTTTTATCCCTTTTTAATAATGAGTTTTCCCAAATCCCTCATTTATAAGACATATTTTTAGAGAAGGCTCATACTCTCAATATGAGTATTAGCCACTCCCTAACTTTCTATTCCCTATTTTTCTCATCATCCCTTGTCCATACCAATTATAAATTTACTAATATTTTTAAATAGGTATCATTAGTATATTTAATTCTTATTTTATTAATATATTATTCATTTTCCACGATCCTCCCATCCATTCAAAAAATAGAATGTTGGTCGTGTTAAGAGCGAACTACCACCTCCATGAACAATATATTGTTTTTCATCATCACATTTCATGGATGGTTCTAAATATGTATTTGGAAAATAGATAGTCTATTTATGAAATTAGTAATATTATCTATAGATAATTTATTCATTTTATTAATTATAATAAAAACAAGTGATCATTGTAAATTTAATCGATTAAAATGAGCATACAAAGAGAAAAAATGATTTCTTTTTTCTAAGTAATAGATTTTTATATATTATATTATTCTATAAAATATTAAAAATTATTATTTATCACAATAATAAAACATAAATAAGGTAATTTTACTTCTATAATAATAATATTATAACAAAATCAGTTCATAATAGTTCTTATACATTAATTATGGAATGTTCTTGTTTGGGTTAGTTTAACCACTTAAATGAGTTATGCTATAAATTTAAATCATGGAATAATATGGAAAATTTATTAATAGTAATATTATATATTAATGAGTAAATAAAGTTTAGTTTTTATTTATTTAATGTAAATATTAATTTTTAAACATAATATTAATATACTGCCTTTCATTCATTAAAATTATTGAAACAGGTCTATAAACGATATCATATTCATGAATAATAAAAAAATCTCATCGAATGATTTAAAAAAATAATAAATTATTATGTATTATCTATTAAAGTACCTTATATAAAATAATAATTATTAACTGGGTGTTAATGAATGAGGATCAATATCGATATTACATAGAATGTGTGAAATAATCAAAATCACTAACATCTAATTGTGAAAATAAACCATAACCAACTAATAAATATATAATGAATTATTACAATTAAATATTATAAAATATAATGTATGTGATCAATGTTTTTAAATAATTAATTAATATGGTTATATTTACTTTAAATGAATTTAATAACTTCCATGGAAGTCGATAAAAAATGTAAGGGTTTCTCATCTAAAAAATGCATTCTTTGAGATAGGTTTTGTATTATGAACATATTTTATTTTATATAGTTTATATACTACCAAATTGAAATTTTATATCGTTATTCTCTATTTATTATTGGTATTTAATTTTACATTTCTTCTTCTCTCTTTGAAGTGTTTTTTATTCAATTTTTACAAAATTCGTAAGGGTTTTTATAAACTTAATTTATGTTCATGGAATTATGATCATTCTTCCTGAAATTTATTCTTATATTTTAGGTACAATATATCCTATTATTGAATTATATTTTAAATTATAACATGATTCATTTGAATTAAATTTTTTATCATGAAATCCCATTAAAAGGATTATTATGTCAATTCTTCTCTATTGAAAAACATTATTCTTTATAAAATTGAAATATTGTTAAGAATAATCATCATCCTCTATCATATCTATTTCTCCCCAATGACCTTATTATTTCATTTTAAAATTATTTCCTTTTCTTATTTTGATACCCAAATATGCGATATACCATTTGATCTTCTTATTTACCTTTACCACTTGTCAAATCAAAGTTTTATTATCCATTTTATTATGCAGGTTTCAATAACGGAATTTTAAAATATTATGTGATTTCCTTTAATAGTCATATATTTTATCTTCCACTAAAAATTTCATATATATAAATTTTATGCATTTTTATCAAAGATCTATTATTGATATATCATTTAAAGTAGTGTTATAAAAATTATTTCATGTTTCTATGTTGAAAAATATTTTTTAATGTGACTCATAACATCATCTATTTAAGAAAATGTTAAAAAATGTTTTCTAAAAAATATTTTTTATAGATCTGATTTAATTTTATCTTTTTCTCAAAAATATATACCTCTTTTGTATTTATGTTTCATGAAATACCATTTAAATATCCTCATGAAATAATCCTTTTGGGGGATTGAATTTAGGTATCATATGATTCAATTCTTGATGAAATTTTATGTGAATCCATTTGAAATGATATTGAAAACAATTTTCATTAAATGGGTTATTCATAATATGATATATGACTAATTTCACGTGGAACAAATCGGTATTAATGTGATAAGAAAATTATTATATATCCCTCAAATTCATAGGATAAATTATTTTATCTCATTAGATAATGATGTGCTTAGTGAGCATTTTTATTTTTCTACAACCTAAATCGTGGGAATTTTTATATGTTCCTAACCTGAGTCATGGGAATATTTCTTCATTGACAACTAAATTCATTGGAATATTTCTTTTATAAAAATAGATTCATGGTGATATTTCTTTTTTCACAACCTGAGTGATGTGAATATAGATTTATTGATAGCTTAAGGCCTATGAATTATTTTTTGTTCACAAATCGATACATAGACATTCGGTTCATAGCATAATGCATGGGAATCATTATATTTTCACAAAATTTAATGATTTATAATTAATATTCCATATCTATTTATTTATTTCAAATTTATATATTATTATATATACCTATATTAATCTCTAAGACTCATGATTATTGTCTCTTATTTTCAAACTCTTACACCATGGTATATGTTCCACCATTCTAGTTTTATATATAAGGACCCACCTTAAAAATTACATAATATAGTAAATAATTTTATAATTAACTTTCTTACATTACCAAAGTTCTTTAATGTTTAGATTTTTTGAGAATTAAGACATAATTAATTCATATTAAACCACGAGAATACAAAGTGGGTACTACTAAAACTGTATCCATTTCTTACATAATACCAAAGTTTTTAATAAGACATGAATTGTTTTCATGAAAAATGTTATCAAAATTAAACTTGGATTATTATTTTATCTTACCCATAATTAAACCCTATGATTTTTTTATTAAAACTTTCGTAGAGAAAAAAAAACTCAGTATGTAAGATAAAAACAAGGAAAGAAACTAATAGTCCCCGAATACTTATAAGCATATGAAATCATTTTCACAAAGACATACTTCTCACCCATAAAGTATAATATACTTTGTGAAAACATGAGATTTATATAAAACATAGAAAAAATAAATAAAACCATATAGGTAACTTGAGGAATTATTCAAAGAGTATTATTAATATATTATAGAACTATATTCATATTTAGTATACCTTATACGATCTCTTATAATAACTTTTAACCCATTTGTTGATAATATTTTTTTCTTTTCATTGAATCAGGTGTGTTTATCTCATGGTTTCCATGGGCAGTTCATTATGGATTTTCATTTCAAATGGAATAAAAAACACCAAAATTAGAATAAAATGGAATTAATATGATTCCATAATTTTATATTATACCATATATCATTTTTTTTATATGAGGATGATTCAATATATAAAACATTAATTGAAATGATTTAATTTATTTTTATTGTTTTTATGACCATTATGAACTAATATCATTTTATTTAATATCATGTTTATATATTGGTTCTAGAACCTTATATAACTTATAATATGTATAATAAAATCTATTTAACCATAATAATAGTTTTATGAACATACATGAAGGCGATAAAATAAAATGAACACACATCATCCACGATGATGGTAAGTCGACACATAACGAACAATGTTTTCATTTTTAGAATAATTGAATAAGAGGCGAGGTTTGATGATTTTTATTACATTAACATAATAAAATTACAGTATATGCAATATATTGGAGTTATAATGTAACTTTGGACAGGGGTTAGGAGAGAATAAGAAAAGAAAATAAATTTAAAAGAAAATAAAAAAAAGAAAGAGGATTTTACCTCTTCAATTATTATCCCTGAGAACCTTAGTAGGGCACTTGGTTTTGGTCTTTTAGTGAGACCGGAAGTGTCTGGCATGTCTCTACCCAGACTTCATTCTGATCATCATCCTATACTAGTTGACCTATGTTTTAATAGTTTGAGGTCAGCACCTTATCCATTTAACTTTAATAATGCATGGTTGGTTATGCCATGGTGCAGAGAGGTTGTAATGAAGGCTTTGAAAGTAACTTTCCAAGGTAGTTCTTTGCACATTATTACTAGAAAACTGAAAATTGTGAAATCCAGAATCAGGGAATGGAGAAAAAAGTCATTTTCTAGGATTGATCATGACATCAAATAGGATGATTCTCATATGTCTGATTGTCAGGAAAACAATATGCATACGGATCTTCCATATCAATAAGAGATATAGGATTCCTCAAGGCTTGATAATCCCTTATCTCTTAAGGAAAACCTTGCTCGAAATCAGTTTAATGTTAGGTGGCTGAAGGAGGGGGACATGAACTCAAGGTTTTTTCATTTGATTCATACGGAGAAAAAAAAGTAAGGATGATTCTCAAGGATCTAAGAATTGGTGACATCATGTTCACTTCTGAGAATGAAATTGTCAATGTTGTGACATGTTATTTTGAAAAGATATACTCTGAATCTGGGGAGGACAACACAGATAAAATTATAAGATGCATTGAGCCAAGTATGAATGATTCACAAAACAAAAAACTCACTGACATTCCCACATCATAAGAAATCCATTATGCTCTCTTCTCCCTAAACATGTATAGTGTTGCTATTCATGATGTTTTCTCCAACATGTTCTTTATGTTTTATTGGGATATTATCAATAAATAAGTGATCCAGGTTGTAAGGGAATTCTTCTACCACTTCTATATGCCATTTGGGATGAACTCAAACTTCATTTCCCTGATTCCAATGAAAGATCATGCGTTGGAAATTAAATATTTCCGGAATTTTTCTATTGCGAACTTCATTCCAAAAGTTATCAGCAAACTAATGGAAATCCGGCTAGGTGATATTGTAAGGAATCTTATTTCCTCTAATCAGTTTTGTTTTGTACCAGGGAGGAACATTCAGAATTGTCTATTCACTGCTTCAGAGTGTGTCAATATAATGATAAGTAAGGTCAAGGATGGAAATATGGCATTAAAGGTTGATATATCAAAGGCCTTTGACACCATAAGGTGGGATTTTATTTTCAAAGTTCTGAATTTGCAAGGCTTCTCAGAGAAATTTATTGGTATGGTGAACTCCATTTTGAAAAGTTCTAGCCTATCTATTTTGGTCAATGGATCACCCATGGGCTTCTTTCAATGCTCTAGAGGAGTTAGTCAGGGTGACCCTTTATCTGGGATTTTGTTCAATATTGCTGAAGATTATTTGAGTATCTGTCTTAATGATCTTGTTAATACTATTTTGTATCAGTGGATGACATATGGTAGGAACTGTTCTACTCCTTCTCACTTTTTCTATGCTGATGATATACTTCTATTCTCCAAAGATGACAGGAAGACCATCTCTTGCATCAAGAATATCTTTTCTCACTATGAAGAAGTTTTAGGCCTGGTCATAAGCTGGAAGAAATCATTTTTTTTGTCTTTGGGGAAGGAATTCAAATCTTGAAGAAAAACAGAATTGCTAATAGGCATGGTGTAAAGAGAGGTACACTACCTTTTAATTACCTTGGGCTACCTTTGTTTTGGGGAAGGGTGAAATGAGTCTACTTGGAAGGTATTTCTCTTATAATTACTAATCAGTTGGCTAGTTGGAAAGGGAATACCATGTATCAATATGAAAGGATATGTCTTGTTAACTTTTTTATATCTTCAATGTTTGTTTACTATTTTTCATCATATAAATTTCCAATTTCTCTTCTTAAAGAATTGAGTGGAATGATTCCCAACTTCATTTGTACTCGTTCTATTCACCAGAGGAAATTGCTCATTGTGGCTTGGAAAGACTGAATAAAGCATGTGGATATGAGTGGAATGGGAGTTAAGGATGTAAGAAATTTTAATGATGCACTTCTTCAGAATTTTACTTGGAGGCTATTATCTGGTTCAGACTTTTCTTTGGAATTTCTTAGTAACATATTTGTGGACTGGTTACACAATAATCATATTGTGTACATGAGATCCTCTATTTGGACATTAGTTTGGAACACATATTCTCATATCATGACACAGTACAAATCATAGGTATGTGCTAGCTCCCAACTGAATAGCTGGAATATTCCGTGGTTGTCCTCTCCAATTAAATATTACATCAATATTCCACTGCCTTGGAGGAACATCTCTATTACTGACATTCATGGTAACTCTAAGGATTGTGCAATCATACCTAGTAATCTTGATATGGAGATGTCTAGATATGAATATGTTGACTATGATGTATTTTTATGGATTCCTGCGCTCAATGGATCCTTCTCCAGCCGTGAGTCTTACAATCTGTAGTGTGGAAACACATATGAAGCACCTACATGGGTGGAGGGTGTAAGAAGGTACTTCATTATTCCCACCCATGCATTGCTGATATGGAGAATTTGGAAGCAGTGGCTACCAATCCAATCTACCCACCAGTGAACAGGACTGATCATTGCCTCGGTATGTTATATATTCTTGGATGATGATGAATCAATCACACATCTGTTCATTCACTGCTCTTTTGTTACGTGATTATGGAGCTATCTGAGAGACACCTTTCACTGCCACATGAGTTTCAGTTCGGTTGGCACACTGTTCACTTTAGATCTTCAGGAATAATGTAGCGAGAAAGTTAAATCCCTGTTCACTGCTTTTGTTTCTCTAATTTCATACATTTGGAGATCCCTAAATAGTATTGCTTTTAACAATGGTAGGCCCTCATTTAAGGAGGGTGTTTTGGAGATTCATTAAATCATTAAGCTTTCTTCGGTGAATCAAACCAGATCAATGAATAATGATATATATGAATTAATTATCTTGAGAACTCTTGGTGTATGTGGCAGGGATAGGAATCCCAGAATGATGAAGCATATCTGGTGGATTCAACTAATATATGACTGGATGAAGGTGAATGTGGATGGGGTGGCCTCTGGTGCACCTGGTCCTGCTAGATGTGGTGGGGTATTCAGGACTCATTAAGGATTTTTTAAAGGGTTCTTTTTTCACTATATAGGGAATGGTCATGCAATTGAGGTTGAACTATGGGCAATGATAAAGGCGATAAGGTATGCAGTTCATTATGGTTGGCGAAAGTTATGGATCAAATCAGATTCTTCTATTGATGTGCATATTCTAAAGGGCCGGTCTAGGAATGTTCTGTGGAAGATGCTATCGACCTTGATAAATTTTCTTAGACTTGCTAAATTGATATGTCTGGATGTTTCCCATGTGTATAGAGAGGAAAATCAGGTGGAAGATGTTCTTTCTAATAGAGCAATTATGGAGGTCATTTCTAGCATGTCCTTTGTTCTACCTAATTACTGCAATGGTTTGGTTCACAATGATATAATTGGTGTTGTGCACACAAGGTTATATAAGGCTCCCTGTTTTTGAGTTGTTTTGTAATGTTTAAGCTTTTATATATATATAGTTTTTTGGGAGGAGGTCCCCACCTGTCTCTCAGACTTTTCGGCAATATTACCGTATTTTAATATTAAAAAATTCAAGTATTTTAGAAAAATCCTAGAAATTTACCCTAATAATTTTTTGACATGTATAATTCAAAAATAAACTCCATTTTATTGAAAACAGTTTCTAAATATGAGACATTTATTTATCTTAATTAAATTCATCATTTACTAAAAAAATATCAATTTTATAATTATAACTGTTTTTATAACACTTTGAAAAATTAATTAGTGTCTAATAAAATTATTTTATAATCATAAGATAAAAATATATTAATTAATGAGTCTATTTTATGAAAATATATTTTATTTTAAATCATAGTATTAATTATATAATTATAATTAAATAATTATGGATTATAAAAATACCAACACATAATTAATTTTTTAATACATTTATTTACTTATACAATGATATAAATATATCATATTTTCATTTATAAGATACCTAAATATTATTTATAATTTTATAGGTGAGGTTACTGTTCTATTAATGTAGATTCTTTAATTTTTTTAAAATACCACTTATTTCATTATACATTTATAATGAATTTAACTCATAAATTACAAAATGAAAACAAATTATTTTATATGTACCATGGTTGTTACATTATCCCAACCTTTTTGAAATTGCATCCTTGAAATTTTTATTCACTTATTAAACAAGTGAGGATAAATTTTCCTCATAGTATTTTTTGAATATCATGTTGCTTCTTCAACCATGTGGTTTATCCACAAAACCAAAACCTAGTAAATTACCTTATTCTGTAGTAGATTATCCCTATTATTAGGAATCCGAATAGGGTTTTACTAATAAGAAATAGTTTCTTCCAATTGAACTAGTTATGAGGTCAAAACATGATATGAATCTTAGACATACTTTCTTAACATCAAAATATGAAAAAAAATTGTGTACTTGGTAAACAATCGAAGGCAAATACACTCTATAAGAAACTGATCCAACCTTATCCAAGATTTCATAAGGTCTAATGAACCAAGTAATTATATTTGCTTTCTTAAAAAAAATGCATAACACATTTTCATGGATATATTTTAAGGAAAACATGATCACCTACCTCAAAAGAAAATTCTATCTGCCTATTACCCACATAACGTTTCGCCTGCTTTGAGATTTCTTTATGTGTTGTTCGATCATATTCACTTTCTCATCCACCTACTCTACTAATTTTGGTCTCATCAGCTTCTTTTCCCCAACTTCATTCCAAAATGATGCAGTTTGAAAACACTTTCTATATAATGCCTTAAATGGTTCCATTTATATACAGAAATGATAACTGGTACTATGAGAAACCTTAACTAAAGAAAATGATGATCCCAAATTCCTTTATAATACATTGAACAAGTTCTATGAATATTATCAAATATCTGAATATTTATCTTTTTATATCAATAATATTGAGAATGAAAGGTCATTATAAACTTTAATTGAATTACCAATGACTTCTGAAGTCCTTTACAAAACATATAAGTGAACCTAGGAACATGGTCAAATACAATGGAAAGAGGAACTCCATGTAACTTGAAAATCTCTTTGAGGTATAGTCGAGAAAGTTGGTCTAAAGAAATTGTATCTCAAATTTGAATAAAATGTTCAAATTTAGTCAGTCGATCAATGATAACCCAAACCGCATCATTACCTTGAGATATCTTTGGTATTCCCACCACAAAATCCATTGATATATTTTTCCATTTCAACTCTAGTACTGGAAAAGGCTAATGCATCCCCTTTGGTAGTTGTGTCTATGCTTTAACCTATTGAAAATTCATACATTTCACTGTAAAATAAGAATTTTTTTTCATTACATCCCACTAGCAATACTCTCAATGGTCTCTGTATATCTTATTGCTTCATAGATGAATTGAAATTTGAGAAATATGATCTTCACACAACAATTATTTCTTCAGATGGGAATCACATAGCATACATAATATCTTCCAAAATCTCAAAACACACTTTATCAATGATAAATTCTCGCAAAATACCCATTTTAGCCAAATATACCATTTTCTATATCTCATGGCCTTCCTTCTACACTTTATTAATTCTATCTGATAGATATGACTACACTGACACATAAAACATAATCGAGGAACTTCATGCAAAAATAACTTCCAATACAAAATTCATCAATTCATTAATCAAGGGATCATGTTCCAAACATAACATGGTTAATGTAGCATGATATTTTTCATTCAAGACATCTACCACATTGTTTGATTTTTTAGGATGGTAATTGATTGTGAAATCATAATACTTTATCAGTTACAACCATCTTCTCTACCTCATGTTCAATTCCTTCTAAGTAAATTTATACTTTAAACTGTTAAGGTTAGTATATATTTCATATTTGGATCCATAAAAATGATGCCTCTAAATTTTTAAAGAGAATACTATAACTGCTAATTCCAAATCATGTGTGATATAATTTAACTCATGGGTTTTCAGTTTTCTTAATTCATAATAAATTACCTAATCATTCAACATCAGAACAAAATAAAGTCCCTTCAATGAAGAATCATTGTAGATGAAAAAATAACCATATTTAGTATGTAGTGACTAAAATTTAGCATTCACCGATCTTCTTTTCAATTCTTGAAAACAAATATCATAGTCTTCTATCTAAATAAATTTAACCCTTTTTGTGTTAACATAGTTAGAAGGATAGATAACCTTGCAAAGTTCTTAGAAACCGTTAGTTATAGCCTGATAATCCAAGAAAACTACTAATCTCATTAATATTTGATGGTCTTGTCCATTCATCAAAAACTTTTCTTTTGTAAAGATAAACTATTATTACACCCTTATTTATAATGTTCCCAAGAAAAGAAATCTATTTCAATAAAAAAACACACATTCTAAATTTCCTTTATAGCTACTTTTCATTAGGGATTGTAGAAAAATACTTAGATTTTTTTCCTGACCCTTATAAATTTTTTATAACACTAGAATATCATTAATAAAAACAATAAAAAACTTATCCAAATATTCACATAATATTATATTCATAAGATCCATAAATACAGTAGGGAATTTTTCAAATCAAAGGGCATAACAACACACTTGAAAAAATACTGATCTTCCTAGAGCTGATCAAAGAAGTCATCTATATGAGGCAATTGATACTTATTATTGAAAGTAATTTTATTCAAATATCTATAATCAATGAAAAGTCTCATGGAACCATCTTTATTTTTAATGAAAATATAGAAGCACCTCATGGTGAAGTTCTAGCACAAATGAAACTTTTATAAAGGAACTCCTATAACTTCTTTTTAAATTCTAAAAGTAAATTTAATTCATTCGATAAGGGTGTTTTGAGATTGGATTATCATCAGGAACTAAGTAAATAGTAAATTTTACTTCTCAACTAGATATAAAATCATGAAACTCATCAAGAAAAACATACAAGTATTCATTTATCACTGGAATATCTTTAATTTGAACCATTACCTTGTTTTCAACAATATTTTTAAGATAAAATTCATTTCCAACTTTTAAATTTTTTTTCAGATTTCTAATATATTATCAATGATATAGGTTTATTCTTGTATAAAAATTGAAACTCTTTATGAAAAAAACTTCTTTAGCTCTACAATAAATCTTATCATATAAACATAAATCCAATCCATAACAAGAATAACATCAAAATTTACTAAGGGAATTACAATAAGGTTTTCAGGTAAATACTTTCTACATATAATAATAAGAATATTCTTATAATGCTATTTTTTCTTTAATATTTTTCCTTAGTGTTTTAACAATAATCTCTTGTTTAATTTCATGAGGTGAAATTTCCATTTTAATATAAAATTCATCAAAAATAAATGAATTTGTAGACCCTCTATCAAACAATAGATTATAAAAATCTATGTAATAAATCAAAGTACCGAATACCACTTCATTGGATGACCCAACATTTGATGAACTAGTTTCAATTTATTTCACTGCACCTTTCTTCATATAATATGGCTAGATTCTAACATTCATATCTTTATTTGGGAATGTATTTTTATAATGACCTATCTCACCCCATTTATAACACTTAACATTTTGGTTACTAGAATTAGGCTTACTAACACTAAGATATTTTTCATTAAAATATCCAGCCATATTTCCAAAATTTACACATCGAAAATACTTCCTAGATTTGTTAAGTCATTACCCATGGTTCTTTTCACCACAGATTCCACAAACTAGAAACTGGATTTACTTACCTTATGAATTATTTGATTGATTCTTACTCATTTATTACCATAAAGACCTTTTATTTTTTTTGTTTTCAAAGTGAACATGATCATCAGAAAACTCTATTTCTACCCTCTCATCACATTGAACAAGTTTCTCATTAGTTTTAAATTAATAGGATGTCAATGCCTTTAGATATCTTGTCTTCAATCTTGAGAAAAAATGATTGATTTTACTATCTAGTTTATAAATAATATTTAAAGAATACCATTCCAATAAGGTGAAGTTTTATTCACACATTACCACTTAATATTACTACTTTTGTTTTAATTCAAGTAATTGATTTTCCATCTTAAGTCACACCACATTAGGAAAATATTTTTCAAGGTACAAATTCTTAAATCCATCACATTCCAAGGCATCAGTCTTCTCATTATTCCTGATATTCTTTTCCATTGACCACCTTCGGTCAATTTCCCCTTCAAAACGATAAATATCAAGACTAAAATTTTGGTTATCTGAACACCTTGTGGCATTTAATATCCATTAAATGGATTTAATCCACCTCCCATCCACCACTGGGTCAGAAGATCCACTAAAAGCAGTGGGGTGTTTTCTCATAAAATGTTCCACTATTATCATGTTCCTTTGTGGAAGATATAGATATTCCCTTGCATGCATTACACTCCTATTAATAGACTATTTCAAATGATTCATTAACATAAAAAATTTCTCTATTATAATTCCCACCATTCCTGGTTGTGGATTCGGACTGATATCATCCTCTATGTTCCTTCATACTTCAGCTTCCCTGTTTCATCTACGGAAAACTATTCTGAACAGACATTTATTTGATGAAGAATCATGGTAATATTTAAATGATATATCATAACCCTAAGGTAACCATAATTTATGGTATTCAATTAACATCATCTTAACCCATAATTTTAACTAAACCATGATCTAATACTAACTATAAGGGCCCATCCTTAAACATTTCACAATCTAGTGAATTATATTAGAATTAAATTTATTACATTTCAAAATATCCTCTCAGTTTAGATTTTTAGATAATTAATACATAATTCATACAAATCAAAATGCAAGTATAAAATGAGGGTATTACTAAAATAGTATCCATTTCTTCCACAAAATAATTTTTTAATAATACATGAATTATTTTCATGAAAAATATTCACAACATTCATCTTGGATTGTTATTTTCTATTACTCATGTTTAATCGATATGAAAAGAATTTTAAAAATTTGGATAATCACTAAAAGATCAGTAAAGAACATAAAAATAAGCAAAGAACCAATTTTTCCATGAATACTTATAATCAAATGAAATAATTTTCACAAATACTTCCTTCACACCCATGAAGTATCGTATACTTACATTTTGAAAACATGATATTTATATAAAATATAGAAAACATAAATAAAAAATATAGGTAACATGGGGAATTACTTCATTAATATTTTAACCCTCATGGATAGCATATTATTTATAACCCTCATGGATACCTTACAATGTATCCCTCATGGTTAACATATGATGTAACCATCACAGTTACACTTGGAATTACCCATATAGTCAACTTCCAACATAAACATACCAAAATGTATTGGAGGGAGATATAGGTCCCAACCTTCATTATAAACAATGCACAAGAACAAGAGCATAATCATAAAACAAGAGTCAATTCATTATAAATATATTTCTTTTGAATTATTTAAAAATTGAAATTTTAAAGAGGATATTTAAAGAAAAGTATCTTACCTCAGGTTAGTCTTACTTAAAACATGTTCAAATCACTAGTATAATGGTTTAAAGAGTGTTATTAATATATTAATGAAATATATTCATATTTTTAATACCTTATATGATCTTTTATAAGTAAATTCCATCAATTTATTGATAATATTTTTCTATTTTTATTTTTTTGGGTGCTTTTATTTCATGGTTTCCAGGGTCGGTTTGTATGGATTTTCCTATAAAATGTAAGAAAAAAACTCCAAAAGTAAAATTAAATGGTATTAATATGTTTCCCAAATTTTAAATGATACCATATATGATTTTATTTCTGATATGAGTATGTTTAATTAGATAAAACATCAATTAAAATGATTTAATTTAATTTTGTGGTTTTTACGACCATCATAAACTTATATCCATTTATTTAATATCATTTTTATATATTGATTCCATAACCCCATATAACTTAAAATATGTATAATTAAATCTGATTTGATTATAATAATGGTTTTATGACCATAATTTAAGTTGATGAAAGAAAATTAAAACTCATTGTCCATGATGATGGTAAATCAACACATCACAAACAATGTTTCATTTTTTTAGAATAAGAGGGTAAGAGGAGAGGTTTCATGATGATTATTACATTACAAAAAAATCAAATTATAGCATATGTATTATACTAGTGTTATCATGTAAATTTGGATATGGGAGGTGAGGAGAGAATAAGAAAAGGATATAATTTAAAAATAAAATAAAAGAAAAAGAAAGAGGATTTTACCTCTTGAATTATTCTCCTTGAGAAACCCCTTAATACACGTGGGTTTGGCCTTTTGGTGAGAACAAAAGGTCATGTACATGAAGAAGAGTAGTGGTATGGAAATTGGGAAGAAATTAAACAAGATACAAGTCTTATAGGTGTGAGGAGAAGAGGTGTAGAGGGGTTGTATTTATAGGGGAGAAGAGGGGTGTTTTCTCATTATTATATTCCTTATTTTATTATTTTGTTTCAAGTATATGAATAGTTTGAGAATTATCAATAAATATATTAAAATAATTAATGGAAGTTTGAGATTATAATTTATTATTCATAAATGACTCACAAAATAGTCTATTTAACTTATAATGTATATACAAGGTAGATTACCATATTTTACTATTCGCTAAAAAATTAAAGTATTTTAGAATAATGAAAATAATTTACCCTAACCATTTTTTGACATGTATAATTAAAAAATAAACTCCATTTTATGAAAATAATTTTCTAAATATAAGAAATATAATTTTTAATTAATTAATTACTTACTTCAAAAATACAAATTTTGAAATTACAACTGATTTTTTAACACTTTGAAAAATAAATTAAGGTCACATAAAATTTTCTTATAATCATAAGACAAAAAAATATTAATTTATGTATCTATTTTATGAAATTATATTTTCTTTTAAATCATTATATTAATTATAACAATGATTGTAAATATTTATGACTTACAAAAATACCAACACTTAATTTATTATTTTTAAAACATTTATTTACTTATACCATTATATAAATATATTATATTTTCTTTTATAATATACCTAAATTTTGTTTATAATTTCATAGGTGAGGTTACTATTCTATTAATTTTGATTATTTAATTTTTTTTAATACTACATATATCATTATACATTTATAATGAATTTAACAATTTAATTCCAAAATGAAAACAAATTATATTATAGGTAAATGGGTTATTACATTACAAGTTCTTATATCATAAATAAAGAAAATATATTATGAATCCAGGGTCTTATTAATTGGATTCCTCTTCCATGCCCATGTTACGCAAATGATTATGATATGATCCTTTATGACCTTTTGAAATGTTTTTCCCTTACTATGTGTTTGATCACAACCCTTTATTAATTTTTTCATTCCTTAGGTCGTAAATATGAGTATAACATAGTAGATGTCTAGAAGGAGATCTAGTATATTGTGATTATGAGGAAAGGTTCACAATTATTTGAAATATTATTTTATGTTTCTAATATTCAAAGAAACTAAAACTTTGGGTTCTGGGATTTGTATAGTCATTTTTAAGATATAATCGTTATATTATAGAAATATATATAAGTTTTTCTTGAGTTGACTCAGTTGTAATTGAATCCATTTTTAAATTATGTATTTTTAACATCGAACCCTAGGAGTATGGGTTTAGATCTCTTCAGTTGGTATCCAATTTGGGTTTCATTTTTTATATTAGATTAGTTATTTTTTAGGATTAGGAATAGAGAAAAATAGTGAAAATCCTGATACTGGGGGATTTTAGTTTTGTTACCCCAATAAATGATTTTCCATTAAAAAATACAGCATGATGGTGACTATGAGGTTGTCTCATGATGAGGTTTTATACTGTGAGGTCAAATTGTAACTTTGTTAATTTGTTTTTGATAATGTTATTATTAAAAGTGTGGAATTAAAATGAACTAAACAAATTTAAATGACATAATGTCAGATTAAAACTAGAATTTATAGTTATAGATGAAAAACTAGAAGCAAGTTGGACTGAAAGAGATAAACTGAAGATGAAAGTGGTGAACAAGTTCTGATCATCAAACACTCCCTTTATCATTGCCTAAAAATGTATTATAATTAATTTATCTAATTTATACCTGAAGATCTCCAATTATAAACCTCTATTTCTTATAAAACATATTTAGACCTCAAATATTTTTTTTATTCACTTATGAAAGTGATCTGATTGACCAAAGCCCTCCGAGAAACCTAAACTAATAGAACTAGTTGTGCTCAATTGGGAGACCTCACCCAAAGAAGTTTAAACAATAATAAAACTGTTTATGGTCATAAGTTGAAATAAATACATAAAAATATAATAAACTCTAAAAAATAATGAAAGATTCCTCGTTCAATCTAGAAAATAATTCCAAGATAATTCAAAAGAGAAGAGTTTATAATGAAAAGTACAAACTCAAAAGCAAAATTCCATCATATCAATATTTCCCACTGCCACTTGGAATTTAGTCGTTCATTGATTGATTTCATTATGGAATAATCCTATCAAATATTCAATTCTATCATGAACATATGACTTCTTAAATCTAACCACCCCTTGAATTTATGTGAAGATGGGAATATATAAAAAAATGGGGTTTCCAAGGTGATGCCCAGAATCTATTCTTAGAATTTTGGATCAATTTTTCAAATTTTCTAGTAGTAATATGGAAAAATTTTCTTTTTAAATTTTGTTATTAGGAATCATAAATTTCTCCATAAAAAAATTCTTTTAATTTGAATATGTGTAGAAAATGTTATAGCCTAATCAATATAGTGAACATTTTCAATCTAAAAGAGACTCTTCAACATCCTCCACATTCACATGAAAAATGAAAATCTTAATGAACTAATTAAATATTGTTATTTAACTTGGATATTATTATTCAATTTTTAATTCTTTTCTAGGTTTAATCACATTATTAGGATTACATTATTCCAATGTATACCTCATTTACTAAAGGACTTTAAATTCTATCCAAAAATTTATTTTCCAATTTGAATAATTTGTTTGGGCCTCTAAATGGTAGATTTAGCTATTGGTATAATTAAATAATTATAATCTCATTGGATAAGGGTTCCTAAAAATATAATTTTGACAATTTGATAACTATTTAAAAATATATTCCCAAAAAATAGAAGTGATAAATATTATTGTAAATACATAATTAAGAAATATTGACCTTTAAGATCATAGCGTTCCTATAATACAAAAACAATGAAATTTTACATAAAGTTTTTTAGATTAAATAATTTAATAAATATAAAATATACTAAAAATATTATCTCCATAAATTCCCCCATAATTAAGAATTTGAATCCTTGAAAAGTACATATTCAAAATAAATTTCTAATGATAAATGCAAAACATGTAAAAGAAATTCACAAGCTAAAAATCAATGAACCAGACTTATCATGTCTCTTAAATATCATAAATTCTAAATTATCCATTATTTTCATTCATTACATTCCAATTTATTTCATTCTTCCATGCACAAGGATTCCTAATTCACATTTTCCCTCTAAATATAAGATTTTGATTTTGAACAATATTTTTTTATCCCAATAAATGAAAGTGTCACCATAGGCTTAAAAAATTTCTAAATATCCACCAAATTTAGTAAAATAATTATATAAATCATGAGGAATTATAAGGATTTTTTTGTGGATTTAAGGCTGTTGGGTTTCAAATATAAAAAATTAAGATTCAGAAGAAGAGTTTGGAACTATTTGAAGAAAAAATGCATAATTCTAATTTTCACTCAAGTATGATATCATCATTACTCTTATTATTAGGAAATTAAGCTATATGAATATTTGAAAATATCATAGAAATACCAAACCATAAATATTTCAATATAAAAATAAAATTTCCCTTCTTTTTATTTTTTCTCTTGAAATATTTAAAAGCTCAAAAAGGCACAACTCCATTTCCCTTAAAAGATATAGAAAGGAAAATATTTTTTGTAGAATAACATTTTTATTAGTAATAAATCCTATTCAAGATTTTATTTTCCACCCAATGTATAACCACATGATATAGCACCCCATAAGAAAGTTCCCCACCACCCATACATAAGATCAACTAGATCATGACTTTTCACTTTCAGGGCCTGTTGGATAGAGAAAATTGAATGGTAATGAGGCTAAACAAATACGTAGTTCCTAGATACTATGGTCTTCCAATGGTTAAATGTGTTGGGAATTAGATAATAAAAATGATTCTTATGAAAAGGATACTTTCAATTATAATCAAATTTCCTCAATCATTTTGAACACAACTTCCTTAATTATCATATTTTTTGAAGGAAAAATGGAATGTTCTAGTTAAATCCATATTATTTGGTTCACTAAAGAAGTGGTATTATTGTGATGAATATGAAAAAATGGTTCATATTTCTCATAGGTAAGTTATTTTAAATTTTGGATTTCATTAATGGCATGAAATTAATAATTCAATGGACTTTTCCTCAATTTTTAGAATTTGAATTAAAAAAAACATTTTTCAGAAATAATTTATGTTTAGTTTTATGAGTAAAGTTGTTTCATACAGTTGAAAATAATTTTCAATTCAAAAAGGATATTATATTTAATATCAAAATGTTTTTAACACAAATTTTGAAATAAGAGACACAAAATTTGAAATGAAAACACCCTAAATTTGAAAAAACAAATCTAAAAATAGAAATTTAAAAGGAAAACATAAAAAATCATAATATACCTCTAATTTTACTCCCCTAAAATTATTTATTTAAATTTCATTATTGGACATAGTTTATATTGAGAATTGAAAATCAAGAAGATAAGACTTGACAAAAAGAAGTGGGAAATAAAGAAACAACCATGTTTTTATTGAGAAACAACATCCTTGAGCTAGCCTCATAAAAACTGAAGCTTGGAATCCTACATGAAAGAAACAAAGTATCAGTATTTTATTTAATGTAAGGAAAGAAAAATAATTATAATTATAATGGAAAAGAGACTTAGTTTGAACCCCTATATTGGTGCTAGTATTTCACTATCTCTATTCAAGAATTTCCATATGAGCATCCCCATTCTGATGGAGGGAGTAGTTTCCTTCTCATGAAAAAAAAAATTTATTCTCTATTATCCATCTCAAAAAACATGTATAATACCTAAAAATGAACAATTTTCATGTTACCTTACATGAATTTTTTGTTCGACTAATGCAGTATAAGAGGGAAAAATTTAAAAGATACATCAAAAAACATTATCTTCACAAGTGACCTCCACTGGTTGTTGAAATTAAATTCTAGGATGTCGTTAATCTTCAGGTTTATCTTAAAAAATGATTTCTTCTTTTTAAAAAAATAGTACCACTATCCTATTATATACCAATATACTCTTCAATTGGCACACCATTATTTCTCAAATATCATCCATTACATACTGTTCATCAAAGAAATCAGTCCACTCAAAATTAGTGGGGATTAAAAATTTACTTTGGGAAAAAATTAACAAGTTATTAATAAAATAATATGGGAAATGTGGATAAAAATATGATATATATATCCCTATGGAATCTCATTTTCTAGCTCTATTTGGGAGTGGACGACATTTATATTAAAAACGGGAAGTAGTTCAGGTTCCTCCAAATTCTCTTCAAATATGAATGGCTTGGTTTTATCTTCCTTCGTGAATAAATATTAATAAATAGCTTTGGAATATTCAATTTTCAAAAGTGGGGCTTCACATGAAATTTCATTTTCAATAAAGTCATCCTAATTATTTTCCAATTTTTTTTTTTATTTCTGAAAGTCACATCTATTGGTGAAACAATGATAATTTCTTCCTCTATATTTAAAAATGGAGATTCAAATTCATCTATCAATTCACCCATAAGATATTCCTCAATATTAAAAGTGGGTGAATAAAGATTTTAAATTTATTGAGCCTCATTTTAAGGTTATAATTCTTTCAATTCTTCTAAAGAATTGGAAAAAAATAAATTTTTTTATTTCTTATTGTATATTTTGTTGAATTGCCAAATTATCTTGTTGAACCATAAAATTAGTTTCTTTGACTATGAAATAATTTTACTGGAATTTAAATTTTAAAAATTATTCATTACTAGACTCCTCGAATTATTGATAATCAGGCCAGTTATATGAGTATTCACTATGAAAATCCATTTTTTTGTTTTTTTCATGACTCTAAATTAGTGGTTAAATCTATATACATTAAAAAAAATCAAAAAAAATTATAAAAAATCCATGTAATTGGAAATCAATTTATTCTATGGGTTTTTAGTCTCTTTACCCCATTCAATATTCTCCCCTTTAAAAATGCATCATAGTGGGGACCATGAAGTTGTCTCGTGTGGAGTTTTCAGACTATGTTATCAAACAATCACATTGTTAGTTATTTTTTTTATTAAAACTAATGATAAAAGTGGGTATTTAAAATGAAATCAATAATTTAAATAATAAAAAATCATCTTATATCTAGAATTTATAGTTAGATATTAGAAATAATAATCAATTTGGATTGAAAAATAAAAACTATAGATGGCAGCAGTGGACAAGTTTTGATCATTGGGAACACCCTTTATCATTGACTAAAAACATATTACAATTAAATTATCCAATTTATACCTAAAAACCTCAAATTATACCCCTATATTTCCTATAAACCATATTTATACCTCAAATATGAGTTTTTATCCAATTATTAATGTGATTTGAGTGACTAAAGACCACTGAGAAAAAAAAAACTAATTGAACATGTTGCGATCAATGGGGAGACCTCATCCAAATTAGTTTAAACAAAAGCAAAACTATGTTATAGTTATAGGAATATAAAAAAACTAGAAAAAATTGAATAAATTTATAATATGAAATAAAATTTCCTCCTTCAATCAAGAAAATAATTTCTAAGATAATTTAAAAGAGAAGAGTTTATAATGAAAAGAACAAACTCAAAAGTGAAATTCCATCATATCTTCATTACCCATAACCACATGGAGTTTATCCCATAATTACATGATTAAATAATATAATTATACCCTTCTCTAATAATTCCTATAAAAAACTTCCCACTCATTTAATATAACCATCACTCAAAATCTTGTGAAGATGAGAATATATAAGAAAGAGGGTGTAACCAAGGTGATTCCCAAAATTTATCCTCAAAATGTTGGATCGATTTTCAGCCTCTTCCACAATGAATATCCACAATTTCCCTTCATACATACTATTCACACATGTGTTAAATTTCTCCCTATAAAATTTGAGGAAATTTTTAAATGTAGATAAAAAAATTATACCCAAATTACTAAAGTGAATTGTTTCCATATAAAGTGACACTTTAACTTCCTCTAATTTCACATTCCCATTTACCATCGTAAGGAACTAATTTATTATTTTAATTTATCTTAGATATGATTAATCATGTTTTCTTTATTTTCCTTGTGGAATAACCTTATTTAAAAAACTTTAATTCAATTTATATCTCATTTACTGAATGTGTTCCAATTCTATCTAAAAAAAGATTTTCCAATTGTAATGATTTTTTGGGCCACCAAATGGTTGATTCATCTCTTTTAACATTTAAAGAAGTTTAAAACAATAGGCCAAGAATTACTAAAAAATAATTTTGATAATCATATCACTATTTAAAAAGACATTCCAAAAAAATAGAAGTGATCAAAACTTGTTAAAATTCCAGAATTATGAAATTTTCATTTAAAAGCTCAAAAAATCCCTAAATTCCAAAAAAAATCAATCCCATATAAAACATAAATTTTTATGGGTAGTAAATAATTTTAATACACCTAAAATATATTAAAAATATTATCTCCATAAAATCCTTAAAAGTAATATTAAATATAAGTAAACATACAAAACATTTTGTAAAGTATAGAGTGTATGATTTCCTAGTAATGGAATTCCAATTTGGATATAAAAAGAGTGGTTCTATGCTCTTAAAAAAATGAACCTAGTGGTAAAAACCAAGAAAAATGTTGGTTGGGTATTAACTCAATCTTTACTTGGTTCATAATAAGTTTTCCTAACTATACACATTTTTTTAAAATCCTAGGGGTTATGTTTTTATTGACTAACATTCTATTTAATAACAAATATGAAGTATTTAAATATAACATGATGATGTAATATATAACTAGTTAGGCAAGAGAAGCTAATAGGAAAATGAACATGGAAAAACCAAGTTAAACTGAAGTAGTTATAGGGTGATCCAATTATATAATAGTTGAACAAAAAGTATCAAAAGATAAAAGAAATGTGTCATAGAAGAAGACATATTAATATTGATTTTCAATATTCATATTATCATTTACTCTAATTTTATTGGATAGTATGATAACCACATTGGTTTTAGTATTTATCTGGAAGGAGGATCATGATAATGATGTTGTGAGAGGTATGTCTTTAGAAACTCATAATCCTTATTGTTAAATAAAGATTAATATTTGGAAAAAATGGATGAGAATTTAAATATATGAAAACTATAAAGGAAAAGGTGATTTGTAGGTTCTTACCTAAGATAGTGAGGTAGATATTATATCTTGAGTCATGTATTTCTTATGAATACCCTTAGTTATTTTTATTAGTGAGAAAAAAATTAAAATTATGAGGAGGACATTTATTTATGAGGGAGAATGTAACACCCCAGGTTTTAGTAACCATTACGTTACCAAAAATTATATATTTATAATTATAAAAATATAGTTTTCTAATATTTCAAAATAATTAAAATTAGCTGAAAAAATCTATATAAGATATGAATCAAACTAATAACACATTATTTATTCATAGTGTAACATTAACACAAATGTACATGAAACCATTCATTTCATACAATATATTATCACATATCATGGATAATAACATCCATTAAAATTTTATTTATTAAATTTTTATAATAAATATAAAATAATAAGATCATACCACTATAAAATCATCAAGATCATATTCACCCTTTAAGATCACCCTTAGTAGATCTAAACATATAATAATAAATAAAAACTTCAAAGGAGAAAGGATGTTGTGAAGTATAAAATTAATGCTAAGGGAATGAAACGTATTATTTAATTATTAATAATGGAAAAACATTAATTGGTGTTGTGGTGCTAATATAGCTTTTATATGGGGAAATAGGGTCATTGAAAATAATATCATTGGAAATATTGTATTTGTAAATATAATCCTTAGATATATTGTCAATAGTTATATTTAATTTTTTTAAATTTTAGTAAAAAAATTAAAATAATATAATTATATAATGAAATAAAAAATATAGTTTCTGATTAATGCATTTTACTATAAAAGTATGTATATTTATGAAATATGTATTATTATTATTATTAATTTTTAAAATAATGTTTTAATGTATTTATAAAATTCTATGAATTTTTTTAATACTAATACATTGGTAAATATAAAATAATTATTATTAACCATATAATCAATCTTGATGACTTGGGAATGAAATTATTTAGGGATAAAAATAATTTTTTCTCAAAGAAGTATACATTTCTGTATATTATGTATTTTTAAACCAATTTTTCACTATTCAATAATTTTTAACATAATATATATATATATATATAAATAAATTAATTTGAATCTAAATATTTTCACTTGAAATAGAATATGAATAATTTTTTTTATGCTTTAAATTTTTTTTTCTAAAAAATTTTTTTATGTGTTATACATGCTTATACTAATTAATATCAACTATTGAAATTGATTTTAATAAAATGGTTTTCATATTTTTAATCATAATATCCATGTATGGAATAATTTCATTTTCATTTATAACATAAAAATAAATTACAAAATTAAATATTGGTTACAATGATAAAATAATAATAGTTTAGAGTTTTAATAAATGTTGTGTAATTTTTAGCTAAATAAATTAAATATATATGTATTTTATGAAATTAATATAATGTTTAAACATATAAAAAATAATATATTAACACTAACTTAATTCTAAATTTATAATAAATCTGAAAATTGTCACTAAATTCATAAAAATACACATTTCTATAGAGGTATTTTATCTATATAGATTATGTTTTAAATTAAAAGTTATTTTTAACAAATTTATAAATTTAATTAGATTAAATATATTACAAATTATGAACCAACACATATAAACTTATTAATAACAATCTTACAATTTTAGTAAAAAATAATTTCCATGGTAAATATTTAATCAAGGTAAAAAGGATAAAAACAGGTAACCTAAAGTGTCTTGAATTTTGTTAAGTTTACATGATTATTAGAACTTCTAGATGACATTTATTAGGTTGTAAAATCATAACCACATGTATCACCAACCTTTCCTCACCTAACTCCCATGTGAGTCCCTACTCACCCCTAAACTACCTTTTAGTTCCAAGGAAATGCACTTATTTTTCAACTATAAAATGATCTCACTTCCTCCCACTTCAAACCACACATACTCATTAAATTCATCTTGAACCCCTTCTCATTTTACATATCCTAGAATACTCTTACATTTTAGAAATTACTTGGTTAAAATAAATTTATAATGATATTCTAATATTTAAACCTGAAAGAATAAATGTTACTATCCATGTCTATAAGGTTCACATTTCTTTTAGAGATATAACCTAATTAGAACATCAGAGTTAATAATAATTTTCATAGAGTAGTTTATGGAAGAGTTACTTCCAAGGAAGCTTCATAGGGTGCATGTGAGTAATTAAAAAGAACACTAAAATAATTTTTTTTAGCCTGTGGGGCAGTCCTTAGTTGGATAAGTGACCCCAATGTGTAATATCCTGTAGTGTGATAAGAAGGAAACCTAGGTATTATAGGAGACTCATGGGATCATATGACCATGTTCATGGACTAGGGAGATCAGGTCATGGATAAATGGAATCAGATCCAATACATAGCTAAATGTGCAGTGGAACGACCTGGGGTTGAGGTGTCTATGGGCCCCACAACAAAATAATTGTTCTTTAATGGGTGGGGGAGTGTAACCCCCTAAAAAATATAGAATTAAGATTAAATGATATTACTGATGTCAAGAATGTGAAACTTTATTTTTAAGATCCAAGATGATTAGAACACCATGGTCATAAATTATTTTCTTTGATTAGTCTTGATATGGATGACTAATTGATATTTTTTTTAAGGTATGTGTGAGTGAGGAAACATTACATTCAATGAAAAAGTGTTTCCTTGCGAGGATAATCATTAGTCTAATAAGTGACCTTGATAGATAATAGATTGTCATGTGATGTGAGAGAAACCAAGTAATTATAGGATACTCATGGGGTTAGATTTCCACATTAATTTCCTTGGGAGATCATGTTATGACAAAAGTTTCCCAAGTCATCCATTTCCAAGATGTATTTTAAGAGAAAACTCCAAATCTCAACATGATTATTATCCACTCCCTAACATTCATTTCACTATTTTTATCATTCAACCTCCTCCAAACCAATTATAACAGTAATAATATAATGAAATTTTTATCATTATTATATTGAAATGTTATTATACTAATGAAATAACTATTTCCTACCTTCTTCCCATCAATTCTAAAAATGAAAATTCAACAAATGTTATGTGTGGACTACCGTCTCTATGAATGTTGTAATTTTTTTTAATCACAATATTTTATATATGGGGATAAAAATGTATTTGATGAATATATATGATATTTATTACATTATTAATATTCTAGAGAGATAAATTAGTCATTTTATTAAAAATAGTAACAATACGTGATCATTATAAATTTAACTTCAAAAAACAAGCATACCAAGATAAAAAATTATTATTTTTATTCAAAATAAGTAGTTTAAAATCAATTATTTTTTATTAAAACTAATATAAATAATGATATATTACATTAATATAGACTAAATAATTTTTTTATTCCTTTTTAATAATGTATCATGTCACGACCCATCCCCCGGGGCCCGTGCCATGACTACCCCAATCCTGCCTTCCATAGGCCATGGGCTGGTGACTAGCACCAAAGGAGTATTCCCTAAAACTAGGAAGACATTTCCTTTATAACCTGTATGAACATGCAACCAAGCACATAACAAGATAAAAACTCATGTAAATTTAATAGTAAACAGATTGAGTGCAATAAGTAAAAGGGGCAGAATACACGCCCACCTGGAAAGTACAAGAAACTGAAGTACAAGTAAACTGGAACAAATCCTATGAACACCCACCAAGGATCCTACCTGAAGGGTATGTACAGATCTCAATCATTCTTCTTTGCGGTATGCCTCGTATAAGGTCCACCTCCGAGCCACCTTCAGTCCAGGTACTATCATCTTCAGTCAGCGATTTCCTTCGTCTGCATCAAACACAACGAAGTGCGGGCATAGCCCATACAAGGGTGATTATAATGATACTATGTAGGGACCTTGAAACTCTCAATGTCTCACAAAATCCACAAAGGATAGAACACAAAGTATGAAAACAACTGACAACCTTACTTAGGTATATTCCCATATATATACGTAAGTTATCAAGTATACTCATCTCAAACATGAGTAATATATAGAGTCAAACTCAAAATCCCAAAGCTCATCTTCTCCACAAAGTAAGAAATATCATGAAGGTAAGAACCAAAGATGTATGCCACACTAAGGAATACCACCAAGGTATTACCACGAAGGAAAGTACCACACAGGTAAGATACACTGAAAAATACCACCAAGGTATTACCATGAAGGAAAGTACCACACAAGTACAGACTAAGCTCACACCAGGTATATCTTAGGTAAAGTAGTAGAGATGATTATATGTAACTATTGAATCATCTTTCTCTGTTAAGAGGCTCTGCTGCTGATCTATAAAGGATCACTCGGTGCTGACCCATAGAGGATCGCTAGGTGCTGACCCACACATTATCGTTAGGTGCTGACCCACATAGGATTGCTCGGTGCTGACCTACAGAGGATCGGTTAGTGATGACCCACACAAGATCGCTCGATGTTGACCCACATAGGATAGCTAGGTGCTGACCCACATAGGATAGATATTCATTCTTCACATCACAGCCAGCTACTGGGTTCTCAAACTAAGATTTCTCGTCTCTTGGAGGGTATGCTCTTCAAGCCACTTGTTGATACTCCAACTGCCACGAAGTCTAAAAAAAAGTATCTCAAAGGAATGCCACATCATAGGGTTCTCAGCGCAATAGATGGTGGGTCAATCAGACACCCGATCTATAAGTTATTAGTATTTTAGTCCCTAGGGCCCAGTGGGATTCGTGCTCGATCCAATCTGATCGTATCCAAACTTTATCCAAATCTAAAGTGGGGTATACCAAAGGTACCATCTCACTCTAGGGTCTCTGGCACCGTATAGGTTTCTTCAGATGGACATTTGGTGCCAAAGTTATGTCCAAAAGAGCGTAAATGGGTCGAAGTGGGTCCGGATTTGGTCTGACCCGGACCAACCCAGTTTGGGTCGACCTGGCCCGTAGTGTGGGCAGGCCTGCTGGGTCCAGAACGAACAACGCTGGGTGGTCCGGCCATCGCTGGGTGGTTCAGCCCGCACTAGAGGCCGTGGCGGCATGGAGCCATGAGGCGGCGGAGGCCACGGGCGGTAAAGTCCACAGCGGCGCACGACCAGGGGGTGGTGGAGGCTGCGGGAGACACAGAGCCATAGGTCAGTGGAGGATGCGGTGTGGTGAGGGCTATATACGATGCGGAGCAGCGTGGGGAGGAGGTCACAGCGGCATGAGACCGTGGGGCAGTGGAGGCTGCGGACAACACGAGGCCACCGGGGCGGCGGAGGTTGTGGGCAGGGGAGGTTACTGCGGCATGAGGCCACTGACAGCGCGGAGCTGTGGGGTGGTGGAGGCTGTAGGTTGGCTGACGCTGTAGGGTGACGGAGGCCGTGGGGCGGCGGAGGCCACAACGGCGTGTGGCCGCAGGGCGGCGGGGCAGCAGGGCGTCGTGCCTGCACCAGCGGCCGGCTTGATGGACCACTATTCATTTTTCACCCTCATCGTGGCCGCCCATGGTGCTGGCCACGATTATAAAGTTCTACTAGTGCCAACCGCCAACACCGGTGGTCATCACCATCACAAAGATCACTCAAAAGAACCATAATATTTATATAGGGGTCATGCCATGTTTGTTTGGCCCGTACCCTCCATGTTAGGGAGGTAGCATACGACTCAATAATGATGATTCAATGTGTGAGGGAAATTAACATTGATCATTTTAAAACACACCCCTACCTCGGAGATTTGTTGACAGAGGACGCAAGGAAGGATAATTTGTCGTTGGGGATAGATGGACGTCAGTTACATTGTCATTTCTTCGATCATCGGTTCGTTGTCACTGAAGACATTCCTTGTCGGTGTGAGTGTTCTTCGTTGGGGAGCGCATTCTTCATTGGAGAACGTGTTCAAAGTTGGAGAAGTGTAATACTCCAAAGGTTCTTCTCTCCTTCTCCTTTTTCCAACACTTCCTCCAATTCCACCCAAATGAAAAACCAACCTATTAAATTATGTTCCATTAATTTAATTGTTGTCTCAAATTAAATTGGCCTTATTAATACAATGTGGTTGTCATAATAAATTTAGAGGAATCCTAGGGTCACCCCCTCATTAATTATGGAGTGGGAAGGTTTCCTCCCGTTAAAGGGGGTTCGGGTGGTCCCCGCCTCTAAATTGAAAATGGGGTTAGGCTCGGTGGTCCCCAACTCCTTAACATAAATATGGGAGGTTTTAGTTCAAGTGGTCCCCACCTTTTAAATATCCACATGGGAGGTGTCAAAAAATAAAATAAAAATGTAAACATTTTTACTTATATAATTCTTCCAAGAAAAACAAAAAAACTAACTTTCACCCTCGACCAACTGCCATCGAGATGAAAGTCTCCTTAAGAGAATACTGGCACGGTGAGTTCAACAGTGTACTCAGTTTGCAATTCTGAGAACCTTTTCAAAAGTTAGAAAAACCCGCTCGCACGTTTACTGAACATACCCAAAAAAAGTTCGTAAATTCATTCTCAGCACACTGGGCCTCAAAATCATGAACCGTCAATTTTCACGGACTGTAAAATTCCCATATATTTTTTTTAAAAAAATTACATGGAAATTTGGGGTCTTTACATTCTCCCCACCTTAGGGATTTACGTCCCTGTAAGACACAACTCAATCTAAAGAAACAAATGGGGTATTGAGCACGTATTTAGGCCTCCCTCTCCCATGTGCACTCCTATAGGTTCTCATTCTTCCTGGGAACTCAAACCAAAGGTATCAAACACCCACTAATGACTCTCTCTGGTCGATCCTCAATCTCCACTGGAACCTCCATAAATGTCACCCATTTTCGACGTCCAACTCTCCATGTTTGATGATGTGGGAAGGGTCGTGCACATATCTCCTTAGCATGGATACGTGGAAGACGTCGTGCACCCGGTGCAACTGAGGTGGAAGAGTTAAGTGGTAAGCCCCTCACCAAATATACTAAGGACCTGAAAGTGTCTGATGAACCTCGAAGATAACTTTCCATCTTGACAAAATATCCACAAACCTCATCGAGGTGAGACCTGTAGAAAGACGTGGTCACCATCCTCGAACTCTAGAGGTCTCCGTATTCTGTCGGCATGCAACTTCTACCTACTCTGTGTAGTCTTCATCTACTACTGGATGATTTGTACCTTCTATGTGGTAGCCCATACCATCTCTGGTCCCACTAGTGTTGACTCCCCTGGGTCATTAAAGCACAAAGGTGATCTGCAAGGTCTCCCATACAATGCCTCAAAAGGTGTCATCCCAATGGTGGAGTGATAATTTTTTTTTGTATGAAAACTCCACAAAAGGAAAGTGATCCTCCCAGCTATGACTGAAGTCGAGGACATAAGAACGCAACATGTCCTCAAGGGTCTAAATGGTCCGATCAGTCTGGCCATCCATATGAGGATGGGAGGCAGTGCTCAAACGAAGTTGCGTCCTAAAAGCCTCCTGCAACCCCTTCCATATCCAGGAAGTAATACGTGCATTGAGATCTGAGACAATCATCGATGGTACTCCATTAGATTCACAATCTCATAAAAATAAAGGTGTCCCAAGTTATCTACTGAACCCTTCTATTTGATTAGTAGGAAGTGGGCTGACTTGGTGAGTCGGTGGACGATCACCCAAATAAAATCATGACCTTTGGATGTATGAGGATGTATTGTCATGAAGTCCGTGGGTATCCCATCCCACTTCCACTATGGGACCTCTAACGGTTGTACCAAGCCTGCTGGTACCTGATGCTCCACCTTCACATGATGACAAGTGAGGCACCGAGAGACAAACTCTGATACTGATTTCTTCATTCCTAGAAACCAGTACTATCTTTAGATATCCTGAAACATTATTCACACTCTTGGATGTACTGCTAGAGGGGATGTGTGGAACTCCCTCAACACTTCCTCCTGAAGTGAAACTGGTACCATGGAATGTCCTCGGAAGAGAATGACGTGCTCCTAACCTTTAAAAAATCCATCAGGTGCCTATCCTATGGATATCTGAGCATGCCGAGTCTCGCAGTCAGCATCACCACGCTGCGCCTCCCTAACTTGCTAAAAAAGTGGGGGAGTGACTATAAGAGACTGAATAAAAGTTGTTCTATCACAATCCACAATGGATATGTACAAAGCAACTAGCTGCTCTGTCACCTCGCCTAGTAGATGTACACCAGACCTCCTACTGAGTGCTTCTTCTACAACGTTACCCTTTCTAGGAGTATAGACTATCTCGAAGTCATAGTCCAAGAGGAACTCAAGCCAATGCCATTGTCTCAGGTTCATGTCCTTCTAAGAGAAGATATACCTGAGACTCTTGTGATCTGAGTAGACTTTAAAACGTTTTCCCATCAGATAGTGTCTCCATATCTTCAAGTCAAAGACCACTGCTGCTAACTCTCGGTCATGGGTACCGTAGTTCTGCTCATGTTGTCTCAGCTGTCGAGAACCATATGTGATCACTACACACTTCTGCATCAGATCACATCTGATTCTAGTCCCTGATGCGTCATAGTTGACTACGTAACCTACGACCTCCTTCAGTATCCTCAAGATGGGGGAAATAGTTAACCTCTACCTTAGGTCCCGAAAACATTACTGGAATATCTCTGACCATAGGAAGGGTTTCCCCTTCTTCATCAACGCTGATAGTGGTGCTGCAACTTTGGATAAATCGGGCACAAATCTTCGGTAGTATTTGGAGAATCCAAGAAAACTCCATACCTCTATCACACTCCTGGGTGGCGCCCAAGAAAGTACCGCCTCCATATTGGCTGGATCCACTGAAATCTCCATCCTCTGATATAACATGTCCTAGAAAGTAATCCTCTCAGATCCATAACTGGAACTTTGAGAGCTTACCATAAAGTCGGTGCCCTTGAAGTGTGTCCAGTACTACCTGAAAATGACAAGCATGATCCTCCTTAGCTGTCAAGTAGATCAGAATGTCGTCGATGAAGACTATTATAAAGTAATCAAGGCATGGCTAAAAGATCCTGTTCATGAGTCCCATGAACACTTAAGGAGCATTGGTCATGCCGAATGGCATAACCAAGAATTCGTAATCACCGTACCGATATCTGAAAGCCATCTTCTGCACATCCTCGTCTCGTACTCTGAGCTGGTGATATCCTGATCTGTGGTCTATCTTCAAGAACCATTGTGCTCCCTTTAGCTGATCAAAGAGTTCGTCAATCCTCAAAAGTGCGTACCTGTTCTTCATGGTCACCTGGTTTAGGCACCGATAGTCAACACAATGCCTCAAGCTCCCATCTGCCTTCTTGGCAAACAAAATCGGGGATTCCCAAGGAGAAACATTGGGCTGAATGAATCCCTTTCCCTACAAGTACTCTAGCTGTACCCACAGATAGCAGAACTATGAGGGAGCCATCTAATATGCTGGTGTAGATATCAGTGTTGTATTGGGGTACAAGTCAATGTAAAATTACACCTCTATGTGAGGAGGTAGACTAAGAACATCATTAGGGAAGACATATGCATACTGGTCCACCACTACCGGATAGCTCGGGCTCTCCACATCAACTGCTCTGAGGGTAAGGCTAGCCAAAAGATGATTGATCGGCTGCACTCTCTTCCGGGTAAGTCCATCCTATGCTGAAAAGGATCCCATACCGCCGTTGAAGGTGAACCTAGTCCCATTTGTGCGAACACACCGCACTTTGTGCCTAATACATTTAATATGAGCATGGACTGTAGATAACCAGTCCATACCCAAGATGACATTGTAAGGCCTCGACACTACTACTAGGAGATCCCAATCAAATATATCACCTCTTAGAGTAAGATCATACTACCAGAACCAGTCTGTAATCGTCGAATCCTCTCCCATAGGAGTCTCTAGCCATATGGATCGAGCCAACGACTCTGTTGGAATCTCCGAACTCTGAATGAGGGAAGTGGAAATAAAAGAATGAATGGCACCTATGTCTATAAGTACTGTAGTTAAGGTGTAATAGACACAGATCGTACCTCGTATCATCTTCAGAGCACAATGGTCATAGGCCTCAACTTCTTGGAGCTGAGATCACCCCTGACCACCTACTTTCTATAGTCGAGGTGGAGCACCTGGTGGTGGTGGCGGTAACAGCTCGAATCATTTACCACTGCCAGCTGCACAACCAGCTCCTCTGCCATGTCTGCCTGCTCCCTGCGGACCTCCCCAGTCGAACCTATGTTTCTGCCTGGGCGGTCCCTCGATGGTCTACTGATCAACCGTATGGTGGGTCAGACATTCACAAGCCAAGTGACCTTGCCCACCGCATGCGAAACAATGCCTATTCCTCGCATGACTGGCTCTGTCTATGGTACCCCTCCCAACCGATCATGAGTCATACCGTTGTCCACATGTAGGTCTGGGCCTCCTAGACCTTTGTGACATCTGTCTACTTCCATCTGTAGAAGAATATGCTACGTAATGTCCGGTGGTGGGTCTCGTTGATGGTGACTGCTCAGCAAGGAAACTCTCCACTAAGAGGGCTCGCTCTATCACCCTCAACTACGTTGGGATTCTAAGAGAAATAATCGAAGCCTTGATCTCTCGCTTGATCCCCTACTTGAAGGTTCAGGCCCTGAATAATGGGTCCCACACCATATCAGTGGAGTAGCGTGAGAGGTCAGTGAACCTCACTGAGTACTGAACCACAGTCATGCAGCCCTACTGAAGATGAAGAATCTCCTGTATGCACACTGCGTGAAGAGTCGCTGGAACAAACTCTGCCCAAAACAGGCTCCCAAAGTTTTCCCAGAGAAGCATCACCTCATCGTGAACTTGGAGCATCAAGATCCACCACCTTCCTATTGATGGATATAGAAGGATGGTCGCAAGGATCACCATGAGATCGACTGGTGTCCCTACTAGTTAGAAGACTCTCACTACGACCTTGAGCCAATCCTCAGCCGCCTGTGGGTCCATATCTCCCCTGAACCTCAGTGGCCTTTGGCGCTGGAACTCGTGCAACACGCTCATGTGGTTTGCACCCTCTACAACTGGGGATGGTGGCATCGGTGGCCCAACGGGTAATGGTACCATTGGTGCATCCGTTAGTACCTCTACTATAAGAGGGCCCTACACCGAGGCCTCATCGCTCTGTGGGCTATCAGTGCGTACTATATATGGAACCCTAGCAGGCTATCTTCTAGGAGGAATCCGAAAAAGAAACAGGTGTTCCATGTTCAATAAATAATACCTGGTGAGCTTACTCAATGAGTTCACAAAGAAAACTTTTAGAAACACCCACACAATCAGTGTTTTCGTGCACTGAGTTAGAAATCAGATGTCAGGGTCCTGGTTTATGGATACGTCGTCCTCTGCACTAACACTAGATTCCTTAATCTAATAACCACACTCACTACACTTAACACTATTTCCATTAAAAATATCAGAGTCCTATGTTCTACGGTAGAACTGACTCCTCTGATACCAATTTGTCATGACCCGTCCCTGGGGCCCGTGCCGTGACTACCCCAAGACCGACTTCCATAGGCCAGGGGATGGTGACTAGAACTGAAGGTGTATTTTCTAAAACTGGGAAGGAATTACTGTTATAACCTATAAGCACACAAAACCAAGAACAAAACAAGATACAAACTCAAGTAAACTGAATAGTAAACAGAGTGAGTGTAGTAAGTAAAAGGGGCCAGAATACAATCCCAACTAGAAATTATAAGAAAATAAAATATAGTTAAACTAGAACAGCTCCTATGAACACCCTAAAAGGATCCTAACTCAAGGGTAGGTAAAGCTCTCGATTGGTCGTCTCTGCGGTATGCCTTGTCTAAGGTCCACCTCCAAGCCACCTCCAGTCCAGGACTCTCGTCCTTAGTCAACGTTGTCAGTCGTCTGCAACAAATACAATGAAGTGCAGGCATAGCCCATACAGGGGTGAGTATAACGATACTCAGTAGGGACCCCAAGACGCTCAAGGTCTCACAAAATCCACAAAGGGTAAACCAAAAAGTATGAAAACAACTAACATCCCACTTAGGTATATGGCCATACAAATACTAAGTTATAAAGTATACCCATCTCAAACATGAGGAAAACACAAAGTCCAACTCAAAATCCCTAAGCTCAACTATTAAAAAAAGGAAGAAATACCATGAAGGTTAGGACCACATAGGTACACCACACTAAAGAATACCACCAAGGTATTACCATGAAAGAAAGTACCACACAGGTAAGCCACACTGAAAAATACCACCATGGTATTACCATGAAGGAAAGTACCACACAAGTACAGACTCAACTCACACCAGGTATATCTTAGGTACAATAGTATAGATGATTATATGTAACTACTGAATCGTCTTACTCTATTAAGTGGCTCTGCTACTGACCCACACAGTATCTCTCGGTGCTGACCCACAGAGGATCGCACGGTGCTGACCCACACAGGATCACTAGGTGCTGACCAACATAGGATTGCTCCGTACTGACCCACATAGGATCTGTCTATGCTGACCCACATAGGATCGCTAGGTGATGAACCACAAAGGATCAATATTCATTATCCACATCCCAGCCAGCTACAGGGTTCCCGAACTAAGCTTGGTCGTCTTTGGGAGGGTCCTCTCCTCAACCCACTAGTTGATACACCAACTGCCATGAAGTCCAATGAAAAAGGTATCCCAAAGGCCCACCACATCATAGGGGTCTCAACGTAATAGACGGTGAGTCAATTGGATGCCTGAACTATAGGTTATTAGACTTTTAGTCATGAGGTCCCGATTGGATTTGTGCTCAATCCAACTGGACTGTATCCCAACATTCTCCAAATTTTAGGTGGGGTATACCAAAGGGACTGTCTCGCTCTAGGGTTTCTAGCACTGTAGATGGTTTATTAAATGGATGTATGGTGCAAAAGTTATGGCCAAAAGAGCATAAATAGGTCAAAGTCAGTCTGGGTCCGGTCCCAACTGGTTAGACTGACCCAGCCTGACCCGGCCTAGGTTGACCGGGTTTGGGTCGACCCGGCTCGACCCACTGGGTCAAGATCTACCTGTTCTAGGTAGTCCGTCCCATGCTGGGAGACCCAACCTAGGAGGCGCGGAGGCCACGAGATGCAAGAGGCCGCGGGGCGGCAGAGGCCGCAGGGCGGCGGAGGCTGCGAGGCGGCGGAGGCCGCTTGGCGGCGGAGGCCGGGGGCAGTGGAGGCCATTGGGCAGTGTGTAGCCACAGGCCTGTGGAGGCCACAGATGTGGTGGTGCCGTGGGGTGGCGGAGGCCACGGGCAGCAGAGGCCAAGAGCGGGGGAGGCCACAGTGGTGCGAGGCAACTGACAGTGCAGATCCATAGGGCGGTGGAGGTCATGGGCGGAGGAGGCTGCCACAGCATGAGGTCGTGGGGTGGCAGAGGCCACGGGGTGGTGGAGAACCTTGGGGCAGTAGGGAGTCGTGCCTTCGCCAGCGGCTGGTCTGACCACCCACCCATATTTTGTCTCCTTCAGTGCGGTCGGTCATGGTGTCAACCACGGTTCTCCAGTTCCCCTAGTGCCAACCGTCAGAACCAGTCGTCGTCACCATCACGAAGATCACACAAAATAACCATAAGATTTACGGAGGGTTCGGGCCCTATTTGTTTGTCCCATACCCTCCGTGTTAGAGTGGTTGTATACGACTCATGGAAGATGATTCAATGAGTGAAGGAGATTAAAATTTATCAATTTAAAACACACCCGTACCTCAGAGATTTGTTGATAGAGGCCACGAGGAAGAAGACGATGTCATTGGGGATTGATAAATGTCGGTGATGTTGGAGTTTATTCGATCTTTGGTTCATTGTAAGTGAAGAAGTTCTTTGTCAGTGTGATCATTCTTTTTTAGGGAGCGCATTATTCGTTGGAGAATGCGTTATTCATTGGAGAAGTGTAATACTCCAAAGGTTCTTATCTCCGTCTCATTTTTCCAACACTTCCTCTAATTCCACCCAAATAAAAAACCAACCTATTAAATTATCATTCATTAATTTAATTGTTGTAACAAATTAAATTGGCCACATTAATGTGATGTTTTTGGAATAATAAATTTAGAGGAAAACTAGGGTCGGTCTCCCTCATTAAAGAGGTAGTTGGAAGGTTTCCTCCCATTAAAGGGGGTTCGGGTGGCCCCTGCCTCTAAATTCAAAATAGGGTTAGGCTCGGTGGTCCCCACCTCCTTAACATACATGTGGGAGGATTTAGTTCAGGTGGTCCCCACATTTAAAACATCCACATGGGAGGTTTGAACAAATAAAATAAAAATGTTAACATTTTTATTTATTTCATTTTTTCACAAAAAAAACACAAAAACTAACATTCACCCTCGACCAACTGTCATCGAGATGAAAGTATTCTTAAGTGAATAATAGTGCTACGAGTTCAACGGTGTCCTCATATTTCAATTCCAAGCACTAGTTCAAAAGTTTGAAAACCCCGTTTGCACGTTTATTGAATGTACATGAAAAAAAGTTGATAAATTCATTTCGGGCACATCGGGCCTCGGAATCACGCGCCGACAATTTTCGCAGACTCTTAAAATTCCCATATATTTAAAAAAAATACATGGAAATTTTGGGTCTTTAAATATCATAACTAAATCACTTCATAATCATACCTATCCATTAATTATTGCATGTTTTTGTTTGGGTCAGTTTAACCACCCACATGAACAATTCTATAAATTTCCATCCTGGATGACTATGAACAATTGATTAATTTTAATATTAGATATTAATTAGTAAATAATTTTTTTGGTTCTTTAAATAAAGCATTATTTTTTAAACTCATTATGAATATAAAACATTTTTTCGTTAAAATTACTAAAACATGATCATTACAAATTTCAACTTAACGAATCATCACGAATCGTAGCTAAATATCTCATGGAATGAAATTAAAACATTATGAATCATTATGAAATACATATTACAATACATTAAATAATATATTAATTATATACTTAGTATTAAATAGTTTATATATACATTGACATTTCAAAACACGTGTGAAGCAATAAAAAGAACTAACATTCAATAATGAAAATAAATATTAAATAACTAATAAATATATAATTAATGATAATAATTAGTGAATATAAAATTTAATATATATGAAAAATGTTTTTAAATAAGTTATTAATATGTTTATATTTATTATAATGGAGTCTAAATAAATTTTATGTAAGTCATGAGTAACGATAAGGGTTTATCATCTAAAAAATTCTTTATTTGATACATTTTCTGTATTATGCACCTATTTTATTTTATTTGGGTTATATATTATATAATTATAATATTATATCACAATTCAATATTTATTTAGGGAATTTAATTGTATATTTAATGTTATCTCTTTCAAGTGGGTTTGACTCAATTACTATAAAAGTATTGATGATTTTTGTAAACTCATTTTTTTTAATTGAGTTAGGATCATTATTCATGAAATTTATTCTTATAAGGTGGATATAATATACCTTATTATTGAATTATATTATAAATTTTCTAAATTTTTAGTTAATTTCACTTTTTTATCATGAACTCCTTTTCAATGGATTGTTACATCAATTCTACTTCATTTAATGAATTATTTCCTCATAAAAATGCACTCATGTTAACCATAATATTCATCCGCTATAATAGTTATTTATCCTACATGGATATATTATTTATTTATAAAAATTTTTTGCTTTATTATTTTTAAAACTAAATATGTAATATCACATGTGATCTTATTATTCATCTTTACTTATTTTAAAAATAATGTTTTATTATCAATTTTTATGATGTGGGTTTCAAAAAATAATTTTAAAATATTACAGATTTTTTATTCAGGGTCTTATATTTTTTCTTCGACTCAAAATTTCATCTATATAATATTTATTAATTTTTTCAATAATTCATTATTTTATATATATATTAAAGTGATTTTAAAAAAGGTTTTCAAGTTACCTTATTGAATATTTTTGAAAGTGACTGGTAACTTCTTCTCATTATGACAGTATTAAGAAATGTATTCAAAAAACTATTTTTCATTGATTATCTTCAATTTTACCATTTATCTCCAAAATATATACCTCCTATAGAGATATTTTCCATGAACTAACCTTTAAATTCCCTTATTAAATAATCTTTTTGGGTGATTGAATTTTGGTATCATTTTATGGAATTCATGAACATTTCCAGCCATCAGAAATGGTAGGCCAGTGTCCCGAGAACACCTATTATTGGCTATGCACGCAATTACTCGGTGGATCTACATAAGTTTCCCACAAAAAAGGCCTATCATCCAAAGATAAATTTTTCCTTAGGAGTGGAATTTCCTACCTTCATATGACTAAATGGCTCCCAGGCCCCCGCATTATTTGTCACGAACCTAAAATCCTTAGAATCATTTTTTTTCACTTTATTTCCCTCTAATGTTCCAAACAAGTTGGAATATTCCAACATGATTATCCTTCAGTTAATCATGGTTTCTATAATTAGTGGTCACCATCATATGACCATAAACTGTAAAACCACAAATAGTATTATTTTTATGAAATTAAACTGTATGGAACTCATCCATGCAACATGAAATTAAAATATGATGCCATCATCTAAGCTATATTACTTTAAACTATAGTATACCATATATGACATTATAGAGAATACCTCCTGGTGTAATCCCCTGGCATTTCAAGTCAGACCTAATGAGCTTTATCTTTAATTCGCATTGAAATGTTCATTTCTCCAAGCCCTCTTCCACATTTTCCTTCCAACTTTTACCTCAATTAGAAAGGGGAAGTGTTTGGTATTCCAGATCTACCACATCCTCTTGGTTCTCACACTAATTATGACTCACATGGTCTTAGAAGTCAATGATGGTCCCAACACCCACACATTCTAGTTCAATGAACTATGAGAACTCTGATTCCTGCTCTAACCAGGATACATAGGACATCTGCTTAAGGCCCGAGCTCAAGAGACACTCTCCTCATAGGTTAGTCCAAACAAATCACAAACATTAAGGCCTCATCTATGGTGTAATCCCCAGTCATGTCCCCTTAAATGGGAATCTTCAATGTGTAAGCTCCAGTTCAAATGAACTACGATAACTCTTCTTACTACTCTAAACAATAAATGTAAGATGTCTCCCAAACGCCCAAGATCCATATCATCTCATCCAACAAAATGAGAAATCATGTTTCCACACTGGGCCTCTTCTAAAGTATAAGTCATAGCTTTTCTAATACTACATGTAATTTGATTCCACATTGACCGGGATACTTAGAAAGCCTCTCTGAGGTCCAAATCCAATCCCCAAATCAACCCTAATGTTCTTCTGGACATATCCCTAGTAGGGTTATGTCCACCCAGAAGACCACATCTCTTATGGGTTTCTTGGGCCGCTTTGGTGTATGTCCCATGCCAACTATTGACCAGGAATCTTACACCTGGACATCCTCATCACATGATTTTAAACATCATGGATGGGTCATCATCGCATAACCGTAAAAGGAAATGTTTATAGTTAAGTGACATTGAACTACATGAGCTCTAATTACTTTCATGGGGATACATAGGAATCCCATTTTTTGGTTTCGAATAGAACATAGAGAAAACTTCCTTCCTCCCTGGAAGATGATAAACTCTAGAGCGCCTCATCATAGGGTTTAAACTGGTGTTGTTTCAGAAATTCATAATCCATGAATATCCATGATTGATTTTTCAACATAGGGTTAATATGTGGACACACTCTTTAGGAATGAACTAATGATTCACAAACATATGAAATTTGATTAAATCTATATAGGAGTCTAGGAGTATGAAATAATTCTCCCCAAAAGGGTGTGATGATCCCATCCTCCCATCCTATCGTCCAATGGAGTCTTGAAGTGTTGTTGGAAAAATCATCCAACATGTGTCTGCATATGGAAATTAGGTCCATAAATCATGGATATAAGGGTCGTTGGGTATTCCTGTATCCATGAATAAACCTATTGGTGTCCATCTGAGGACATAGTACCCTACGTGTACCGATTGCACAAATACTACCCCTATAATCTCTCATTGGGAGTATTCAATTTTGGAACATCCTTCACACTATAAAAAAGGAAACATTGCCCAGTACCTATGGGATAAGCCTCAACTCAACCTTCCAAACCATGTCACATAACAAAAAGGGATTTTTACGGTGACAAATATGTGGACAGAACAAAAATGGTGAACTTGACATGAATCCCTAACCATGGTGGTAGTTTTACCCCACTCAAATACCTTTCGACCCTAAAAATCAAAAAAGGGAAGAGGTCCAAGAAAAGTCTTAGATTATGCATGAGATCATTAGATGATACTTTGATGTGGTTTTAATGTCTCTACATGTCATATATTGCGGGAATTTCATAGACATGCCTTCATCCCAATGAAGTCCGAATGACTTTCTCAAGCACGTGAACCGATAGTTTGGTCCCTGAAAAATAACATGACTCCCATTACCACCCAACATATTCAATGATGGGTATCCAACGTGCTGATCAAAGTGTACCACTACAATGACACTCTCCCCATGATAGAGGCTGCGATACATACCCTCTAATCGGTGAAAGCTTATAAGCCTCCTCCTTAGCCTCGACCAACATCCCAACACAAGGCGACCCTGATGGTCATCTCAAATCATTTCAAGAGCCTACCACATAAAACCAAAATGTGTAACCCCCTTAGCTTAGGGAGGTAGATTATGTCAACACTGATGACTTCATCCCAGGTGCACAAGAACCCTACTCAACTGCTCTTGCTGGAAGACGTCTCCTCCAACGACTATTACTCAACATCCTCATGCTGAAGAGGAGTTATGTCATCGGAACCTGCTAAATCCCAACATAAATGGGCCCCTATAGATGCATGCCAAGGGTTACAAATGGAAAATCAATATCAGGTCATCACCTTTATTCCTGATAAGTCTGTATGTCACACAAACTTGGAAACATATAATAGGTGAGATACAATTCTTCCCCTCCTCTAAAGCCCTCCATTGAAATGTGGTAGTAACATATGAGCATATGCAAATTTCTACTTGTTCATATGAAGCCTACCATAGAAATAGGGTGGAACAGTATGAGAAAATTCCCATTACTACCAGTGATCGTTGATCCTGCTACACAGATAGAGCAGAAAACTATAGGAAGATGCAAATCGCAACCAATTCACAAGAAGTATGTCACCCAAATAGGAAGAAAACTAGCTACAGGAAAGCACAAATACCTGTTGATGTATACCAAGCCAACCATCTAAATAGTGAGGCAAATCATGGGCAGTCATGCAAAACTGTCAATGAAAATGAAGACCCCCAATCATATACTATTCCATGAAAATATAAATAGAATCAAATTATTTCAGATGCATATAAATATCATGAGACAAATACAGTGGGAATCAAGTAGATTAAATTTCTTGCTCACGAATATGAATCCCACTAGTCAAATACGGTGGAAACCCAGGAAAAAAGTTGGGGACAAGCTTGTTCCTCTTTCTTTATATAGGAGAAGTTCCAGTGTCCACTGGATACTAATGTAGGATCAGAGAAAAGACAAACTCCTGTTCTGACATCAAAATGGGCATTCATATCCATTTCAACCAAAGGTGTATCTTATCAAATCTTGGTAATGATGGAAGATCATACATATATTCTATATTATAACCTCCATACATTTCGAGAAAACATTGCATCAGTGGAAAAGGTGATGAACCGGGCCCATGACCTGGTCTCCTCGAACAAGGTGACTCAACAACAAAATTGGATGGTCACCTCGGAGTAGTTATGTATCCTTGATCTAGTACACGAGGGTTGATGTCTATATTCTACGATACAAGGACAAACAAACCAGGAACAAATACCCATTCCAACCGGGGTATGTTGATCAATCACAGTGACCACTCTAGGACATACATATATACCTACGAGAACATAGGATGTTCGTCAATATATCCAGATGACATCACATGAACCATCCAAATAGGGAACCATATTTAAAGGTTGTTACCAATAATAGACTTCCCTAGTTTCCCTCAATAGAGTGACTTAAAATAAAATACAAAAAACTTAGCTAGAAAATGAAGAGCATATTCATGATTCTTCTTTGTTGGAAGCTGGAGTTATTGATTCCATCAAATATCTATGAATAGAGTATCGAGATCTTATTTATCCATTACCAAATTATGGAAATAGAAGTAGCAGTTTCAATGGACCTCCCTAAAATATTGTTAGTATCAGATTATATTTTTCTCCTCAGAGCACCCATGGGGGATTACTCTGTGGGCCATAAATGACCAATCATGAGAGCCTATCTCCCGATGTGTATCATGGTATCCATCCCCTTGACCAGAAGATCATACAAAATGAAGTTCCACCCCTTGTTGTAGTTCACCCAGATGGTCCTCCCTAGGGAATACATTGCAAATATGATTCTCCACATATTCAGACATCAAGTTATCATGGTAGTCCTCTCCATGATGGAAGTCACTAAGAAGGCCCTCCATATATTGGAAAAAAGCAAAAAGAAGGTCCTATACTCATTATAGTGCATCTTGAAGTCCCTCCCAAGAATTCACATTGCATATATTCTCCCTGCAGCTAGATATCAAGATATGATGGTATTCCCCTCCATAATAGTAGTCATCAAGAAGGTCCTATCCTCAATGAAATAAATCATCAAGAAGGTCTTACCCTAATTTAATTCATCCTAAAGGCCCTACCTAGGGTAAACACCATATGAATCCTCAGTGAGTTCAAACAATAATCCTTTATCATAGAGTTTTACATCACAACACCAACTGTGAAGGTCCTCCCTACAGTCAGAATCCACACTGAAAAGAAGGTCCTCCCCTTTCCAGGCCAAATGTGAGAAATCCCTCCTATGCTGAGGTGCTCGGAAAGATGGATTCAGACATGTCAGACCACAACAGAAGAATTCATCACATCGAATGACATCACAATGAAATCTTAATGCCCAGGTTGAAAACAAATAGAATTATTCTGAATAACCTCATCCTTCACCCACATTTGAATATATCCCGAACATAGATAAATCATCGAGGTCCAAATTTCTCCCCTAAAATAATATAATGAATAAGAAATATGCAGAAGATGATAGTGGTTCTTCACCATAACCTGGTTCAAGGTATGATAATTGATAAAATATGTAAACCACCAGCGATCTTCTTAATGAACAAAACAAGTGAACCCCAATGTGACACACTTGTATGAACAAAACCTCATTTCAACATATCATCGAAATATACTAACAGTTCTTGAAAATAATAAGGTGTCATCCTATATATATATCAATATAGGAGACATGACTAGTTGTAGTTGGATCCCAAAATCGATCTCCCATCAAGGAAGTAAAACTACAAACTCCTCTAGAAATACATCAGGGTACACTTCTATAACCCAAAAAAATATTGAATGTTGTACTTATGATGAACTCAAAATCATCTTGGACATCAAAGAAGATAAATATAGAACATGCATCTGGACCATGTTAGGGTATCACTTCCCAACAAACACCACTAACTCTCTATCAAAATCATAGAACAAAACCTACCTCTTACAGAAATCTATGATAGCATTCAATGAACATAACCAATCAATTATGAGGATGATTTAATATTATTTTATCAGTAATCATAGGAAATATATCCAAGAGCATTACCGCCCCATCACTATCTCATAGTCTTTACATACTTCATACAATTCTTATTGACTTCCAACTAATGTAGTCAACACCAAGGGAACTAGAAGCCTCTCTACCATAAGACACAAATAATGGATTAGGGTAGGTTATATAATGGAATGAATCTATCCTAAATTAAAAAAATAATTCACCAATGTAGAAAACAAGTAAAGGTTACCTTGACCAAAGTCTGGATTTCCCTACACTGGAAATGATAAACCATGAAGATAATTGTGACCTTATCTATGGACTCTCGGACCTTATTGATGATAACCAACATGGAGAAATTATACCCCCCTTAGGATGTGTAGAATCATGGGGTTTCCCTTTGCTAGTACCATCTCCACTATGTTGAATGCTCAGAAAGGCAAGTAACTCTCACTGGTAATGACCACAGAAAATATAATAAAAATAACCATATGATCCATTTGAATGGGTTTAAGAGACATTTACCTAAGTGAAATGAGATGATAAGGTCCAGGGACAACCTCTGATTGACTGAAATCTCTTCCGTCTAAAAAACTGGAAATCCCATACCACATCTCTACTTCTTGAGTTATCTTTAATACACTCTATCATGATGATCCTATTCTGGACATAATCATCTCAATAACCTATTATCTTTATATCAACTCATGATAGGACTTCAGTATAAATGGGGTGACCTAACACTGGATCTCTATATTCAATGCATCCTCTAAATCCCTCACCATGGCCTCCTAATCTAGAATCAGGTCTGAAGCATGTCGTAGAAGGGCCAGGAAATGGATCCTAAACTCTCTCTTGGTGGAACTATCCTATAAAATGTTAAGTAGCTTCTGGTGAATAGATTCCTTCATGGTTGATTAAATAAATGCTTCTCATAACTATTCTGGGAACATATCCTATGAAACTATTGACTCATCTTGATCCCCGAGCAACAAGAACTAGCAATGCCTTTCTTCTCCACATGAAATCATCAAATAAAATGAAACCCTGTGCTCCATTCGAGCACAAATTGTACTAAAATCTCTATCAATATCCTGCAACCTGTATTCTATGATTTAATATGAAATGGAGATCTCATACTTTTATAGACTCTCGTGATGAAACTCTTAAAGTTTCCTCCTTCACGTTTCGTTATCATTGACCTCTAATCTACGGTGATCATCTAGCACATCCTGGTAAACATATTTGGTGTGAACATGATGAGGAAGTCATCCAGGATCAATGATTTCAAAAATTAAAAAAAATGTTAGATATATTTAACTTAAAATATGGAATATTTAACGTTAATTAAATATTTGTTATTTTGTTAAGGTTTTAACATATCCTAAGGTCAACAGATTTCAAACACAGTCCCAAAGAATAATGACGCATGATCCTTTCCTAGGTTTCTAACCTTCAACCTATATCAAATCATTTATTAGGCTTAAAAAAATTAAACTTCCATGAAATAGATCACCTGGGTCTCTAAATACCCATATCCCAGCCAGTCTCTCATGATTAAATTTCGTACCAAAAATAGATGACACTATTTCCCAACTAACCCAGGCTATCTCACCATTGAACAATTGTAAACTCCATCCTATCCCTCAAACCCCCCTCTAATATCACTCTATCATGACCCCTCCCACCAAAGGGTACCCCTCCATGGTCAATAGTGAGAGAAGGGGATGGTGACTACCCATGTCCCACCTCCATTAGGCACCAGTTTGGCGAATAATAGTGGCGGTATAATATATAATATGGATACAACAATCAATAATTTCTAATATATATATATATATATATAAAGAAATACCAGGTGAAAACATGAAAGTGTGTAATGTACTATAACCACTGAAAATAAAACTACAAGTACTAAAAAGTTAATGATGACAATGACCATGAGGCCCAAATAGATCCTGAAAAACCATGATCTAGTAATGTCTAGCCCAATCTACATCCTTCTCCAGTTCAACTAAAGAAAAGTTTATATATAATTTGGGTGAGCATCATAGTGTACTCAGTAGGATCCTCTCAGGTATAAGATAAAGGAATCATACTAAATCACAATGAACAAAAGTGAGGTTAACTCCTCACCTAAACAGGTATACTGTGTTCCAAGCCTCTCTATGGATAAATCTCACCAAGTATTAAAAATAAGAGATCATTTATTATAATAATGAAAAATAAAAAGTACCCCACTCTGGCTTAACCATTGGTTTTCTACTCTACCTAAACATAGAATTCCCCAAGCTATCTTTCTACAAAATAAGCGAGCCAAAAGTCAACTTGGAAATTCATCATAAAACGAACCTAGTGTATCACATCATCACATCATCCCATATCAAAACACAATATATAGTAACCATGTAGTTTTAACCAGCCACCATATCCTAAATGATGTGTATCATACATTAGGTATTATACCTTAAACCATTACAATCCATACACCAAGTAATTTACCAGAAGCCATCACAACCTATACATGTCATACAAATAATAATCATTTTCATACTATATATGGGGATACATGTGTGTAAATAACCACAATCTATCATATCCCTCTACACACATATATGGGTGAAATAATCCTCATACATCCAATGGCCCAAAGGCCTTAAATGTTTTTTATTATTAATAAAAAACCCATTTTAAGGGAAGTATGGGGAACCTAGACATCATAGACTTAAGAGAAATCACAAACCGAAGGTGGGAAAATAAACCCGAACTGAAAACTTGGATCAGTCCCTCCCCAATGTATGAATTGTGATGTAGATCTCTACCATTACATGGCTATTCAGCAAGAAAGTGTCCTGTGTCAAATAACATGCTTGATCTGATGGCTCTAACTATACCCTCTCAAATATCCAAATCCGAACAGTTATGCATAGCTGAACCACAAACTTTGAACCTATTTTGGGACCAGTTCATAGTGATCAAGTCTAACATCTGTATTAAAACATCAAAAAACAACACCACCGTCGTAGATCACCTCACCGACGCCAGAGCAAGTCCTGCCACACCATTTCCACAAGCCACTCTCGACAACGCACCAGCAAGAAACCATTGGGCAGGCCCTCCAGGTTGCAGGATGTCAAGCCAGCACCACCCAGGACTGGAAGGCCCAAAAACTGCGCCAAAGGAGTACCACCAGGGAGGGGAATCAAAATGACCATACTAGAAGTGCCACTCTGGGCTGAAACTGATAAAATCAAGTAAAAGTAAAACCCTCACTGGATGCCAAATTGGATGAACTCACTACAATAGTAGGAGAGGGACCTGCAGAACCAAGAGCAGTGCTTTTCCAGCACCAACGAAACCACAAACCAGCCACCACATTCCAAAAAACAAACATCACAAATCAGTATAAGTAACTACCAATAGAAGAGAGCAGGGCCAGAGTGGGTGGCCAGTAATCTATCCTTCCAATGAGTTGTTGGGGAAAAATCCCTCCCAGAGTACACTAGGTATCAGTCACCTATACCAACATGGGTAGGGTAGCTAATGAAATCATAGATTTTAAAATATATAATATCTCTCAAAACCAAACAATGAGAATAACATAGTCTTAATATCATCTGTATCTATTATCTCTCAGACACCTAACTGCCACTACTTTATACTAGATATCAAATAGGCACACAATCATTTTAAGAGCTACAATAATTAAGTTTTTTATTTTTTATCATTTGGTTTAGTTGATTAATTTATTAACTATTAAATTAACCATTAAAATTATTTGAAAATACATTCATTAACCACCAGTGTGAAGTCCATGCCCTCTAGGCATAATCGAAACTTATTGCATGGTTTCTAAAGAGTAACATCTTTTTATAATTTTCATTCTGACAACACCATCCCCAAGTGTTAAGAATTATTAATTCATTATTATTAAAATTACATAAATATGGTAATCTAGGAAAACCATATTAAGCTACCAGCAAGAGGAAACATGCAACCAAGAAAACCTAGTAGCCTCACGTAGTAGGGAAATGAATGGATATAAAAAAAGAAATATAACCATCAACCAATAATTAGATTCATTTTAGTCAAGAAATCATATTTATCACCTCAAAGGTTATACCCATATTCATCCCATCCCATCATCTCCAATTCCATCCCTGACACCCTCATTCATATCCTGAGGTATCTCACCATCATAGGTGTCAACTGTTCTAACATAATCTAGGCCTCCACACCCACATCAAATCATTTATCCTAGTATCATCAATACTAGGCTCATAAAATCATCTGGTACTACTCACCCCATATCACATCTTCTATCCTAGGATCAGCCACCCCAGTTTCATAACACATCCTATAGAAAATATCACATCCAAATCACATGAAAAGGTAGAAAACAAATCATAAAAAATTGGGAAATATAGGCTCCAAAACATAGAATATAGTATTTATACATAAATGAGCTCTCATATATCCAAACAAAAGGCACTGAACCTTCTCATGAAGATGAGAATCTCAAACCATAGTAATCAAATTTATCAAGAAAACAATTTTTATTTGAACTTTAATTGACTGGTTCATTATTCAAAGGTTATAACTACAGGAAACCTATAGAAACAAGATATAATAAGATATCAAAAGCTAAACATTATCTTATAATTTAAACTAGTTTAAATAACATAGATAAGTACCATTCTCATTAACACCACTTTTCATTCAAACAATATCAATAATATTTATCATGCTTTGCATTCTTTATTAATTCCATGGTCATTGAATAATACATTTAATAAAGAATTTTCATTACATAAATTGTAATACAATCAAAATATAAGAAAAAATAAATTCATTACAACAATATTATTCATTAATTATTAAGAAAAGTAATTAATTAATTATGGATTTAGGTTCTTTACCAATTTACATCATGAAAAATATATTAATCCATATCATAAAAAGACATTATAACATGCACAACATATATAGCACAATATATTTAAAATCAAGAGGCAAATCATTATCATGGTAGAAAGAAAAAAAAATGATATCATTATAACATATTCTTTATTAATATAGTTCAATAATTATTAAGTTAATTCCATTTCCATTTAAAGGGAAAAACAATGCTGAATTTATGATTTCATATAAATAAATATGTGAATAAATGAATCCCCTACCTGAAAGGTATTAATTTTCTTCACATTAGACAGAACAACTTTTAAGATCCTAACCCCCTCCCTCAAAATCTAGATCCCTTTAAGGAATCTTTACTACAACAACACCAAAAAACAATAAAGAAAAATTGATTAGAATATTGGATAGAAACTTACATAACAATGTAAGAAGAATCTAGAGGATATAGATCCAAGAATATTGAGATAAAAAAGGTAGAAATCACCTCAAAGAACTACATATTGAACACAGTAAGCTGTTAATCGATCCATGTATAAGGGATTCTAAAACACATGAATTGAATTTCAAAGATTTCCTAGAAAATGTGAGAAAAGGAAAATGGTTTTAGAAAACATGAGGTTCCACAACTTGTAAAGAAACACCACACAAACTATTTTCATGATGCAATACCCTTACACATTTTTTATGTATCGTGTTTTATTTTTTGATAAAAAATGCATCACATTGAACCATTTAATCCTGATTTATTTCATGTCATAAAGAACCCTAAGAACTAGCCTCACACAAGTCATGAATCACATATTCATGACATGAAACTCTTGAACATTGAAAATTCTCCCCACTTCCATATTTTAGGATCTAATCACCTCTATTCCTTATCTATGCCTCATATTAGTACCAAAATATTCAGAAACATACAAAGGGTAAGACTCTATGGATCTATTCCATTACAATGTTTATGTAAGGAAGAATTTTTTCCAATAAATTCCACTATCTAGCCTGTGGTATCTTCTATTTTTCCATTTGGATACCCATTACCATCATCTAGATGGTATTTTTTACCCTCTAGCCAGTGGCCCTACTATAGCATTAGTGATACATCCTCAACCCACCTACCATGGTTTTCTAATTTTGGATTGTAAAACACCTAAAAAATGCATCAAATTATTTAAAAATATTTATAAAAGACATGAAAATTTTTAAAATGATGTGTACTATAAATTTAGGATGTTACAAATCTCCCCTCTAATGATTTTTAATCCTCAAGAACTGTCTCTATAGGAATGTCTAAACAACTCAGGACATTATTCCTAAATGTTTAATTTCTTCTCCAATGTCTCTTATTGGTTACACCCATGCTTCCATAATTCCCAAAAAATAATAACCATATTTAATAGAATAACTTTATTAATTCAGTGGACAATTTAAATTAGATGTTCCAAATATGATGCATCTAGTTCCAACTAAAAATCATCACAATCAATTACACATGCATGATTAGGTTAATACTTATGAAACTGAGACACATGAAACACATTTAGTATACCTTAATATCATATAGGAAGGACTAACTTACATGAAAAAATCCTCATTTGTTTGATGATATTTAATGGTCCCAAAAAGTACGGTGTCAGCTTCCCCTATGTATTTAATCATTGATGACCTAACTAATGGTACACCCATATAATGACTTGGTCACCCACAAGGAAATATAAATGTTTTATACTTTGTTCTTAATACTATCACTATCTATTTTTACATGTAATAAACTATTTCTAAACTTAATGAACCTTTTCTGTGGTCTCCTACATAATACAAGACCCAACAGCTAAAGACTCACCCACCTCATGCCAGCATACCGATGAAGGAAAAGGCCCAGTATAAAGAGCCTGAAATGAATCAATATGATTTGAATATTGGAAACTATTATTGCATATGAATACAATGAAGGATAAATATGTATACCATGATCCACCAAAATCCCAAATATATGCTCAAATCATATACTCTAAGGTCTAGATCATTCTCCCTGACTATCCATTGGCCTGTTAATGATAAGCTATACTTATCTTCAACTGATTCCCTATATCTATATATAAATCATCCCAAAACACAATTAAAATGATCATATCTATTAGACACAATGCTAAAATTCACTCTATGAAACCATCCAAACACTTAAACATTGATATTTCCCAACTCATCCACTAAAAGTCTCTCCCAAATCGGTAATAAATGATCAAAGTTGGTCTTCCGAACAACTATAACCCAAAAAACATATTATCTCTTTAGGGTCTTGGTAAATAACACAATTAATTCCATTATCACTTCATCTCACTTCCACACAGGAATAAAAAGTGGATGAGGTAACCCAAAAAGACAATAATGCTTATCTTTGATCCCCTGACAAGTCAAATAAAAAGAAAAATCCTGCAATATGCCTTTTTAAACTAGGCCACCAAAATCATCATATGATATCATGATATATCTTGGTTGATCTCAAGTGAAATACCCACTATAAAGAACGATATCCCCTCATAATCTTCTCCCTTATAAAAGATATATCCACTACCCTTCCATTGATATACGACACATAAAATCCTTCTATGGTCCATTCGAGAACGTAGTTGTCTGTCGAAAACCTTTAATGAATCATGAGACAATATGAATAAAACTATTTACTAGATTTTATTCACTATATAATTGGGAACATGATCACCAAGGATTCAAAAGACACCACTCCATGATCCTAAGTCATTCCCCCTATTCGTCTAGCATGGCCATCTTCTTCCACTCTTTTCATAAAAAATGATCTCTCAGGTTTTTTGTCTTCCCACAAAGAGAATTTGTGACTAAATTCCCCTTTATATAAGCATAGATCCTCTCAAATTAAAACATTTAGGAATTCTACCCAAATTACTCTGATAAATATTCATGTCCTATTATGATAATTTATTCTACATACTCTTGTGGTCCCTATATATGATGAATCTCTCATAAAAGAAGTTATATCACCAATAATTTAATGAATGAAAAATGGATAGTTCTAAGTCATGAGTAGGGTAGTTATGCTCATGAGTTCAAATTTTTGGATACCTATAAGAAACCACATACTCATATGAGAACCCCATAAGCATTGCAATACACTATTTACCCATTTTAGAGTTTGATAAAAATCAAAATTGGCATTATAGTTAATTTTATCTTCGAATATATGAAGTCTTATTCACACTAAGATATCTATTAAAAACATACCCCTTTATTTGTAAGAATGGTCATATGAATTATCAAATGGTAAAAGTATTTAGTGAACCACCTATATTAGCTTTTCAATCGAAGAAAACATCATATATTGAAAACTTTTGGAGGTTATTCCCAAGATATAATAACCTTTACCTTATCTAGATCAATAGAAATCCCTATCTTAGAAATAAAATTATTGAGGAAATGCACCTCATAGAAAAAAAAGATACATTTCAAGAGCTTGGTGTAAAGTTTTCATTATTGAAGCATACTAAAAACAATATCTAGGTGTTCTAATATTTGATTATGAGGTCATAAAATAGATCATCATTTCATCAATGAACATAATGATGAAGGAGTCCATGTATTGGTTACAATACTATTCATGAGGGACATGAACACTAATGGAGAATTTTTTATCCTAAAATTGATAATAAGAAACTCATATAACCCATAGATTCTCCTAACAATTTTCTTTGGTATGTCTTCTTTCCTGAACCAAAGTTAATAGTTGTAAGATTGTAGATAAATATTTTAGAACCAACATTAATTTAAAAAACAAGTTGAAAATCCTTGTAAATGTGTACCAATTATTCACATTAATTTTATTAAATGTCCTATAGTCCACAAAAAGTCAAAAAATACCTTCCACCTTCATATAAAGTAATATTAGAGAACCTCAAGGAGAAATTCTTGACCTGATAAATTTTTTCACTTTCAAGTATAAAATTTTCACTCTATAATCTTTCCACATAGAAGGTTCCATGCAGTATGGTGGAATAGATATAGGTTTTTCACCTTCCACAATATCAATTTCATAACAAATCCAAATATCAAGAGGTAACCCTAATAAATATTATACAATGTCATCTTGGTACAAGTACACTATATATGGAAAAGTGGAGGAAGTCACTATATGGTCTATAACACTGATCATGCCAACAACGTATAATGTAATGTCTCCAAACCGACTAGGGTCTGGTACCACACTGCGTACATCAACAATGCACTCACTTTTCAATACAAACTTATCTCTCCAAGGTGTTTTTAAGGATACTTATCTCTAATAAAATTGATGTATTTATGGTTTCTAATAAATTAGTCTATACCAAAGATCACATCAATGATTGAAATCTCTAGAATTTTGAAATCCCACATATGATCATAGCCATCAATTATAACGAGACACTCTAATAAAATTTAGATATGATCTACTTTCCTTACCATTGGTGTATCAATAAAGAGAAACTAAGAATATAATTTTATGGGAAAATCTAACCGAATAATATCGTGATTATATATAAAAAATTGAAAGAAACAATATCAAATAAAAAAATATATAGTGTTGATGTAATCAGAACCGTACCTCAAACCATTGAAGGTCCCTTTTCAATATTAGACGGAACCTAGTCAACCACATAAAAGAATCCTAATTTATTTCTACGGACTTTCCCCCGAGTCTCATTATTCAATTAATTTATAGACCCCTATGGATTCAATGCATGTTGATAAAATATTTGTCTCATATCTTGTCCTGATCTCATTGATCCCATCTAGGAACCATTTTTACAATACCGCTTAATATTTCCTACCTTACCAAACCAGTTAAAATTATTGGGATGGTTGGGATAATATTTTAGATAATTCCTCTTCCATCCATAATTGTAGCAACTGGTTGAACTATCTCCATCATAGGGAGTCAAATGAACCTTTCTATTCTCTAACTATCATCCACCACCCTGGAGAATATACTATGATTCTATAATCATATTACCAAAGTAGGAATTTGGGGAAGCACTAAAAAATCCACTAATCAGTCAACTAAAATCTGAATTATGACCTTCATTTTTTCTGTCTTTACCCCCTTCTCAATAGTTATATCTTTCTGAATCAATTTAATAAAATTCATAAAATTAAAATTATTAACATTCTATATTAACTTGGGTCAAAAAACAATCCCAATTTTTTTTTCTTAAGTGCCTTGTTCCTAGCTAAAAAAGGATAAAAAATTAATCAACTTAATGAATCATGTAGAATAAGTAGATATTAACATCGTCTCCTACTATTGATCCTTGAACTCCTAAGCATGATCCAGATTCATCATATTATGGAATAATTGTCTGAATAAATGGTCCCTAAGGTTTCCCAAATTAGTCCTTCATATCTTCCTACATGATTCATAATGAAACACCACATCCAAATGGTACTTAGAGTATAAAAGTTAAGATTTCTGTTGTAGTAGAAGCTTTAGATAGGGCATTCCCAACTCATATTTTTCTCAAGATAAATGATTAATTTGAGATTTATATGACAATAAATGTTGTGATCAATGGATTAAATCAAATAATATAGAAAATTAATAAAAACTGGAACCTATGTAGAGGATAATCACATATTATTTATAATTAATTTAAGTATTTATTGAATTTCCTTATAATAATTTAATTATTCATTGATGGATTTGACAACATCACTACATCATACTATCATTGAATTATTGTAATCAAGAATATATTCCCTCTAGCGGTGATCAACACATTTTCTAAGAACCTCTAAATATCACTATAGGAATATCTGGGTTCTAGCATGACATATCCTAACGCTTATGTCATTATCTTCTAATAACCCCAAGAATTACTTCATAGAAGGTTGATATATCTAGACTTGAGAGTGGTGGTATAGTTGGATCACTCTACATTATTGAGAGCATTCTTGGAGAGGGAGATCTATATGGATTTGAGAGGATTCTCTCCAGATCACATTGTGTATGACAAAAAATGAATTGGATCTCATATGAAATAAAATAATTGGGTTTATATACATCTTGGGTTAAAAATAATAATTGAACATCCTCACTTTATTATTTCCATAATCCATGTAGATTCCCATGTCAATAATAGTAATAATATTATTATTATTATTTTGACATGTGATAAACTCACAAGTAAAATTATGTATTATTTATTAAAATAATATTCAATATATATTATTTTTCAGTGGACCATTAAAATCATTCCACCATTCCTCGATGATATTTACAAATCCTTGAATAATGACTATTTATTTAATAAATAAATATAACTTCATTATTTTCCAATTAATAAATAAAAACTATATTTACTAAATAGTAAATAAATATTTATATAATATTCTACTCACTTAATATTCTACTAACATAATATTATCTCTAATAACTAGTGATGGAATATATACGATCAATAAAATATGAATAATTATCAAACAAACTATTAGATTAATATTTATTCAAATTTTTTAATAATAATATTATTAGATTGAGATTTTGGATATACTTTGTGTGTGACCCTTTAGGCCTCTTTCTCAGTGGTGTTTGGTGTAGCAGTTTAAAGTATAAGGTTAGTGTCTAGAAACACTCCCAGAAAATCATATAGAAAGAATTTAAGGATGATATGGAAAAATAATTCATATGGATGCTTACTGTGTAATATAATCCCTTTATCATCATATCTCAAATCAATCAGGTTGCATACTTGTGCCATCAACCAATGTGCTGAATGTCTCTTTCTTTGAATTTCCGGAAATCAAATTTCCTACATACCTCTTTGTATGTGGATTTATTTAGGTTATATAATTTCATTCAATGGTCCTAAGATATAAAATTCCATTAAATATTTGAATGGATGAATCCTTTATTTCATTATTCATTAATGAAATATTACTCGCGATGCACAAAACGTATCATACCTCACCATGAACATATGTCATCATAGTTTTTCTTAATACATCAAAGTACGTACCCTATAATACTCATTAATAATAATATTAACGTATAAGGATAAATAAACACATAAAAATATAGGAACATAAAATGGCACATATAAACGTGTATTTCCTACTGGCACATATTGTTCTTACAATAACCTACACTAAATATTACCAGGGGAGTACACCATGATAAGGTGTCTCAAAGTCCTATGAGTATCCACCCCTGATAGCTTGTATCATTTGTGTCCCTCAAATAATTTAATCCAGATACATATAGTATAAAAATATATATATATATATATATATATATATATGGAAAAATTAAAGAGGGGGGGTCGATTGTAATTAAAAAAAAAAAAATTTTAATCTTGAAATATACTTTGTTTAATACAATTAAAAAACTGTATTCAAAAAACCTATTACGTATTAAAATTGAAATCAGATGGGGCCTTGGGTCTAATAAAAAAGATATCATATTTAAGTATATTACAATATATAATCCATAGGTTTTATTCTATTGAATATAATTTTATTCTATATATGGTGGAAATGTATTCAACATTTAATCGTATTAATAGAGAAAACGATTTATCAGAGTCTTAAAAAGTAATGATTCCATCTAAAATCAAATAAAATCATATTCAGAGTAAAAATGTATTCTCAATGAAATGTTGAGTGAATAAAATGAATCATAATTAAATCTATTATGATACATATAATGTAATTATAAATATTAATATAAAAGAATTCACCTTTAATTATAATTAAAGTAGAATTAAAAAAAGTTGTAATTAAACAAGTAATGATAATGAATAGATTTATTTTAACCCAAAAAGAAGGGTATCTAGTAACCTTGGATAAAATTCCCTTAACTTATAAATTAATGAAATTATGTCTTACCCACACTAGGGTAATCCCTCGACACAATGATCGGCTTCTGTCTTTCTTTCCTCGCAAGCCCTCAAACAATAAGGTGATTAGCTCCACTGTCTTCCTTTCCCCAGAAGCCCTCAATTAGATGGATCAGATTATATCTTAATATCATTATAAGAACTCAAAAAAGAAGATCATATTCTATATTCCTATCACCAGAATCCCTCTATTTTAATCACAACAATCAGAGATGCACAATGCAAAAAGATTTCAAAAATATTAAAATTATAAATAACAAGTTGTTCACACTTGTATGATTTAGAACTATTGTGTAGTATAAAAATAACCAAAGTGTCTCTACATGTGTCATTATCATCAACCTTGGTATTATTGTGTGTAAAATCATCAAATGGCCTGGTAATTTATAGGCAAACCTAGTAATGGTCATTTTGAATTCTAATTGTCTTATTTTTACCGATTTGTTCAGGGGGAGATGGACACCTGGCACTTCAATGGTCATATTATAACTGAAATAATGACATCGTTTTGTTTTATAAATATTTAAAGAATAAATGAAATTGTTTTAACAATATATCATTACACTATTAAGAGTAAAGAGTTCCAATATGATAAAATAATTTTCCATATTCAAGATTAAAACAGAAGTAAATACAACGAATTTACTTATAACTGTCATTACGATGAACTGTATGGATATGAATATGATTGTCATCGATTACAGTCACTCTAATTATTTTGGTGTCTAGTATGATTATGATAATCATAATAGACAATATTATTATTATTTCTTGAATACATTAAAACTTCTTCAAAGTATGGTTAAAGTATATGTTTTCTATAAAAACATTATAAAAATACTTTGGACATAAAATTATTAGATATTTTGTATTTTAGAATGAGTTTTTGATTTTAAAAAATAAAGGAATGGAAATTTCAAAAAGAGAATTTTTATTTAACAATGTATCCCTTTTTGGAAAGAACAAACTATAAATATTGAATAGATAATGACTTTGAAAAATTAATTCCAAAATTCATTTTCAGAATTATTCTATTTAGAAAAAAAATATTTATCTCCCCTTGAGTTCATAAACTCTTCTAAATATGATATTGAATATGAATAAAACCACCTTAGGATACGAATCCCCTTAAGGATCATATTCTATTTTTTTAAAAAAATTCTCCCCTTACTATTGAATACTATATTTTTATAGAAATTTCTCCCCAATCTATAGTATTCTCCCCCTTTGTGATTTTCAAAACAGAATAGGGAAAAGTTTGTTTAGTACCAGAGAATGATTAAATAAATAGTCTATTAAAAAGAATAAATTAATTTATTGTATAAAAATAAATTAAAGAATATCCATCCAAAACTATTTTAATCCATTCAATCAGATTATATGTAGATGAAAATGTGTTTCATTAAGAGTTCAAAAAATAAAATAATTTCAAAAAGTGTTTTTTGAAATCAATCTTTCTTTTGTGGAATTAGTTATCTGAAAATTATTTTTAGCTTTTGGAATTCCTTGTTGTCTTCTACAAATGTTTTAAAAAATTCCTACTAAGATTTTTTTTTTCTTTTATTGATCCTAAATTCTTCCCTCTTGAATTAGATTTCTTTCATCTTATTCTTTCTCCCTTTCTTTTTGAGCCTAAAACAATTCTCCCAAAAGTTTGTTATGATATTTCTATGATTTGAATTTTTCATAGAAAACATCTTGGTGATTCATAAAATAACTAATGTTTTCCTTCTAAAATTTTAATCATTAAATCTATTTAAGAAAAAATATTTTTTTTGTAAATATGAGATAACAATATTGTAATTCTTGGAATCAATTCTGAATGTTTCAAGACACTTTACCCTATTGGATATATCCCATAACAGACTATTGAAATCTATATCAGTTTTATCCAAATATTTATTGAATTTTAGAATATTTAAATCCAGAATATAAATGTAATCATCAATTTTAGAAGTCCATATTAGGGATTCAACATTTTAATTGAACAACTTGAAGTCCAATTCTAAATGTATCAGTCTATATACTAAATATTTTACTAAATCTAAATCATTGTATTGGTTTTCCAAAACCAAATCAACTTTTATTTCTAATCATGAAAATAATGTAATAGTCTTCCCCAGTCAGGAAAATTTATTATAAATGTAATAAATACCTTGGGAAGTGATTGTATTCTAGGATTCATATTCTAATTGAATTTTTCCTTTAATAGTTATAATTTATTCTTTCACTGACTTACTTTTATTATTCTTTGAATATTATTTTTTGAACTCTTTAACAACCATTCTTCTCATAAAAAATTTGAAATTCCTCAATTTCATCCTTCTTAGTTTCTTCATCCATTATAACTTAATTTTGTTCATCACTTATAGATAAAGATAGGATTTATGAATTAATATAGACATTTGTTTCTCTTAGATGACTTAAATCTCATTAAAATTTCCTTGGAATATTTCTAATGAAACTGAATAAGTCTTTAAATAATTATTGTGAGAAATATTTTATTCCCCCTTCTCTTTGGAGTTTTCTTTATCTTGACATTCGATAATTTCTTCTTTTTCTTCTTCCTCCTCTTTTATTCTTCATTTTCTTCTTATTTTACTTCTGATTCTATTTCTTAGTCATATTATTATATTTAATTAAACAGATTATTTTCATCCTTAATTCCTTCATCACATTTTTTAATCACTTCAGGAATTTGAGACTTCGTTCTCAAATTATCTTTTCCAACATGATTAGATTAGTATATAATAACCAATTCCATTCCATTTTCTTTGATATAGGGGGAATTAGAATGAATACAAATGTTTCTTTTAAAACAATACAAACATCTTCAAATGATACATTAATTTATTTAGAGGCTAATTCTACACCCTTCAATAATTTTTCACTTAATTATTCTTCTTAAAACATATTCTTTTTCTTCTTTTATTTTACTTGTTTTTCTATGAATTCCTCACCATGAATCCTTACAATAAATGATTTATAAGGGTCCAGACATTGAGTCTCTCCCTCATTTATTTTATCTTTTATTTTTACCCATTCATTAATGACTTCCTTTTGTTATTTGTTTTGTTTCTTTTATTTCTTGGGGGGAAGAGAATCATCATTTTTTATAATCTTCCTTATCTTTAATTGTTGAAGAAATTTTTTCCTCCTATGTAGACACCTATGTATTCTTAAAAAACATTTTTGATTTTGAATCAAAATAAAACTTCATTCTTATAATTTTATATTCACTAATAAACATTATCTTTTCCATTAGAGGTTCTTATTTGATTAATATATTAAAATTTATTAGGCTCTTTTCAATCATCATTCTAATTAATAGAGGAAACATAATAATTTGAGACTTGATTATCATTGACATGATATTTTTAATAGTAGAAATAATGAAACCAATGAAAATAATATTCCTCTTGTAGACAAGGTAATATAATATAAGAACATCAGATTACTTTAGGGTATCTTTATCCCCTCTTATCAGAATGATAAAACATTGCATCCAAGAAGTTAATACTTTACGATCAAGGAATAAATGAGTGAAATTTCTTGAATCTTCATCAATTTTGAACAAAAGACATTTTAGATCAATATTTTTCAAACAAACCCTTTGAATTTAGTAACCTCTGAGATGTGAAAAATTCATCTACTTTATCTAGGATACCAATAAAATCGATGTTAACGTTTGAGGTCAGCTCATAAGTTTTCTCATAAATATGAAAATAAAACATATCTTTTCCATTGTCCTTCTAAAACATAACAAATTCATAAAAATAATTAATTATATTTAAATAAAATAAATCATAATTCAGATCTGATAGCTCTACACACACTAACTTCCACTATTGAAATTGAATCATTATTCTTAATGATGAATCACACTTTTCATAAAAACATTTGGAGGATAACCTATCACAGAATACAAACCACATTTTGTAATCCTCTGTTAAAGCCATCATATTCAGGCTAAATACAGAAGTATCAGACATGAAGATAATTAGACATGGATATTGAAATTTTGTAGTGATTTGCAATGAAAAACTGAGAAAAATGATTGGGGAAGGAGGGGGTCCCCTTTTTATAGGAAAATTTGAGCAACAATTTAGATTCAAAACAGATCTAATGGGTAGAATTCAAGAAATCTGAAACGATAGTTGAGATTATATTCGAAGAAATATTTTCTTATAAATATATACTATTTAGTTTTTATATAAATATTTTATCATATTTCGAGAATACAATTGAATTTTAAAAAACAATTTTTATCATATTAGGTACATTTGATTAAGAAAGTAATTTTTTTAAAAAACCAACATTTAAAATAACAACAAATAATAACTAAAATAATTATAATAGAATATTATTTAATGTATAAAATAAAGAAAAATACCTTTTATAGTGGCGGTATTGATATAATAATTTTTTTCTTCTTTGATTGTTTTTATAAATCTGATTAGAAAAACAAATATAAAAAACAATCAAATCCAAAGAAATTTGAAATGAAAAATTTTAAATTTTATTTTAAAACAAACTCAAGTCTAAAAGAATTATTATTATTTTTTTTGGGAAATTAAATTTTTAAAAGATGAAGAGTTTTATTAAAAGAAATCATATGTACTCCCCCAATGAAAAGGAGTAAATTAATGTAAGGATATGGATTTTAAAAATAAGTAGATATTAATGATTACTTTACAATGATCATTCCTTGATTCTATTTAATGTATTCAAATACATCATAAGTTAATGGTTTTATAAAAATATCATTAAGTTGTTCTTACATTCTAATGAATTATAAAATTAATTTTTATTAAAAACTCTTTATTCCTTAGAAGTAGTTAAATAACCTAAGAATATACCTTCATCTAATTTGGGTTAAAATTTAGTTAAGTTATATTTTGTATTCAAGATAAATACTTTCCATCAAAATACACTAAAGTATGATACTTTTGTTTTTTCGTTTATCCATAACTCATATGGTGCTTTATTAAAAAAATATAAAATTAAAAGTCAATTTATATTTTAGGAAACAAAACTAATAGCTTCATCCTAAAAATGTCCAGCAATTCAGTATTCACTCAACATGGTTATTGTTGTTTCTGGAGAGTATGATTTCTTCTTTAAAAAACACTATTTTATTTATAATTTTTAAGTGTTGAAAAGTTATGAGTAATTCATTTCTTACTAAAAATGGTTGAAAATCATAATTTAAAATTTCTCCACTATGATCACTATAGATAGTTATCAAAGGTAGGTCATTCTCATTTTTAACATTGGCTATAAATGTTTTTAAAAGAAAAAAGGAATTACATTTCATTTCTATAAAATAGACCCATGTGTATCTAGTGTAATCATCAACAAAAAAATATATATAGTACTTTCCTCCAATACTTCAAGTTCATGCGGGACTGATAAAATACATGTGAACTAACTATTAAGCATGAGTATTTGATACTAACTAATAGATATAAATCTTGTCTTATGTTTCATTCCATATTGAAAGGGGTCATAGACTTTTGAATAATCAAATCTATGTTTCGATAAATCCTTATAAAGTATTTTCTTAGTATATTTTCGTAAGTTACAAAGGTTACAGTCTCCTAACCTTCTATTCCATAACCAAGATATATATTCTATTTCACTAAGACACCGTAAGTCTTGGCCCCTAATGTCTTCTATGTTATGTGTATATACATTCTCATTCTGATAGGCATAAACAATGAATTCATCCTTGGAATTGTGTACTATACATTTATCATTCCTAAAACTCAAAATGTAACCTTAATCACATAGTTGAATTATTCTTATAAGGTTCTGATTAAGTCTTATAAAAAATAAAACAATTGAAATTAAATATTTGTTAATAAGAACAATATTACTTATACCAACAATATTTCCTTGAGAATTATCTCTGAAAGTAACTCTTACAGCTTTCATTTTGATAATCCTTCCAAAGAAGTCTTTGTTGAATGTGATGTTCCACAAACAACCACTATACATGTAACAAGTATTATTATTATTGGAACTTTATTTTCCTAAATTTTTTTTTCTGTTTGTGGAACCCAATCCTTATTGGATCCAAGAATATTAGAAAGCTAAATTTTAGGAATCCACATTTGTTTTGAAAAATGTTCTTTGTCAAATCCTATGAATTGAACATTATTTAAAGAATAATTTTTATTCTAGTGACCTCATTTCTAATATCTTTTTCAAAATAATTAAATATTAGGAACAAAATAATTATTTCTAAAAATAGGTTTCTTATGTGAATAATGAATTCTAGAACAATTACCATGAGGACGTATTTTTTGGTACATATTATATAAATTAACTTTCATAAAAGTAAATTTTAATAAGAGTTTATTTGATGAAAAAAATTCAGAAATTAGTTTAGTAACTAAATTATTATCCTCAAAATCATTAGTTTTAAGAGTGATTTTTGTTTGAATAAATTTTTTCTCATAAAGAGATTTCTCAAAATCCATAATAAGTATATCCTTCTCAGAATTATCATTTCATGTTTTTTAGAAATAGAATCAATTTCAAAATATTTCTTGTCAATATATTTAGAAAGATCTGAAACTTATTTTGTCAAAACATTTATTCTAGTATTTTCCTTTTCAATTTTCTTTTCTTACTTTTCAATTCTCAATTTTAGGAAGTTTCGAAAATCTCAAAACCACTTTATAAGAAGGTGAATTATTATTTTTAGTAGATGTGGATAATTCTTCATCCGAATATATAGAATTATTCTCATTAGGATAATTTTCATTTAAATAAATATTAGTTAAATAATCAGAAGTGTGTAACTGAACTAAAAAATAACATTTTTATTGACTATAAGAAGAAATATAGAAATGAAGGGGAACATGGAAACAAGGAACAAGAGGAATCATGGGGGTCTAAAATAATTTAAGCCCATAGAATCATTAATAACAAACTTCCTCACTTCCCGAGGAAAATAACATACACTAATGAAGGAATATATACATTGATTCATGGATTCCATATATGCCATGAAATTTTTAACCTGGTTCCCCTCCCTCCATGTGTGGGTGATATGAACGTGATTTATTTGGATCTATTTGAAATTTCTAATGAGATAATCCACATTCCATGTAAAGAGTCTAGTACCTAATAATGCTTTGAAGAGGATTAGATAGTCTGTTTCCACAACATTAAGCATGATGTGTCTCTACCCACACAATACCATCCCCGTGAACATCACCTGAAACTCAGCCTGTAAAGCGTCGACCTTGACATAGAAGGCTGAGAAATCTACAATAACCGAGCCCTCCTGGTTCCTGATGAAACCTCTTCCTTGCATCTCCACCCCTATTAGAGAGTTATTCGTGTTGAGCTTGAGACCAAATTGGGGAGGAAGCCAATGAACCCAATGTCCCTGTCCTTAATCACTGGCCTAGGTGGAAAGAACCTGGTTTGAGATAAGGCCTCTAACCGATGTTGCAACATGGAATACTAATTGTGTAACATATCTATAAGATATTGACTTTAAAAAGGTATTATTCTATAGAAATAATTTTTTTTCAATCTAGAATTTTCATTATCCAAGGAATCAACAGATAAATATCCTCCTTTGGAACTCCATGATTCATTAGATTTCAAGAATTTCATTACTATTGTATTATAATTATTTTTATATTTTTTTTTCAGAATGCCTTCCATTTCTATATTTTCTTTTATCCTTTTGAAAATATAGTCTATGTTTCCATCTTTATTGTATTCATAACAAGTGACTTAAGAATCATTCTCTTCATTCATGTCCGGGTTAATTTTCTTATAATGATACTATAAATACTTATTACCAATAATATTATTCATTATTCGAGCAAGATTGGCCAACTCATTCTAGGAATTTTTAGATTCACTTGAATCTGATTGGACAATAACTTTCTTTTTATTTCCCTACTTGATTTATTTTTCTCGAGTCTAATATTTGGTAGGTTATTTAGTAGTTGTAAAAGAAACTCTACTATTATTTTTCTTTGCTTTCTAAGAATCTCTTTTTAACCCATTCTCATATTGAAAATGAGTTCCAAACATGTCATCAAGATTTACATTTGTAATCTTTAAAGATTCATCAATAGTAGCTCTATTTTATTCCCACTCATAGAGGATGCTATCTATAGTCTTTTCAATAAGGATTTCAGCCTGAAATAATTTATCACCCATGTCTTGTAAACCATTAACAATTTTCATAAATTGTTTTTGTACCTTAAAAATAGGTTCACCATAAGGAAATTCAAAATCAAGATAATCTACTCTTAACCATGATATTTTACTCTCAACAACTTTAAAAGTACCAAAGTGAGTAATCTCCAATTTCATCCAAATACTATTAGAAGATTCATAAGAATAAATTTCACTGCATATATTTATTGACATAGATCACAATAAAGTATTTATTACCTTATAACTCAATTGTATCATTTTTTCCGTGGATTTGTAAAAGTTCTGACTTCCTTATCAGGTATTTTTTAATCATTGGTAAGCATGAAAAAATTGTCAACTCCTTTGTTTGTCACAAAATTATTTATTCTATCTCTCTAATACTCATAATCATTACCATAAAAAATTTGGGGTCTAGTTGGATTAAGATTATCTATGCATCTGATATTAAGTACTTATATCCTAAAATAGATATGAAAAAATATTTTCCCCAAAACATGTTAGTGTGAAAAATATTTATAAACAAAAAGTTTATAAAAAGTAATAAATATAACCTGAAAAGTTAAAAATAACTAGAAAGTAATTGAGCAGCGGAATACTCCATTGATAAAAAATGTAGGTATTAGTGTAACGTCCTAACCCCAGATGCCCAGAGTCATTGCATTATTTATTACATTGGTATTATCACAAGAAATTTGAATCCCAAAGGATCGATCAGTTTAGTATCCTTGGAAAATATAGATACATACATAAGTTTTACATTACATTATAAATTAAAAAACAACATTGTGTCTCTTTTGAACACAGTCATATCCCTTATCCTATCCCTAAAGGTCAGTCATAACATGCTCATTTGCATTCTAGGGGAAAATGAAATATAATAAAGGGGTGAGCTCAGATGCCCAGTAAGGATAATAATATATTGGAAGCTATCATAAATAAGCATAAAAATTTAAGGCAATGTACAAAAATAAAACACAATCCTTTTAAAAAAATTAAATTCAACATCACATGGTAAGAATAAATCATATAATTCCATATAAACATTCACAAAATATTATACTATTAGAATAATCACATGTAACATCAATAAGTAATCTCATCATGAGGGAATACATAATGAGGTACATCTTAAACATACAGTCAAGGATTTATCCAAGACACAAAACATAATTTGTTAAGACATTAGAAAAAACACGAAAATAATTTTCTCATGAGGCTTACCGATGCATCAAGGGGAAATAGATGGCCCCACCCAACACTTAAAAAGTCCAATGCATTCCTCTTATGAAGAGGGTGAAACATAACATAACCATTTGTATTAGAACTAGAATACCAAATTTTAATAATTTATTCATAAAACATGAATGGTATATAAATAGAACTTTCATAGTCAAACATATCATAAAACCTTCAATACATTAGGGAATATTGTATCATAATAAATAAGCCTCAATTAAGCAAAAAATCCATCAATGTATGTTGATATAGATGAAAGTAATATAATAAAATCATTAAAACTTTTTGATAAAAATCTTCCCTTTTTAACTTTAAATCATTTAAAAGCCTGTGAAATTATAAAAGAAAAAATTTATTTTAAAAATAATTTTTTATGATTTTAAATGATGATTCAAAAACTTAAGGCATCATGATGGTGGAATTAGCCGCTCACACAATATACGTTAAAAAAAATTATTTCCTTAATTTTTTGAAAAGGTTATAAAATACGTTGTTTGGAAAAAGACTGAAATAATCCATTAATTTTTTTTATAAAAACTAAAACAAGGGTATACATGACATTAAACTGTAGTCTAGGAATATCAATGTTATTTTGAAATATAGTTTTAAGAAACATGGACATGGATGATAAATATGTCCCAGTAGATACTTATGTATTAACAACCTAGGATAATAAAGAGATTGTCAAATTAACTATTACCATATACTTTCCTTTAGTCGAGGGTGATTTAGCCTCCTATATAATTATTAAAACATTTTATAAAATTATTCTAGCACCATATTTATATTTATGATACCATTTACGAATCTATTATATTATTTTGTAAATAATATTCCAGTATTACCTTTGTTTTGTGTGTCAACGACATCATTTTCTATTATATGATTTGTTACGTAAGTCATGTTTTTTATGAATGTGATGTATTTTATTTGTATCTATAATTATATTAAGTTCTTAAAAATTATATTTAATAATTAAATAAAAATTATTCTTGAATGGTTAACGTGGGGAACAAATCTCATCATGTCGTGGAGATGGTAAGCCGTACGTATGCAAGAGAGATGGTATCATTATATTGATGGTGAAATGGTATGTAATTGGATGTTATATTATATATAAAGAATAATTAAAATGTAATATTCAGTATTTACATCAATTATACTCAACATTATACCCATCGAAATGATGTAGTGTTTAATAACAAACTACACCACGACGTGGAGACGATAGGTCGTACGCACACATGCATAATGATATTATTATTCAAAGGATGGATAGATTAAGTAATATGGTTATCCCATAATTATAATACCATCTAAAAAATTATATGGTATTGGAGTTATTATTTTTTTATGGAAACAACAGTGAAAGAGGAAGTAGAAGAAGAAAATATTTTTGAAAGAGGTGATAAAATAATTACATCTTCTTTGAGTGTTTCCTTTTGATTTGATAAAAAGGGATCTATAGGTCAGATTTATGCTCAGAGTAAGGTCTCTAGGTTGAATTTAGGGTAGTTGGGAGGAAATTTGGGAAGGGTTTGGGAAATACATATGGATTTTTAAGTGTGAATTGAAGATAAATGGAGATGCCCTTTTATAAGAGAGGTGAGGGGAACTTCTGAAAAAATCCTGAAATATTAATTTATTATAAAATGATTTTCGGTTTATAATAGTTAAAAATTGATTTATTTAGAGGATAAAATGAATATGGGTCTTAATACACTCATCCAATATGTTTTATACATGTTTAGGTTAGAAAATTAACCTTATCTTTTTAGATTTAACCCTTAGTTAAATAGTTTAACTCATACCATGTCTTCTTGTATTTTTATACTACATGGTTAATATAGTTACCATAATTTGACAAAAGAACCTAAAGTAGATCATTTATGAAAATTTTATCATTATTAAAGTAGTTTGGAAGAGTCTTAGAATTTTATATTTTTTATATCATTTAATAAAATAGTATTTGTTTTAAAATATCATTTATGTCAATTTTGTTACTATTATATATTTGAATTTTTAAAAATATAAAACCAACATGATAACTTCGAACCAATCCTTCAAATATGTCACTAACATATCTAATGTATCTATAAAATTAGTGGATGTCATTAATTAAGTTTTATTTTAATATTATTAATATCATTTATTTGATTATTCTTTTAATAAATCAATTACTGCATCATAATTGTGTCATAATTAATGTTAATTATTTAATTACTAAAAATTATAAATAAATAACCACGATGTATGAAAAAAATTTATCTTTATAATTACCATTGATAGTCTAATTTTTATTATTTATAACCATATATTAAAAATGGCTTCGTTATTTAAAGTCAGGTTTATGATATTTGTTACCTTTAATAAAAATTAAATGTTATAAATGTCTAAATCACACCCAAGTGGCCTCTGAATGCCAAATATTTTACCCAAGTTTTTTTGATTGTCCATGAATCATCCAATAATTTTATGAAAAATTTTATTGTAATTTTATATTATTATAATATTATTTTTACCTTTAATTACTGAATTTACCTTTAACCATGATAAATAAAATGTAAAAGTTACTATTCACCAAAAAATTATTTTGATCCTATTATACCAAATTTATCACCTTAATTAAAATAATTTTTGTTGGATTTTTGAAATTCAATTCACATAAGTGGTAAAATTATGTTTAGTGTTAATTTGTAAGTGTGCGTAGAAGGTGGGTAAAAGAGAAGTTCAAAAGTTCAATAAAATTTTATATATCTAATTTTATTATAAAATGAATCCAAGGAATTTCATTGAACTAATAAATGTATTATTCATATATTTTGAAATTAAAATAAATTTAAATTAAAAAATATTTATTTAAATGAAAAAGTTGGGTTTTTATCTACAATGTTGTTTTTTTCACTATTCATCAAAAATGAATGTTTTTAGAAAAATACCAAAAATTTACCCTAAGATAATTTGGATATTATGAATCCATAAATGATTCCTATTTTGAAAAATAAAATATATAAAATTTCAAAATTTGGTTATTACTATTCCTAACTACTTTTTAAATTTCTAGTTCGATTGGCCGAGATGTGATTGAACTCGGTGTTGCGTACAACAAAAGTTATTGAGTTATTTTAAAATAAGCATACCATGTAAGATTGGGATATTAAATTCTTCCTTCATTCAAAGAATTTTGTCCTCAAAATTCCTATAATATCACTGTATAAAAATATTCGGGTGGATCATCATCATAAGTTCCTCAGGTTCCCACATCGCCTGTTCCATTTTATGGTTTTTCCAAATAACTTTCACGAGATGAGTCATCCAATTTCTCAACACTTGTTCTATGGTATCAAGAATCATGATAGATTCTTCACAATAAGACAAATAAGGATTCAATTATATTTCTTTATAGGTGAGTACATGCGTTGGGTCTGGCATATATTTCCTTAACATTGATATGTGGAACACATCATGAACTTTGAAGAGATTTGGTTTCATTTCCAAATGGTAAGGTACAAATCCAATTTGTTCTAGAATTTAAAATGGCCTGATGTACCTGGGGTCTTAAATTACCCTTCTTACCGAATCGTATAACACCCTTCCAAGGAGACACCTTCAAGAAAACATGATCTCCTACTTGAAATTCAAAATCCTTCCTTCGGTCATCAACATAGTTCTTTTGCCTACATTGAGCTAATTTGATGTGTGTTTGGATAATATTCACCTTTCCATTGTTTCCTCAATATGTTCTGGGCCTACGAGTTTTCTTTCACTAATATCCTATGAAAAAGTTGGTGTGTGGTATCTCTTTCCATATAACGTTTCATATGGTGCCATCTGAATACTTGAATGGATGATATTATTATAGGAAACTTTTACCTAAGGTAAATACTGATCCCACATACCTTGAATGTCATGTGATAAATATCTCAACATGTCTTCTAATGTTTGAATTTTCAGTTCTGATTGTGCATCAATTTGAGGGTGGCATGTAGTGCTCAAAGGGAGTTCAGTATCTAGGGATTTCTGAAGACATTTTTGGAATCATGATATAAAACAGGGATCTTCATAAGAATAATCGATAAGGGTACACCATAATGTCTTACAACTTATTAATATATAGTCTCTCTAAACATTCAAGTGGTAAATATTCTCTTATAACAATAAAATGTACTGACTTGGTAAGAAGATCAATAATGAAACATATCGTATCATTCCTTCTAGGATTATTTGATAGACACATGAAAAAATACATCGTAATATCATCCCATTTTCACATAGGAATGAGAAGAGGTTTCATGACTCCTATAGGATGTTGTATTCCAGCCTTCAATTGTTGAAAAACCATAAATCTCGACACTTAATCAGAAATCTCCCTCTTCATGTTGTCCCAAAAAAAGTGTTCCTCCAATTATCTATACATCTTAGTGCCACCATGGTGTATAGAGAAAATGGTATTATGAGAATCATCGAATAATTCCCTTTTTAGATTAGGTCTTTTGGGAACACATAGAATCTTCCCAAGTATCAAAATTCTATCTTCATATATGATGTTAATAAATATCCCATTGATCATAGATTTAATTTTATTTAGGAACTCTTTATCATCAGTCTGAGAACTTTTTATCCTTTTCAGTAAAGAAGGTTTGGAAACCATTTGAAAAGTAGTGACGTTTCACATTCCATGATAATTCCCATGTCCATCTTTACTAGATCCATGATTATATCATCCATTTAAACTCTCATCATTTTTATAACTCCATGGTCCTTTCTTCTCAAAGTATCTGCCACTTTATTTTCTTTCCCCAGGTGGTAGTGTATCGTGCAATCATAATCCTTGTGTATCTCAAGCCATATTCTTTGTCACATATTGAGTTCCTTCTGTGAGAAATTATATTTTAAACTCTTGTGATCAGTATATATATAACATTTTTCACTGTTGAGATAGTGTCTCCATATCTTCAGAGAAACAATTTCCATGGATAACTCAAGATCATGAGTTGGATTGTTTTGGTCATGGATTTTTAATTTCCTCAATTCATATGCAATGACCATATCATTCTTCATAGGGACACAACCAAGTAATTTCCTTGATGCATCACTATAAATAACAAACCCATCACTTCAAGATGGTAAAGTAAAAATAGGATCATTGACTAATATTATCTTAAATTGTTCAATAAATTCTTCACAATCTTGTTTCCAAATGAATTTAACCCCTTTATGTGTGATCTTTTTTAATTTATTAACCAATCAAAAAAATTCTGGACGAAATGCTGATAGTAACCTACTAAACAAATAAAACTTCATACCTCCATTATACTCATTAGTGCTATCCATTCTTGGATTGCCTTTTTCTTTAAAGGATAAATAGAGATTCCATCCTTGGAGAAAATATGTCCAAGAAAAGAAATTTCCTGAAGCCAGAATTCACCTTTTCAAAATTTACCATATAATTCATCTCTCTTGATAGTCAAAAGAATGATTCACAATGATTCTCATGGTATTCAAATATTTTAGAATATATCAGAATATCATCAATGAATACCACCAAAAAATCATCCTGATATTCCTTGAACACTCTATTCATGAGATCAATAGAAAATGAGGGTGAATTAGTCAATCCAAATGGTATTACTGTAAATTCACAATTACCATACCTCATTTGAAAATCTGTCTTCGGAATGTATTCTTTCTTCACTCATAATTGATGATATCCAAAATAAAGATTAATCATTGAAAATAATTGCGCTCCTTAAATTTGATCATATAAATCATCGATACAAGGTAGAGGATACTTGTTGTTTATTGTAATCACATTGATTTCACTATAATCAATACACAGTCTCATGGATCTATATTTCTTCTTGACAAAGAGAATAGGGGATCCCCATGGGGAAACACTAGGGAGAATAGATCCTTTTTGGCCCAACTCCTCATGTTTTTTCGTTAACCTCACCAATTCCACAATATCAATTCTATAGGGAGTCGTTGATATTGGTATTCCATCAGGGATTAAATTAATACAAAAATATACTTCACACTCTTGGTGGTGTCCAAGTAAATCTTCATGAAAAACAACAATATATTCTTATATAATAAGTAAATCCTAAATTTGAAGATTAACTCTTCCATCCGTAGAAGTTATTTTATCTTACTCTCCAAGAATATCATTCAGTAAATATATTAGGGGTGGATTTTGATAAGAATCAGGTGATGAAGTTTTTTCTCTGAAGATAATGGATTCTAAATATTCCACACAAATCATAAATTCCTTCTTATTGCAACAGATTTCCAAATCATATTTCGATATCCAATCCATACTGAGGATTATATCAATATCAACCATAGGTATGATAATAAAGTCAGTAATTAGAGCATGTTTATAGGACATAATAGGAACTACATGACACATATTTGTGGCGATAAGGTTTCCACTAGGTTTTTTGACAGACAACTCCCTTGTCAGGGTTAATTGGAAATATCTAATTTTTAATATAAATTGGGAAGATATAAAGGAATTAAAGGATCAAGAATCAAATAATTATTTGGATAAATTTGAGTAAATAATTAAAGTACCTCCCACCACATCATTAGGAACTTCGACCAAAACATTTTTGATCACAAAATCTTGGCCTTTCTCCCTTGGCCTTTTCTGGGGGATGTTTCTTTGAAGTTTTGGAAATTAGTGTGCATAATGTGCCATTTATATACAATTTAATCATTGCACATTACCAACTTCTTTATTTCCCTTGCAATAACGAGTATGGTTGAATTTCTCTACACACTTGTTACATGATCCTATCCCTAATAAACACATTCTAGGATGTCTCTTTCCATATTCATTGTAGGATGGAAAATCAACCTTTCCCTTCATACCCTTTACTTTGATTCCTTTTTCAAAATTATCAACAAACTGCTTTTTCTCTTTCATCCCATTAATGTCATAAGACTTAGATAATTCTTTATCTATATTGATGGCACATGAGACTATATCTTCAAAAGATGAGAATTTTTGGGAGACCAGTTCCCATCAGATGAATGGTTTTAACCCATAATAAAATCGATAAATCTTACTTATTGGGTTACATATGTAGTTTTTATAATGCCTTGATAACCTTGTAAAGTTAGCCTCATACTTTGAAACATTCTCATCCTACTTTTTCCTCAGACTAAAAAATTTCCTTTTTTATATCCGCTCACTGTTCATGAGGAAAGTATTTTTCTAAGAATTTTTTTAAAATAATTCCATTACATATTTGATACTTTTCATCTTCCTTTGTGTTTTGAATTAATGAACACTATTGATCTTCATCTCTGAGAGATGACAAAGTTCCATGACAAATGTTTCCTTTTCGCTACTCCATAAAGAAAGGAATATGTTCTCTAAGGAACTTATCCATTTCTCAACTATATGTGGATTTTTAGTCCCATGGAATGAGAGTGGATGTTATCTCATGGAGCGGTTTAATATTGATCCTTCAAGTTGTGGATCCTGGTTCTCCATACAGGTAAGTTTATTATTCATAACCTGAGTGAGTAGTCCCAGTATGGTTATAAGATGTTCAGAAATAGTTGCATCAATGGCTCCACTATAATTATCTTTCATAAGAGGGAAATACCTACATGGATTACGTGCATTGATATGGTTTCCAATCCTTCAATAAGGCTCCATTCCTAAATATTGACTTACACTAGATTAATTTGTGAATCATAATGCATAATTTCAAACTAGTAAAGTACTTAACATAAATTGAATGGTTATGCATATAATCCATAATAACAAAAATATTTTCTTTGGGGATATATTTAATCGAAAATCCTTCATAAAGGTTTATAAATAAAATGTGAATTATCCAAGGAATATCCCCTGGGAGTGTCAAACTAGGTGCGCATTAAGGCCCTTTGTCATGTACCAGGTTACCCCGAGTCAGGCCCAGAACACCTTGTCAGGGTTTTCACCCATAAGTATATCTTTTCTAGAACCAAATCCACTTGTAGTATAAATATAGGAATGTATTACTTGGAAGAATCACATAATCTATATTTTACCAAAATTCTAGGATGTTCTTATGTACATATCCATAAAGAATATCTCAAGATAATGTTTCCCAATCAAGAGTTTTTCTAAATCTAGTTTCCAAGGTTTATACTAAACTTCCTCTAATACCAACTATAATTACCCAACCCCAGATGCCCAGAGTCAGTGAATTATTTATTACATTGGCATGATTACAAAAAGTCAAATCTTGAATGATTGATCAGTTTAATAGGATTAGAAAATCTAGAAACATACATAAGTTTTACATTACATTATGAAATAAAAAATAACATTGTGCCTCCTTTGAAAAAAATCATATCCCTTGGCCTATCTGTATAGGTTAGTCATAATATACTTCTTTTCATCTTAGGAAAAAATGATACATAAGAAAGGGGTGAGCTCATATTCTCAGTAAGGATAACAATATAGTGTAAGCTATCATAAATACGAATAAACTTTTAAGGAAATGTAAGAAACTAAAAGACAAGCCTTTAAAACATTATCTTTAATATAACATGGAAATAATAAATCATATAATTCTATCTAAACATTCTCATGGTTATTATAATAGTTGAATAATCATATGTAACATCAATATCTAATCTCACAATGAGGGAATGCATAATGCGGTATATCTTAAACATACCGTCAAGGATTTGGCCAAGAAACCATACCTAATTGGGTAATACATTAGCCAAAACCCAAACATAATTGTCACATGAGACCAATCGATGCATCGAGGGGCTATAGCAGGCCTCACCCAAAACTTATAAATTCTAAATTATTCCTCTTATGAGATGGGTGAAACATAACATAAACAATCGTATTATTACTATAATACAAAATCTTAATACTTTTACCTTAAAACATTAATGGTATAGAAATAGAAAATGCATAGTCATACATATCATAAAACCTTAAATACAATATAGAATATTGTATCATAATAAATAATCCTCAATTAAGTGTAAAACCCATCAAATGGTGTTGAAATAGATGAAAGTAATCTAACAAAATTATTAAAACCTTTTGATAGAAATATTCAATTTTTTACATTAAATCATTTAAAAGCCTATGAAATTATAAAAGAAAACATTTATTTTAAATATAACATTGTAATATTTCAAATAAAGCTTCAAAACCTTAAGGTGTCATGACCATGGAAGTAGTTTCTCGCACCGTATAAGTTAAAAAATCTTTCTTTCCTTAATTTGTTGAAAAGGTCATAAAGTACCTTATTTGGAAAACGACCAAAAGATTACTTTCAACACATTTATTAAAAAGTAAAAAAAGGGTATAAATGTATTTAAAAAATATTCTAGTCATTGTAAAAAAATTTTGAAATACATTTTTAAGAATCATGGATGTGGATGATAAAGATGTCCCAGTAGATACTTACGTATAAAAAACCTCAGATAATAAGAAGATTGTGAAATTTAACCTTACCATATACTTTCATTTAATAGAGGGTGAATTAACCAAATTTATAATAACTAAAGCATGCTATTAAATTATTCTAGGACAATATCCATATTTATGATATTATTTACGAATCTTTTATATTATTTTGCTAATAATATTCCGGTATTACATTTGTTTCGTGTGTTAACTACAACATTTTCTTTTATATGTTTTGTTACGTAAGTCAAGTTTTATATGAATAGGAAGTATTTGATTCATATACAGAATTATATTAATTTATTAAAAATTATATTTAATCATCAAGTAAAAAATATTCTTTAATGTCTAATGTAGGTAACGAATCTCATTGTGTCATGGAGACGATAAGTCGTACATACGAACAAGTGATGATATCATTCTATTGATGGTGAAATGGTATGTAATTGGATGGTATATTATATATAAATAATCATCACCATGTTATATTAATTATTTAAATCAATTATACTCATCATTATACGCATCCAAATTATGTTATGTTGAATAAAAAACTACACCATGGTGTGGAGACAGTAAGTCGTATGTACATACGCATGATGACATTATTATTCATAGGATGGATAGAATAAGAAATATGGTTTTCCCATAATTATAATAACATATATGAATGCAGGGGGTATTGGATTTATTATTTTAGTATGAAAACAATTTATAAATAGGATGAATAAGAAGAAAATAACTTTTAAAGAGGGGATAAAATAATTACCTCTTTTCGGGTGTTTCCTTTTGATTTGAAAAAAAGGGATCCTTAGGTTAGCATTATGCTCAATGTAAGGACTCTAGGATTAAGTGATGGTAGTTGGGAGGAGATTTGGGTATGATTTGGATTATCCAAATGGCTTTGGAGGTGAAATAATTATAAAGGGAGATTCCATTTTATAAGAAAGGTGAGGGGCGCTTTAGGAAAAATCATGAAATATTAATTTATTATAAAATGATTTTCGGTTTCCAATAGTTAAAAAATAATTTATTTCAAAGATAAGATGATTATGGGTTGTAATACTCTCAACCAATAGCTTTTAGACATTTTTTGGTCAGAACACTTACCTTATCTTTTAGATATAACCCTTGGTTAAATAGTTTAACTCTTACCATGTCATTTTGTATTGTTATACGACATGGTTTATATAGTTACTATAAATTGAAAAAAAGAACCTAAAGTGGATCATTTATGAAATTTTTATCATTATAAAAGTTATTTGGAAGAGCCTTATATTTTTAGGATTTTTATATCATTTAATAAAATATTATTTATTTTAAAATATCATTTATGTCAATTTTGTTACTCTTTAATATTTTCATTTTTAAAAATATCAATTAAACATGATAACATCGAACCAATACTTCAAATGTGTCACTAACATGTCTCATGTATCTATAAAATTAGTTTATATAATTTATTTAGTCAAATTATATTTATTTTAATATTATTTATATCATTTATTTGATTCTTCCTTTAATAAATGATTTACTGTATAATCATTGTGTCATAATTAAAGTTACTTTTTTAATTCCTAAAAATCAAAAATAAATAACCATTATGTATGAAATTTTTTAATATATATAATGAAAATTTATATTTGATTTTATCTTATGTATGACCCAATATTAAATAATTTTTTAGTTATTAAAAGTCATGTTTGTGATATTTTTTACCTTTAATTAAAATTAAATGTTATAAATGTCTTAATCACTCCCAAGTGGCCTCCAAATGCCAAAGGTTCTACCCAAGGATTTTTTTCTTGGTAATTAATCATACAATATGTTTAGGACAAGTGTTAGTGTAATTTTATATTATTATAATATTATTTTTACCTTTCATTACCATATTTAACATTAATAGTGGTAAATAGAATTCAAAACTTACTATTCAATAATAATTAAATTGATCCTATTAGACAAATTTTTTCACCATGATTACAACTATGTATGTATTATTTTTTAAACTCAATCCATAGAAGTGTTAAAATTACGTTTAGTGCTAATTTACAAATGTGCCTAAAAGGCTGGTAAAAGAGACGTTCAAAAGTTCATTAAAATTTTATATATCTAATTCTATTATGAAATTACTCCAATGAATTAAATTGTACTAATATATGTATTATGTATCAATTTTGAGATTAAAATATATTTAAATATAAAATATTTATTTAAATGAAAAATTAGATTTTTTATCTACAATGTTGCGTTTTTCACTATTCATCAAAAACTGAAAGTTTTCAAAAAAATACAAAAAAATCACCCTAAGTTAATTTTGATATTATGAATCCAAAAATTATTTCTATTTTAAAAATAATATATATAAAATTTGAAAAAGTGGTTATTACTATACATACCCACTTTTTAAATGGCTAGTTCGATTGGTCGAGATGTGATTGAACTAGGTGTTGCGTAAAAAAAAAGCTATTGAATTATTTAAAAGGAAGCATACCGTGGAAGATTGGGGTGTTATAATAAGTAATATAAAGAATTGGCTCTAATACCAATCGTAGGATCATAATGTATATGAAGATGGATAAATACAATAAGGGTAATTATGTTTTAAAAATTTTCATTTTTAATCTTAAAATAAAATTTGTTTACTAAAATTAAACAAATTATATTAAAAAAACCTCATATGTATGAAATAGAAATCATACTAGCCCTTGGATCTGATAAAAATGATATCATAATCAAGTATATTCTGATTTTTAATCCATAGTTTTGATTCTAGTGAATAGAATCATATTTTGTATATGGTGAAACTTATTCAGTGTTTAATCGTATTTACAAAGAAAATGATTTTTTAGATTATTGAAAATAAATTATTCTATATGATCGAGTATATAATCATATTCAGAGTAAAAAATTATTCTCATCAAAATACAGAGTAATGAAAATGTATCACAATTAAATCTATTATGATAAAAATAAAAATAAAAATAGGAAGACAAATATAAAAGAATTGACTTTCTATTAATATATTTGTGGAATTAAATGAACCATGTAATTAAAAATGTAATATAATTGAATATATTTATTTTCAATCAAAAATAATTCTATCCATTAACCTTTTATAAATTTTACCTAATTTATACTCTCTAGAAATCATGTCTTACCCACACCAGATTCATCCCCCGATATGATGATCGACTTCTGTCTTGTTATCCCCATAAGCCCTCAACCAAGAAGGTGAGCAGATCCTTTGTCTTCTTATCACCTGAATCCCTTGATCGGATGAATCATATTTTGTCTTCCTATTCTCAGAAACCCTCAATTAAGAAGATCATATTCTATCTTCCTATTCTTAGAATCCCTCGATCGTAGTCACAATAATTAGAGTAGCACAAAGCAAAATTAACTTAAAAATATTAGATGTTCAAAGAACAAGATGTTCACACTTATAAGAATCAGATCTCTTGGACAATATCAAAATTACCAGAGTGTCTTTATATGTTTCATTCTCATCACTATTGGTATATTTGTTTATTGAAATGATCAAATTACCTGGTATTTATAGGCAAGCCTTCCAACGACCATCTTCATTTCCAAAGGAAATATTTTCTATGAAATTTTTAGGAGGACATGTACACCTATTTCTTCAATAGGTACATTATAATTTAAATCATGCCATAATTTTGTTTTATAATTATTAATTGAATAAATAAATCATTTTGACAATATATCATTACAATATTAAGAGTAAAGAGTTCCAATATGATAAAAGAATCTCTATTCAGGATTAAAACAGAAGTCAATATAATGGATTTACTTATACATTTCATTATGATGAACTATTTAGATACAAATCTAATTGAAATTAGATTTATTCAATCCGAATATTCTCAATTCCAGGCTATTTTTGATAATAGTAATAGAAAATGTTATTTTTTATTTCTTGAATACTTTAAAACTATTTCAAGGTATGGTAAACGTATTGGTTTTCTATAAAAACATTGTAAAAATACTTTAGATATAAAAGTATTATAAATTTAGTATCTAGGAATAAGTTTGTGATTTCAAAAAAAAATGGAATGAAAAATTAAAAAAGAAACTTTTTTACTTATCAATATATAGAATATATTAAATAATATGGTCATGGAACATCTAGTTTCTCATCATAGCGGAGAGCTACTATGACCTTTCAGGGAAATAACTACTCATAAGTCTTTATCATGTATTATATTACATAAAAGAACAATAATGAAGTGATAAATAGTTTATTATCATTAAAAAAATGAAAATATGTTATCATAAGGTACTTAAATATTATTTCCTAGGCACTAACTCAAATAGAGAATAACTTACACTAGAGCCAACTACTAAAAATCTTTAGTTTTCTAGCTCCCACAAGATAATCATTATTCTACTGAGATAGGCCTTTAGTCAAGGGTTCGACCATGATTTCGACCATGGGAAATCATCTTACTGCAACTTCACCCCTACTAGAATAATCCCTCAAGTGGTGATACTTTTTAATTATGTTATTTATCCATTGGTGTGCCCTTGGTTCTATTAAAAGAGCCACCACGGTAGTATTATCATAATAAAATATGATAGGGTATTTTCAACAAACTACCACATAAATATCTGGGACAAAATTCATATCCAAATGGATTCCTAGGATACATCATAAGCCTCTATGTTCTCAGAATCCATTGTAGAATCAGTGACAAAAAGCATCTTTTAACTCTTCCAGTTCAAAACTCATCTATTTAGACAAAAAATAATATCATCACTATGTCTTCAGATCATAATGATCTATTTGAAAACTATCATCAGTATAACACCTGATTACTAGCTCCTCATCTCATATATACCCCAAGAAAAAATTCTTAATTCTTCTCAGATACTTAATGATATCTTTAATAGGAGACCAATTCTACTCTCTTGGGTCAACTTGATATATTACTGCAATGATCAATATATAGACAACATCAGGTCTAGTGCATAACATGGAATACGTGATTGATTATATCACTGAAGCATGTGGGATTTTACTTATTCTCTCTTTATCATATTGTGTCATAGGACACATTTTCTTAGAAAGATGTATACCATGTGACAATAGAACTAATCCCCTCTTGAATTGTTTCATTTTAAATCTCTTTATTATTTAGTAAATTTATATACTTTGAATTATTCCAAGAATCCTCTAGTATACATCAAAAATTATATTGATCCCTAGAATATAGGTTGTTTCCCCCAAGACCTTCAGGAAGATACACTTGTGTAATTAGTCCTTAACATACTGAAAGACTAGTATTTAATTTATAATATGTAATATTTCATCATCATATACTACTAAGATAATGACCAAATTTCCATTAAACCTCTTGTAAACACATGGATCATATTGTTTTTTTAATAAAACCAAATCATTTTATAGCTTCATTGAATCAAGTATTTCATTATCTAGATGTTTTATTTAATCCATAAATGGATATCTATAAATTTTATATCATTTTTCCATTTCATGGAGTCACAAACCATTCTAGTTGTGTCTTGTAGACATTTTCTATAAGGTTCACAATAAGAAAAGTTGTTTTTAAATCCATCTTCTAAATTTCATAGTCATGGTAAGATACTATAGCAAGTAGAATTATAATGGATTTAAACATGGAAACTGGTGAAAAGGTTCCATAATAGCCTATTCCTTGAAACTTTTAGAACCCTTTATCCACTAACATTTCTTTATGTAAATTTATTTTACCTTCTATGTCCATTTTTCTCTTGAATATCTATTTTCACCATACATTCATTACATCAACTAGAACATATACTTGAACCCAAACATAGTTCTAAAAAGTGTAATCCATTTTAGAATTCATGGATTCATTCGATCATGTAGCCTTTAAGCACTCTAATACCTCTTTGTGTGATAGAGATTCATCATTCTCAACCAATAATGATTCACCATATTTGGTTACTATAAAAAACATCTTTTTAGTTTTGTTACCCCTATAGTGATGCTACATATTACTTGTGTTTCAAGAACTACTTATTAAATAGGGACCTATAAAATCTATACATGTACCAACTTCTATGTATCTTGAGCATCAACTTCATCGAATTCATTCTTTGTCCCACTATCCTATTGGAGGATGAGAAAACTTTCAAGAAAGATTAATTTTCTAGTGATAGTCACATTCTTGTATAATGGTTATTAAAGGTATTATCCCTTTGTTCCCTTAGGATACCCTATAAAGATACACTTTTATCACATGGGTGCCTGTTTGTTTCCTAATAAGGCCTTATCAAATCCCTTGAACCCCCATACATGTGTATGCTACAAAACAATTTTCTTTCCACCCTATAACTAAAATGGAATTCTATTTTTTGCATTAGATGGTACTCGGTTTAGTGTGTATACTACAGTTTCTAATTCATATCCCTGAAAGGATAATGGAAGATCTGTATGGATCATCATCAACCTCACCAAGTCTATCAAGTTAAAATTACTCCTTTCACTAACACCATTCCAATGTGGTGTGTATGGTTGAGTAAATTTAAATCCAAAACTACAATAGAAAGTAAATAAAATATTGGTTAATATATTCACCACCTCAATCCCTTTCAAAGTTTATTTATCTTATTTCCAAGTTGATTATTTAATTCATTCTAAATTCAATGAATTTCTCAAAGGACTCAGACTTATACCTCATTAAGTATACATATCCAATTTTACTTAATTAATTAGTAAAATTTATAAAGTAAGAATACCCACATATATATTCTACTAGAAATGGCCCACACTCATCAGTATGTACCAATCCTAAAATATCAGTTGTCCTTTCACCCTATCCACCGAATAGAACTTTGGACATTTTTCCTTATAAAAAGAATGACATATTTCAAGTGGATTTATATCAAAAGATTATAAATAACCATCTTGATAGATATTTTTCAAATTATTTTCATTTACATGACCGAGATGGAGATTCAGTATCTAGGTGTAATATGAGTCATGTGAATATGATTTCTTATCTATTTATACTACATTTTTTTTCATAATTCAATACATAAAGACCATTATTTAAATGTTCCATACATAGAATATTTTGTCTTTATAGAATATTTTTGACGAAAGTTTAAAATAATACCATCTAAATTTAAAAATGATATAGAAATTATGTTTTTAGTAACGGTTTGTACATAATAACAATATCTTAAAAAAATATCATTCTTATTAGAAATAAAAGGTGGTAGTCACTAAATTCTAGAGCAACCACCCTCTCACCAATGACAGCTCACAAATACACGTCTTCTATAGAAATCTTTCAAAATCAACATGCTTCCTACGTTTTTATACATTGTGAGATGTAAAATCTATATCTAATACCCAATGTGTAGATATTGAAAGATTACACTAAAAAATACATCTTTAGTTTCCACTTGATTCTGGTTTTATTTTTTCTTATAGTGTACTTTCGTTCCACATGAACAACATACTACTTCCTTTTCCTTACCCTACCTCTTGATCATACTCTTCTTGGAGGGATGGTGATTGATAAATTTAGACTTGTTATGAGTTTTATTCCCATTCTCCTTTCTATATCATTTCTTATTCACCATAAGGATTGTAGGTTTTTCATACCTCATTCCCTTTTCCACTTGGAGAATGTTTTTAAGAAGTTCTAAAATAATATTCTCATTACTTCTCAAGTTATAATTAACAATAAAACTAGAGAAGGACTTATCTAGTGAAGAAATTATGAGACTTGTGTGAAACTCATATGGTAATTTAATCCATAAGATGTATAAGAATTTAATATATCCAATAATCATGACTAATTGAGTCCTTGTTGGTGATAAATATCTAATATTATTTGTAAACATACCATTTGAGGTCTCATGTCTCTCTTGTATCTTCTTATCTTGATAGATGTTGTAAAGGTGCGACATAATTATATATGAATCCATGTCCTCGTGTTGATTTAGAATCTCATTTTTCCTTAATAATAACACGGAACACTAAAAATCTATAGAATCATTAAAATGTTTCTCATATAGATATAACTCTTTCTCACTAGCCTCATAATCAAGAGCATTTGGAATAGGTTCTTCCAACACATACAATTTCCTTTCATGACATATGATAAATCATAATCACCATTAACACTCTTTGAAAATTGTGTCGATGAGAAGTTTATTCATCTCTTGTATAGATCATAGTGATATGATTGAATTTATTATTATTATTGTTTACATAAATAGGATTAGTTGACTTCTAGTACTTTACCTAATAAATTAAGACAAATAAATAAATATTATATTTATTAATGTCCGACTATTTTATCAAAACCCAATATCCCTCACTCTTAGATTCAGAATATCCCATTTTTTGAAAATTATTGTGTCAAGGATCTAAATTCCTATTCTCATCACCCCAAATTTTGTTGTAAAAAGAAATTTTAAGGGTTTTAGGTAGGCTCTCTAGATGAAAACTGCATTACCTCGAAGATCCTTGTTCTATTGAGTGGAATCCCCAATCCTAAAATCCTTAAATCGGATTTCCTCAACCACTGCCTCTCAGTTACACCAAGTCCTACTTAGGCAGTCAACCATTGATGAGAACTAATTTACGTCAACAAAAAACATCAATTTATAATTATTCGATTATTGATAGAACCCCAAATTTGGATGGTCAAACACTTTGAACAATGGATCGATTTTAACTGAAGTAGTGGAATGTTATACCATCTTTATATGTATATTTGGGGGATTTTATCATTATGTGTGAATTAACAATTATTATCTTTATTACATAATTTTTAATATTAAGTGGAATTTCATAAGTGATTAACTATGTCATAGATAATGTTTACACATAAGCTAGTTTTTTTAGTTTTATCTTTCTTTCTTGTTAATTGATTAATTCATGTAATCAAGAAAAAACACCCATAATGAAATAACCATGAAATATGGATGAAATAAAATAAAAAAGTGTTAAGGTCATGATATTTTACTAATGGTTATTTTATTTAGTATATGATGAACTAACGGTTGACCTAGGGGAAAACTCCTTTAACTATTTATGGTTTATGTTTCATCTTTCCACTATTCCACCCATATATAACTCTTGGATTGGTTTCACCTCAGCTCCAAACATAAACCACATATACTATATTTGGAAATCCATTCATTACATATGATTTTACTCACATGAAGGCGAGGGAACCAAATAATTAGTTGTAAGGATTATATAAAAGAAATTATGGGTGCGTAGGGCCTTACATAATGAGAGGAGGGATAAAACACAACCAAAATATTTAATTTGATAATAAATTAAAATAAACCAATCACATAAAATAGTCTGGACTAGTTTCATGATCATCCAAATGCATGAAACGAATTATGAATTTAATAAAATTACCATTTAATTCCAATAATTATTATTTAAGATAAATCACAAATGAATTAATTAATTATCCTCTTTAATTAATCAATTATTTTATCATAATTATCATACAAATTTCCTTGATACTATCATCCATCATAATTTTATACAAATTAATTAAATTTATTTAAAATTAACTATATGTAAAGATATACCATGGATGCAAGACGGTGAGTACCCTTTTGAAATACCAATGATGTATTGTACTTGCATACTGTTTACTCTTTCAACATGTGTCATAAAAGAATTATCACATCATTTTATTGAATGAACAATAAAGTTATTGACCACATGAAACATGTGGTATTTACATAGCATGTTATTCTTCAATGCGCATAGAGTAATGACTATACTATGAATTATACATGATATTCAAAACCAAACATTACAAAGAAATTTAAAAGAAATTTACATATAAAAATATCATCACGTGGCGTGTACTATAAAATTAAACAACACAGAACACATGTTGATAAGGTTTGAATAGTATAATAAATTAATTTCCACTTTTGTGTAATTTGGTAAGAGTACATGAAATGTACATTGAAGACACAAAACTTGTATTATTGTCACCATCTATCCACAACACTCACCTAAGGATTTATCATGTAACTATGACATGAAAAATATTAGAGTACATAGAATGTACATGGGCTGCATGGAATGTGGTATCCATGTTACTCACCCACCAGTTATATAGGTTATATAAGATGGACCATCTATAAATAAAGGACTTCAGGTCATGTATGGAAGTTACACAATGTGTACTTCAGCTGAAAGTGTGCTAAGATGGACCGGTCAATATGTGGTGTGTAATAAAATTCACCACATGTAATAAATGAAAACAACTTGAATTAATTTCAAATTAATTCAAGGTGAATTAAACACAAGTCCTCAGCATGTACCTCTAGGTTACACGATGTGTACTCTTGTGTTTTCCTTTCACACTCCTCAACACCTCCAAATGATATATTCGAATTTATTTTCATTATAAAATAAATATATCTGATAATACTTGTTATAAATATTCCTAGATTGACATAACAAATCTGTCAATATGGCCGTCTATAACGCCTAAATCTTGCTTCGTTGTATACTAAAGGCTTATAACAAGAAGAAAGGCTCAAAAATATTCTTTGAGAAGACTATAAACTCATGTTAGAGTACAATACCAGTGGAAAAAAACCAATATCATACAATAGGATCAACATACAATTACGAATAATAAATAAATAGAAACAGAAACTAATCATGCTTTAATACATGGAATGCAACATGCAAACTCAAATATACAAAAGATAAATAGCTGGTCTCCCACTGGACTAAAAACATATACAAAATAAATACATTAAAAATAAATACAATTGTCTCTACATCCAATTCCATGAAAACCACATACCCTAAATCCATAATGCTCAAGGTACAATAGCTCAATCTTGAGACACAACACGAGTAGAACTTCTTGATTTATCCACACTGGGATTTATCCCCAACCACTAAAAAAACTATGCTATTACCTGAAACCTGACATCAGGTCTATATAGAAATTAAGGTGCATCTATATGGGGTAAGAAATAAATATCAGTAGGACACCCCCAAAAGTGAACCAATAAATATGTTGTCATAATAAGTTCTTTCAAACATGATATTCTAGCCCAGCTATAAATTAAAATCATTTGGAATAAGAGAAACAACATCATAAAAGGGGTAACAAACACAAGGATAAAGACCAACCAGATGGTTCTATCTCAACAATCATAGTGAATATACCACATCTATAACCCCTAGAAATGGATTTATATCATGTGGATCACCCATCCACATGAAAATTGATTCATCATCTAGATCTACATAGGATATACAAGATATCTAAATGAAATAAGAACAAATCCAACCCCCATGATATAACCACAGGTCTCCACATGAATAATGAAAATATACTAGGCACTTGGACTCTAATGACATGATTGAACCAGAATAAGATCACCACCATACACCTGAGAAACCTTTCTTGTCTTGATAAGTCCTTTAGAACAAATGAGGCTCTAATTGAGGGATTGATAGTACAAATAATCCCATAATAAAAATCCGAATGTAGGCCTAAAAATGTTATTATCCTAGGGGAGACTATTTACCCATATCCCATATAGATACCATTTCCCATGTGTCCCATTCCATAAACCCGAAGCATAAAAAACATCCTTGAAATATGTTCTCTAGCCAAGGTGAATAATCTACTAGAGGGGTCCACCTATGAATATCGTCCATTAGCTCCCTAGGCCTGTCAAACCACAACCATCTGATTGAGGATAGAACTAGATCACATCTTAGGGATAACACCCAAACCCAACTATCCCAATGGTATCCTTCTCAAACCATATTACTGAGAAAAACTACCTCAAGCATCATGAATAATGTCCAACTGAACACGGGACAAACAAACCATGAACCCACATTCCAAATAGATGAACTAACATCGTTGATCAACTCTCATCTAATAAAGCTCGGGGCCACTCTAACCACTGTGGATATCAATATCCAATAAAACATCCACCATGGGATCTCCATGACACACCTTAAGGTCAAACCAAACTTAGGGATCACATAGTCCCTAAGGACACATCATAAAATTGATATACATTAATGAACTTTTATGCTGCATCCAGGATCTTATGAAACTTCACCAGAAACACCATCAACTCAAAAAAATTCCACAATAAGATAAGGAAACCCTACGAGGGTTACTCAATCTCGTTCAGAAGAATGCAACAAGTTAGGTGCTAAACAATCAAAATGGAACTCAATGGCCACCAACCAATCATCGATCAAAAATGCTACCAAAAGGGGAACCAAAAAGAAAAGTGCACCAATATGAGTGTTCATAATAGTCCTCATTACCAACTCAAAATAAAGATACCCTCTATAAAGGATCATCTACACAATCTAAAATAGAACACACCACATAGATTCTATCAACAAGCAACTAAGACTATCGCTGATCACTTGATTAGAAACTAGCCCACCCTGGCATCCTCAAGAGTCCCTCTAACTCATACCAAAAACATAAAGGCACCTAGATATAACTTCAATCCCACAATATCATCCCATCCCATAGGTATAAAATAGTCTATTATCTAAAAATTGAATCTAAACCTCAACTTCTCTGACCTCAAGAAACTGGTCTCAATACACATGGACAAACTAAGATCTCCTCAAAGATACCAATCAATTACACCTATCAGAAACCATCTAAATAACCTCAAGAAACACTAGAGGACATAAATATTCCATGTAAAACTAACGAGATCACACCCTCACAAGATCCATAAAACTCACAACCAAAACCCCCAGAAGGAATCTTGAACCATCATAAAGAAATCCTTCTACTAAACTCTCATAATCCAAAACACCATCCAAACAGTCTCTGAAAACCAAAAGTATGTCCCTATCATGATTTATGAAAAAAAATGCTCAGAATGGACTACTAACATATATAATTCTTAATCTAATGAGTAAGAAAAGAAAAACTGACTAGGGTAGGAAAAGTACATGACATGAACTTTAGGTACACGACATATACACATAGAGGTCCCCAATGGTTGTATGCCTTAGGGAACTCAACATATAGTTTTCTAAAGTAAAATGTGTGTTCTTACTGGTACATAGTTTTTACCCCTAAATGGGTACCAACCATTATACCTTATCCCCTCTTGACATGTAAAATTCCTGAGTATATGGCTTGTACTATTAGTACATGGTGTTTACCCCCACTTGGGGACCCACCCATATACCTGGATATATACAACATTATTCATATAATCTAATATTGAATTCACCCCACATGGGAACTGGTTGTGTACTTTTACATTTCCAAGTATCCCCACACAGGGTGTCTGGTCGAGCACTCAACCACATGCCCAATCCCAATGGTTTTCCTGAAGAAAAACCCCAAAACCCCCAAAACCACCATTTTCTCCCTAAAACTCCAAGATCGACCCAATTGGGGTCCCAAGAAACCCATAAATAGAATTAAAAATGATAAAAAATTATTTTATAGTGATTTGTGGGGGTAAAATTAAAACTATAATACCTCTAGGAGGATACTGCTGGTGCTTCTGTCTGATCTATGATTTTCATTTGTTGCATGATGATCTGACATGACCTTAGCTCAATGGTATCACCTCCCCTTATCTATCTCCCTATCTCCCTCCCTTGTTTCCCCTATCCCTCTCTTGATCATGTTAAGGGAATCCATCCACTCTATATGCAATAATCCAAGGAAAATAAATAAGAAATAAAAAAGAAAAAAAGGGAAAAAAGGAAAAAGAAAAGGGGGCCTGAACCTAGTTCTTGATGTAAGGTTATGTATTACCCAGTAAAAAACCTCATTTCAGACTCAATAGAGGAGACATAATCTCAATCTAACTCTCTATTTAAATGATATGATTGGAGTAAAACATTAAACTAAATTAATATTTAATTAATTAAATATTGAATATTTTGAAAATATTTGAACGATATAAATGTCCTCAAAAATCATGTCCTAGGGTAAAAAACTGTAATACAGGAGCAACATAGTGGTTAGAAAAAATTTTCACGATCAAATTCTAGGATAAATTACTATTTTCTCCCTAAAACACTTTTTGGAACAAAAATATCAAATTTTAATAGATTTTGACAACCCATGAAAACACAGATCATCACAAAATCCCTACCACAAATGCTTCATTCCCATGAGAAGACTCTTTTGACTCCCAGTAGCTATGCTCTCCCCAAAAAACTAGTGAAACAAAACTATCTCAACCATCTATTGACTAGTCTTACAGTCTCCACAGCTCTCTCCCAAGAGGAGAGAAATTCAACACTGACCGATATGATTCTCCCCTCCACAAGAATATCCTTATTGTCTTCCTACTACCAAATTACAACCCACACAACCCACACAATATCTATCACCAAGAACAATGTATAGGCACGAATAAACCACTTACACATGAGTACAAACATGAAAAACTACAACAACTATGCTCGAAAAACTAGATAAACGAGGCTCACGACTTCTAACAGCTGACGGTGAACTCCCCACAATATGGTTTTCCTAACATCACTACTTGAGAGAACAACTGCACTCAAAATCATATGGTCTAAGCCATTAAGAAACTAATATGACATGTATAAAACCACCAAACACCCTCTACATGGGCATCAAACCAAAACCATTATCATATAACCATTATCTCTCACTCTACCCAATGACAAACCAAAATGGGCAGGGCCTTGGGTCCCACCAAACCTACCCTTCCAAGTAATCCATGAGATAGGGATCATGCCCAATAACAATCTTCTTAGACACCATTAATATTCTTTCCTAGCCATGCCCTGGTGGTAGAAGAGGTCAATGGCCCCACCAAGGAAGAACTGCCACATCCACCCAAGTAATTAGTGATAGAAGACACACAAGATCCACCGCAAGACCCAGAAGATAACATGTTGAAATATCATCTCCCTACCAAGCTACAAAAACCTAGGACATTAGGGAAAAAAACTTATGACCCCAATAAAAAGAACCATCATTCATCCTTTCCCTCATCGAGACACCAATAGGGCACTCAGATCCCAAAACGACCCACACAGGACTCCATACATCCCTCTTCAAAGAGGCTGCACATACAAAACCGACAAACCTCTTTCCACATGATCCACAAGATTTTTAATTGTAATAAAATATACCATAAAACGCCATAGACATGCTGATACATGAAAATCCTATATGCATATATTGATTCATATACACTTGAATCTTTCCTATGGTCCAAGATATAAAAACCATAATAGACTATAAATCCATAAACCCAAGTGCATCATGCAAGGTGAATTCATGCAATCATAAAAATGAATTCCAAGAAAAATAATCCCCTGACCTGGAATCTTAAACATCCTATTGATAAAGACATTTTCAACACACTAGCCTGATATCTATAATAATTTTTAATACATACCTAGACTTACTGTCTACAAAATCCTCAAATCATAAAACCAACCTTCCTTTGATACCATTTTATATTGAAAAATCCTGTGTTGTACTAGAATTTCACCATATCTGGATCACCACAAGGCCTCAACCATGCCTCCTTATATACCAAAGGCCTCCAATAAGTAGAATGGATCTAAAAGATATTATGAGGAGAATATAACATCTAGTAAAATTACAATAACCATGGTAAATAACCATACTCATACACAAGGATCAACATTATAGTACACATAGTTAATAAATTTAAATAGAAAAAAGCATGTTATAATAAATGGAATGTAGTATACAGACTGAATTCATGAAAAACGTAAATAGCCGATCATCCTCTAGGTCAAGAATATATAAAAAATAAACAAATAAAAAAAATAAAAAAATAAACCAAATCTGATATCAACATTGATCCAAAACACATACCCCATATCCATGAAGCTTGATCTATACCTATCTGATCATGATACTCCACATGAGTGGATCCTCTCAATCAAGAAGAATTGGGAATCAATCCCATCCTCTATGAAAGTTATGCTCCAACCTGAAAGAAGGAATATTATCTACATGAACATCAAGGGGAATTTATAGGGGGTGAGAAATAAATATCATATGGCCACCCAAATGGTGAACCAATAAATCTACTATCATAAAAATTTCATGCACACATGATGAGCCCTGCCTTGATGAAAACTCATAGCAGTTGGAATAAATGAAAAATAATAATAATAAAGGGGTAAAAAAAAGTATAATATCCAACCAGTGGGTTCTACATTAACACCCATGGTAAATCTACCCTAGATATGGCCCCTAATAGACGATTTATAGTATGTGTATCACCCATTAACATGATAACTAGAATGTACTCCATATCTACATAGGATCTCTAAGATGTCTATACACAACATGCATGAAGCTAAAACCTATGGTGTAACCATAGGTTTCCACATGAATAGAGACTATATACCAAGAACTAAGACTTTTATGCCTTGATTGAACTGGTTACAAATATCCACTACACACTTGATAAACCATCATTTCTAGAAATATACTGCAGAATAAATTTGGCACTAAATGAGGTCACAATAGTATAAACAATCTCAGAGGAAACCTATAAATGTTGTCCCAATAGAGGTTCTATCCTAGGTGTAATATTATACTCATGTTCCCAACAGATACCCTATCTAAGGGGTTCTACTTCCTCATCTAGGAGCGTGAACAACATCCATGACATATAACTTCTAGCCAGGGAGAATACTAAACTAGAGGGGTTCACTCATCTATGCCATCAATCAGATCCCTAGGCCCATTTAATCAAATCCAACCAATGGAGGAGAGAACCTGATCATAACTCAAGGAAAACACTCGATCTAAGATATCCCATGGGTATCCTCCTCAAACCGGAGTCCTAAACAAAAATTGAATCAAATATCACATCCAACAGCCAACCAAACATGGGATGAAACAACTTAGAATCCGCCATCCAAACTCATGAACTATGAGATCAGATAAACTATTATCCCACATAGTATGAGGCCACTTTTAGCACTTTGTATCTCATAAACCAACAAAACTACTACTATGGGATCTCCTTGACCCACCTTAGTGTCAAACCATACTCGGGGTTCACATAGTCACTAGAGCCACAACATAAAGTGACATACATCATAGAACTCCCCCTAGAAAACCCAAGATCTTAGTCCACACCCAAATAAACACCCTCAACTAGACCCAAGGACATTTAAATAGATGGAAAACTTATGATGGTTCCTCTATATTTTTCAAATGAATAGGACGCCCTAGTGCCGAAACATCCAAAATGGCCTTCAACTACCTCCAACTGATTCTCGGTCAATAAAGAACCCAAAAGGGGATTCAAAAAGCACAATCCCTCTAAAAGAGTCATTCAAATTGGTTCTCCCGACCACCTCAAAATCACAAGACCCTCCATAAGGGTTCCTCAACACAATCCAAAATAAAAGATTCCACACAGGTTTTCTCAACAACATAATATGAAATCCACCTATTACTTGATCAAAAACTATCCCACCAAGGAATCATTAAGAGTCCCTCTAACTCATCTCAATAAATTAATGGCACCCAACAATAATTACCATCCCATAACTTGAACCCTGCTTATAGGATCTCAAAACTATAGTCTCCAAACACATAAGCTAAACCTCATCTTCTCTAACCTCAAGAAACCGGTCCTAATCTGCAGGGACAAACCAAGATCTCCTCAATGATACCAATAAAAAATGACTATGATAATATTTAAAAATAACCTTACACAGAAATAGTTTTAATCCAAAATACATGACCAAATAATGAGGTCACACCCTCACGCAGGCCTCACCGCTCATAACCCAAACACGAAAAGGATCCTGGAACCACAAAAAGGATATCCTCATACTGAACTCTCGAAGTCCAAAAAACTATAAAAAATGTTAAAATATACTAAAAGGATATTCCCATCAAGATATATGTAGAAAAATAATTAGAATGGTCTAATCATAAGTCCAATTCTAACTTCTTGGTGAAAAACAGGAAAAAAGAACTAAGGGAAATTACATGGTATGCACTTTGGGTACTCGGCATGTATGATGCGCCTAAAAGGAATTGTTAATTATTATGGGTGTGAGTCAAATGAGAAATTTATATATACCTGAACCATAGTAACTAGAAATTCATAGTATAGCAGAAGTGTAGGGTCAAACCCACAGAGAGCGGGGAACACATCAGTGACAACTCTTGACTAAAGGTTATGTTACTCCAAATTTTAGTTTTATTTAATTAAACTATTGGTACAAATTGAAATAAATGAATTCAAATTGAGAAATGGAAGAGGGGAATCAGTTTCTAGGGGTGGTTTCACAAAATTATTCTTCCTTTGGATTCAAAATAATCATATTAAATAGCCGCACAACCAAATTTTTTTATTTGATTGAAGAAATGTTCATTCCCTACCAAACTAAGCTAGAATCCCAATTCATCATGGTCAGATGAATCAAAATAGATAAAGTGTATTTAGTTAAGATTTAATAAAGCATAAGATTAATTACATTTAATCTCCATGAATAAATCATCTCAATCATGTTCGGGTTCATTAATTATTGAAACATATGGTCAACGATTCAAAGATGAATAACACAGATGTGCAGGATCAACATGATACAATCACATAATCCTATCATTATGAGAAAACATAAATCAAACTATGATGGTACACCCCCTTTGACCAATATCGATCTCCTCTATGGGTTTAGGAAATAATCATCAGGTGATCATCAATGATGATTAAACCCAAATCCATAGATAAGATATTGAGAATGAAAGAAAGAAACAAGTATAAAGAAAAAAATGATTGGAATTAAAATATAAAGCATTACAATATTACAACAAAGAATGGAAAGAAAAAAAAACAAAATAAAAACCTATCTACGGAAGCCTCCTGGTTGTCACGCTCGCTCCCTCAGGTCTAGAGTATCCTGTAATGATTAGGAAGGGCTTCCAAGGGTCATATTTATAGGTTGTTCTTGTTAAAACCTGTGGCCCGCATCGCCTGTGTTTTTTCTATAGATTGAAGGGTATACGATGTGTAATTGGGCTACATGTCATGTAACCTAGATCCAATTTTTATTCCACTTTGTTGAATTCATGGAATCTTCATACGCTAGATTGACTCTGGTCATGTCGTGTATTAAAGTTACACAATGTGTACTTGCAGTTCACAGCGTGTTCCATTGTCATGACTTATCCAGTGTGGATCTACCTTTTCCAATGAAGTCATAAAATGTACTCATGTTACATGATGTGTAAGAATGGTTTTTATAGTTTTCATCTCCTCTTTATATTTTAAAATATAGTGTCGCGCCACTTTTCTTCACTCATGGCGCAGAGTGTCATTTTGTTCTTCATTTTCTAAGTTTTCCTTAAATTTCTCTAAAGACCATCCCTGCATAATAATTTCCAAAACATTAATATCATGAATATATCTTATATTAAATCAATTTATATTCAATGAATTCACACATAAAACCCCATCAAAATATTGATACAAAATATAGATCTCAATGTACTCATAGAGGTCCCATGAACATGTTCCTCAGACCACTTGGCATATAATTTTCTAAAGTACACAATGTGTGCCTCTCAGTGCATGGTATAAAACCCTACTTGTGTACCAGTCCAGGTACCTCATCCCCACTCAACCTATAAAATTATTGAGCACACGGAGTGTACCGCGAGTACACAATGTGTACCCACACATGGGGACCCACCTATACACCTAGCCATGTACTCCGCTTGGTCATGTACTCCTACACAGCGTGCACCCAAGATGACAAGTGGTTGTATACTTTTACAAGAACAAGCAACCCCACACAGGGTATCTGGCCGGCCAATCGACAACAATCCAAAGTCCACTACACAATGTTTACCCCCGATACATGGTGTGTAGTCCCAAAACATAAAATACCCAAAAAAAGAAAAACATATAATGTTTGATTCTCTAAACTACATGCCATGTACCCTAGTTTTCCTAATCAATGAAACAAAAAATACAACAAAACCCCATTTTCTCCTTGAATCTCCAAGATCCACCGAATAGGGATCCCATGAAAAACATAAAAATCTTTAAAATTAAAAAAAACTATTCTATTTGTATTTTTGGAAAGAAGGTAAGACGAGCATACCTATGGATGGAAACCGCCAACGCTTCAGTCTGATCCATGATCCACAACTGTCGCATGATGATCGAAAATGACCTGAGATCCATAGTGGAACCTCCCCTTATCTCTCTCTGTATTCTCCCACCACCCTATTAGATCCAAAAAAAGGTAATACACCCATATAATTTGTGAAAAAAGGGAAATAAAGAAGAAATAAAAATAGAAAAAGGGAAAAAGAGAAATAAAAGAAAAAGAAAAGGGGGTCTGGCCGTGATGCCCAATGAAATGTTATTCCAACCTAGGAAAACCACACCCCACCTAATTCCAAAATCAACTCTGGGAAAAAAATCACAATAATATTATTTTTTAAAAATATAACACCAAAGAAACAATCATGAATAAATTTTTAATTAATAAATTAAATATTAAATAATCTACAAAATTAAACAAACTTAGATTTCCTCCAAACTCATATAATATGGTAAAAAGAATATTATCGGACCAACATAGTGGTTAAAAAAATTATTTGTGATAAAATTATAGGATAAATTTCCATTTTCCCCTGAAACACTTTTTAGAAATAAAGTTCAAATTTAACATGATTTTCAAAACCCATGATAACAAGGGTCATCACATTATTTATAAGAAATTAAAAGAAATAACGTAGATCTAATAATTTATATTAAAGAATGGATAAAATAGAATTGAAAACTAATGAAAAATGTGTAAATCAATTAATGATATTTAAATGATTATAAATCATTATGAGACCACTCTCAAACCACTTGTAGCTTTCGAGTGTATCAGATGTATCAGATAGGGATTTCCCAATAATGCTTTTAGTCATGATCGATGATTAATATAAGATTTAAATGATGATAAATGTCATAATAAATGGAATTGAATCAAATAATATAGACACCAGATAATCACCAAGACCAAAGAACAACATCATCACATATTATTTATAATGAATTTAAGAAATTAAAGAATTACCTTGTGAGAAAATCATTCTTCATTGATGGATCTGAAAACATCATTACATCACACCATCATTTTATTGTATGAATCATGAATAAATTCCCCCCAGAAGTGATTCAAATGTGCTCAATATACCTCTGAATGTCACTGTAGGAATATTTTTGTTCTAGCACGACAAATCCTAACGCTTGTGTCCTTCATTTTTTATCACTAAAAAAACCGATTCAAAGAAGGGTTCTCATTAATATATCTAGACTTGGGGATGGTGGTGGAGGAGGATCAGTCTATATTCCTGAGAGAATTTTTAGAGAGGGATCACTCTAAATATTGGATAGGATTCTCTCCAGATCTCATTATGCACAACACTAAATGAATTGTCTCTTATAAGGAAATAATATAATTTGATTTATATACTACTAGGGTTAGAAAATAATAATTTCACATTCATCCTTTATTAGTTTCAAAATCCCCATAGAACATCATGAATATGATAATAATATTATTATTATTTCTTGACATGAGAAAAACTCATGAATTAAATTAAATATTATTTATTCAAATTATATTCAATATATATTATTTCTCACCAGACCATTAAACTCAGTCCTCCATTACTCCATAATATTTATCAATCCATGAATAATGACTATTAATTTAATAAATAAATATCATTTCATTATTCACCAATGAATGAATATAATATTCACTAAATAGGGAAAAAATATTTATTAAATACTCTGCTCAAATAATATTATCTTAAATAACTGGTGATGGAATATATGTGATAAAGTAAACAAAAATAATTATTAAAAAATGTGCAGGAGTAATATTTATTCAAAATGTTAAATAGTGTTATTATTTAAATGAAATTATAGGTACACTAATTGCGTGATCCTATAGGCCTATTTCTTAGTGGAATTAGGTGAAGCTGCCTATATTCAATGGATAGTGTCTAAAAATATACCTCGGAACCCATAGTGAAAGAATTTAATGCCTCAATGATATAATACCTCATACAAATGTTTAATTTGTAATATAGTCCTTTGTCATGATATCTCTAATTGAGTAGGTTTAATGCTGGTTCCATCAAACTATGTTCTTTATGTCTCTTTCTTTGATTTTTTCAAAATCTAACATCCATATAGAACACTATGGACATAGATTTATTTATGATATATAATTTCCATATAAGTGAGTCAGATATCAACTTATATTAAAGAAGATAAGTAAGAAATCATTTCTCATTTAATTCATTAATGAAATTTTACTCATGACATACCCAACATATCCTACCTCACTGTGAACATATCTCGGCATATTATTCATTAATACATCAAAATACATGACATATAATACTCAATAATTATAATATTAAAATCTCAGGACCAACACAAATGTCCTCATATAGGAACATCCAGTGAAAAATATAAATGTTGATTTCCTACTGGCGGGTCTCGTTTTCATAATATCCTACAATGGATATTACCAATGGTGTATAATATGAGATGGTTCCTCAAACTCCTATGAGACTCCACCCCTAATATTCGATATCATTTGTGTCCCTAAAATTATTTCCTCTCCCCATAGAACATATATTTAAGAAAACCATTGTGGAACTTATGGGTTCTCATCATAGCAGGGAACATCTAGGCCCTTTTAGTGTGACAACAAATCATAAAAATTATAACATATTATTTTGTGTTTAAGAACAATCATAATTTCATAATAAGTTTATTAAAATTTAAAAAAAATGAATATAGGTTCTTATAATGTATGTAAAAGTTGGTTCTCCAACACTGATTCCAATAAAATGCATAATGTTTGACCTATTGATCCTCTAGATTCTTCACCATGTTAAACATATTATCAATGATTTCTATCCAATATTTAGTATCTTAGGGGCCTATAGTTTCATGGAAGGATGGGTGGTTCCATAGATGAAAATCACGAGCATAGTTGAGCATTTTGATGAGATTCCCTTAGTGGTTCTATAAGACATTTTCAAGGCATCATTTTCTAAAATTATAAAAAAAACTCTTAATAAATACCAAATGACCATTCTATGAATACTATTTAACAGTCTATAGGCACATTGATGGAAAAAACCATAAAAGACTCATCCTAAGAGGCTACCTAAAAATATAAAGTAAAATCCCCTCAACACTACCCAAGTCTAAATACAAGCCTCCTATACCTATAGATTTGTCACACCCATATACATGCAAAAAGCATTGCATTCTTAGTATTAGGTAATTAAAAATAATCTATAATATGTCAACATCACACAATTAACAAATTAAAATATACATTTTACTTATCAAACCCTATCTAATGAAAGAAACAAGCATGTTACATATCAACCAATGTGCCTAATCATGATGCATGAATTCACTAAAAATCTGATAAATCAAAATATCAACATCACGTGCATCACCCAAGGTGAAATAAATCAATATAAAAAATTAAAAACAAGAAAATTAATTCTACATTCATAGAAAATCATAGGTCCACTATACACTATTGTCTAGAAACTATTATAATTTTCTTTATCGATTCCCAACCATATAATATCTTGTTTACCATGTCCCAAATCAATGAAAATGAAATGAAACTAGTGAGAGTATCTAATACCATTTTGTAACACCCTATCCTAAATAACTGAGTCTAGGACAGAGTGCCACATAATCGCATGTGAATATCCCTATATGAAAGTTGTTGTCAAAAAGCAGTTTGGTACTGATAGGTTTCATGGGTAGACTATTACCTCAATAACATATAACCATCAGAAAATACATGGAATAAGAAAACAATAATAATAAAAATTAAAAGGGAATCAATAATCCAACGAGTAACAACTGACGATATAACAATATAACATGAAAAACATAATATCCAAGGAAATATTATGGATCTCGACATATGGTGAATCAATTTACCTAAGTAGGGAAATAAAAATAAGTAAAAAGTGAAAAAAATCTAAAACCCAAAGTCCATCACAACATCACCTCGCACCATCCTACTACTCATGCTCAACACCCCACCACAAGGCCCTTTCCCTTAACATGATTTTTGATAAAAAGTCTAAATGTGAATCAAGATTTCCATTTAGGGCATGATTATAAAACCTACTAGTATACAAATAATGGTCCTTATTCTATGTGAATAATATAATCCATTTAATTATTTTAAAATACTCAATATTCAAGAAAACAAAAATTAATTACACATGTATACTCAAATTTTGGGTCCTTGGGGAATAACTCTACTTACTTCATTTCTATTATAGATGGAATTTCATATGTTGTCCAGACATAATATGTCAACCAATCATATTTCCATATCCCCATTGAAGTGATAGTCATATTATCATTTAAGGAAAATAATCATGTTTAACCAATTCATAGCTTCGGGGAAAACTACACATCACATGCTTGACCAATCTCATAGCTCTAGAGTAATTCATCACGTCAAATTTCGACCCAATCTCATTAAACTGAGGAAATCCATCACATCATCCACACATCCCCTTTATAAAAGTGTCTATCCCACATGGATCAATAGGTTCACTCAATTAAAAGGGAAGATAAACTTAACATGTAATAAAAATATATAATAAGGTATTTTATAGTCATGTTATTTCAAGAAATATTCATATATACACACTCATACACATTAAAAATATATCAAACATACACCACATGTGAATCCTTACAATCATATGTATTATGAGTAAGAGTTGGTATCCTAGAACCAACTATTTGTACTTTTATTACATAGATTTTAAATGTATTTAAATATTAAATATCATATTACATATTGTTCATTTTTCTATATGACTATTATGTAATGATGCCTTAGAGTATTTATCCCACTGACAAGGTCATAATAGTTCTCCACTATGATGATAATCTTGAAGTGCTATGATATTATTCTAAAATAAAGTTCTGTGGTTGGATGACATACTATGATGGGACACATAGTATACAGAACATCAAGAACGAGTACCCATAAGCATATGAGACATCCTCCCATGGAGTTGAGATTATGAGAATAGACCCCCAGTAGGAATTCCTCATGTTTTGGTATCATCAGATATTCCTATCTACAAACTTATGTAATGGTCCTTAGTCATTATTATTATCATTAATACAAGTCACGACTTTCACACTTTGATTTACTGATGAAAACTGTCATGCCAGATGTTGGTAGGAAGTATGGTAAGTTGGGTGTGTCACGAGTTCCATGTCATAAATGGATAAGTTGAGGAAGGATTTGGCTCTTCCATTTATGGAAGTTGATATCTCTGTCCTTTGATTTAAATATATATGTTACATGAAATTCCATGGCCATGGTGTAAAGACATGTTTATTTCAGGTAGTCAAAGAACAATGTATCAAGACTAAAGTTGATTACACTATCATGAAACCTGCTTGATGAGATATTGAATCAAAGGGATTATATTACACAGTGAAAATTCATATGTGGATGTCATCGTTGTGACTTTATGTTCTTTTTCATGGGTGCCTTGACCCGTTACTAGATATTACTCTTGGAATTTAGTTAATCCCACCTAATGCCAATGATAAAGAATCGTAGAGGGTCAAAAACTACGTGTTTCTTATGGTCTATATTGAATTCTATTTTAATTATTTTAATGGAATAGATATTATTCTCAAGATCGTGGAAAATTTTTATTTAAGTTAAAATTAACTCATAAATTAAATTAATATTTTTTCCTTGGATTGTGAGATAAATATATTTATTTACTTTATTAAACATTTAATAAATATTTATTTACATGTTTGTAAATAAAATATTTATTTAAGAGACAAAATTATTTATATATTTATTCAGGTGTTAAATAAATTGAAGAGGAGTTAGAGTGGACCAAGGCTGGTCATGTAATAAAATAAATATTTGAAATATGGTAAATAATTATTTAACTAGTTGTCAAAAGTTAAAATAATAATAATGTTGTTATTATTTTGTGACACAAAATTTTATTTATAATTTTGTTTTTTACAAGTTGTCGCACCATAATTAATGATGCAATATTATTATTAATAGTATGGGTTTTCTCTAAGGTTATGATTGTATTGAATTTCTATTATGAAATTAAATATTGTAACTGAAGCCCCATGTTGATAAATAGACAAGTACGTCTATTGTGCCATGTACTAAATGCATGGTGAACCAAATTCTTGGTGAATTGGGAATTGTTGAGCCAAACAATTTTTGTTTCAAATAATCTTCTCTCCCCTCTCAAGAAAGAGATACGTTCTTCAAGACTGAAGGGAAAGCAATCAAGAACGACCGACACAAGACAATCACTTCACCATGCTAGCACCCGGAGAATGAGTGGTGTCGATCGGTGGCCATCAATGCACATGTGGGTCACCAGTAGAGGGATTATAGTTTGTATCCTAGAAATTTCAATGAGACAATCTGAAAGGGTCATTTTGAATGATCAACATCAACAACATTGAAAGTATCAAAGATCCAGGTATTCCGTTCTTTATGAAATTAATTAAATTAATTATAAAAATGTTGTGCAATATCATCTCAATAGGTTCTAACACCTTTTATTCTTTTGTCTAGATCTTAGATATTAATCTATGGATACTTCCATTCATTTTCATATTGATCCTAGATTGGTCATTGATTATGGAATAGGAAAAGTTGGGCCTCACCCAATTGCCCTGCTTCCGCTGCATCCGGATACTTCATCATGGGATAGACACACACACACACATGCCGCACAGTCCTTAAAAGCACCTATATTAATAGGGGTTATATGATAAGGACTTCCTACCTTAAGAAAAATAATGTTTTAATATCAATAATCACTTCCTGTGTCAAGTATCGTGTCAATGATCCATAGAGACATCCCCATTTTATCTTGTGAGAATTATAGTATCAAGTTATAAAAATGGAACCACAATGAAAGGGTAGGACTAGATTGGACATACCAATGAAAAGTCATTGGTGTCAATGTTCTAGGTCCAATTGAAAAGAAGATGGAAATTCCCTAAATCTGGTTTTCATTTCTAAAAACCACAGACAATTGTATTGTTAAGTCACTATGAAACTCATAGATCCTATAATAAAATCAAAGTTCTAATGTTTAACCCTAACATGAAGAATAAAATTATGTTATAACGAATTGAACATACCAATTAAGGATCACTAGACTGATTAGTGGTTCACAAGACCAAGACTTGGGAGGAAAGAATTGAAAATCATTAGGGAGATCTCCCAAGGGTTTCCAAGGTCAATTTAGGGTTGAGGGAAAGATAGAGAAGAATAAAAATATTTTTCCAAAAATATGTGATATGTCCCACGACCACATGTATGATGCCACCGACCAACCGATGGTTATGGAAAGAACTGGGGATTTCTCAAAAATCCAATTAGATTGTTAGTGTCTACGTATGGAACCAATATTTTCAAAAAAATAACTTTAGATGGCTGGTGAGATCTATAATAATTTATACCACTTACCTTCACCATTGACAATCCAGTGGCCTTGTTGTAGCCTTAGTGCCAGAGCATCGATACGCCTTCCATTGTATTCTAAATTTTTGATTCCTAAAAACCTATAACACGCCAAAATTTATTTAGCTATAGTTTTAAAATACATGGGAATTCATAAAATGTGAAATACCTTAAATTAAGGATGTTACAAATATTAACAGGAACCCCTTCAGGGGTAAAAAATATTCGGAAATCCCAATAAATTCTGGAAAATTTCCAAAATATTTAAAAATATTTTAATTTAAAAAAACTCAAATTATTCAAAAATCACATTATGAATTAAAATTAAATTAAATTAATTTAGTTCATAATAAATTTTCCCGAGTAGAAGTAATTGAAAATTTAATTTTTTATGTATGTTTAATATTTTCCAACTGATCATGACCTTTGACTAACCAATACAAATATGAGAATTATTTATTTACTTATTTAATTTTTCCAATGTGATGTTTGAAATAATTATTTAATAGATGAAAAAATGTGCATCATACCTCAACTCATTATATGTGTAAGGGTCTGCACATCCATGAGGGATATTGTTTTTGTGTACCCCATATTCTAGATACCACCTAACCTTTTTTGAATATACCTATATAATAAAGATGATTATATGAGACACATACCACTTCAAGACTTGGATGCACACAAAATGGGAGAATGATTCATCATATGGTGTGAGTGTTGTAACATTATTTATATGAAACATGACTTAAGGAGTTACCCCTAGGGTCTAGAACGGTCCATTTTTCACTCAATGGATCAACCATAAGAATTATACCATGATCACATAATTTACTTTTTATTTATGCATGGTTTATTATTTTTGTATATGTAGTATTAATATATGTTCACATAGAATAATAAACAAGTAAGAATAGATAAAATAAACATTTTCAGTGAATGTTTTTCTATTAAATCATGAATTAGTTGTGAGTTTGATCACATATATAAAGTATAATAAATGGGAGTAGATTTAATTCATATAGAAAACTACAAAAACCCCTCAAATGAAAAATTATGTAACAAAATTCCTTCCACAACTTGATTTTGAGAAACAATATAGTACGAGGTTCTCATAAAACCAAGTTGAGGGTACCTTATCATACAAGGGAGTCTTAACAAGGCTGGTGGGTTGGCTTAATGATGTTTAGAATCATAGAAATAACCATATCTTTCTTGGTGTAATTTTAGATGAAAATAATTGAGTAACACAAATCTATGATTTTTATTAGACGATACTCTACTCAAAAGTTCAATGATACATGAGTTAATGTGGTTGTCCATACAAATTACTACCTTGAAACCCTTAGAGTAGTGTAAAATCAATATATTAGAGTATGATAAGAGGTTTTAAGGATCTTTTCTACTAGAATACGCAAGATAATGAGTGTTATAGATCAATTAGTAGAGGGATACTATAATTTGTTAAAATAGTAAGATACATTTAAGATTAATAAATATATAATGTTTAATAAATGGTAATAAAGATAAAATTATAGATTCTCTTGTGTTTAACTTTTTAGAAAAATAGAATGTAATACCCAAAAAACATTGTGATCAATAATGTAAAATGAATACATCCTAACTGTCACAAAGTTCTAAGAGTTATATTGGTGATTTCACAAAGTAATGTGATATGAAAAGAAAATTTGTGTGTCAGTTTATTCACAAATTTTTGAGCCACCTCATGAAGAGAGAGTGAAAAGTAATCTTACAAGGGACACAAGGATTAAATAATAATTCTATCATCAATTTTCAATTATTTGTGAAAACATAATCAAGAAATCAATGGTTATTCATGTTGTATCATCTCTGAGATGTTTTTAAGGAGACAATAATTTAAGAAATGAATGAGACTTCGTCATTATTACATTATTATCACCAAAATAATATAGTATTTTTTAGTATTATAAAATAAAAAATATAGATATAATGAATCAATATATTTTTTTTAAGGATAGCTATGGTGTTAAGACCATTAAAAACACTATTATTTAGTTCTTATGTTGAAAAATTTGAATGAAAAGGAGGAATACCACATGACTATTTCTACGTAAATGAAGCTTTAAAAATTTCATTCTATGAAAACAAAGATAAATATATAACATCAAACATGAGGTTATTTTCTTTTCATGCATTCAAAAATTTCTCCAAAATATAAATTTAAATAAACTGTCGATGAAGCAAAGAAACATTTTTACATTAGGAAGATTCATCATCAAATGTAATAAATCGGTTTCACTAATTGTGTATTAGATACTATATGTATTTAAAACATTTGTAACCAAGTAAAATAAAAAGATTGAGAATTATCATAAGAATTATGTTTAATTCTCCTAGTAATTGAAGAAGGTTGATTCCTATATCAGTAGTGAGAAGAACACAACTTCTATTTTTCTATGTTAATTGATTATATTATAACAATTTCTTTTTATAGAGTATTACCAAAACATTGTATTATGTGTCCAATAGACACAATGTGACATTATATAAAATTTAAATGAATATTATTTGTGCTGTATCATACCTAAGTAATAGGTTGGAAAACATTATTGATCAATTGAAAATAAATGATGAATGTAAAAAATATAAGACTCAGTAATACCCAGTTATGGAAAGATAATTCTTTTCAAGTAAAAATAAAATTAGTTTTCCAGTATATACATAGTAGTGTTTTTAGAAACATTAGATTGAACAACTTATGTTTTGATACATACTTTCTTATCATGTTTTAGATAAAAACCCTTTTTGAAATAAAGTTCCACCAAAATTCTATTAGATATAATTTAGCATGAATGTCTAAACTATTATAAGAAAAAGAAAGAGGTAATATTATATACTTCATAAGAATCATTTAAAAAAATTATAGAATTTAAAATTGAAGCATGGAACATGAATGGTTAGAATATTTGATTTACTTTGGGACCATGAGCTAAAGTATATATTAAATGATCATTTATTAATAAAGAAAATGTAGATTGGAATTATTCCAAAACTCACATTTCCTTATAAATATCATATCCATGATATTAGTAATAGGAGAATTTATGATGAGTCTTACATACGTATATTAATAATTAAAATGTATAGTGGATTTATTCTGAATCTCACAGTCCTTCTATACACATCAAATACATGATGAAAGATGAAGGAAGATCAATGATGATTATTCTAATTCATAAAAGTCTTCCATTATATTTTATAGAAATTATTTGTAAGTAGGGGTGTAAAACCATTAATAAAAAAAAATAATAAGTTCAAATGGATATTATGTATGTTATAGTATTAAATAGATCCATTATGTCACAAAACTTGTGTTTAGATGCAAATAGTTTATAAAGGATATGTCGATAAAAATAGTTAGCATTATGAAAGATGAAAACTTCATCACTATAATTATCCTTATGTTTTATAATATATTACATAAATCCATAAGATAGAATATTTAGAGTCAAGTGATTACTATATTTATATAAAGGAGTTCATTTTTCTTTTATAGATAGTAGGATAAATACTGTATGGGATAAATTTAAGGCTATATATGCACAATTATTTGGAATAGGAACATGTTTCATAAGGCCATGAGGAAACAAAAAGCCCCACTAACACATGCTTCATGGTAATGATAAAACCAAAGTGAGATTTTTTTTATAATTACCAAGGCAATGTGATATATAATTCAATAAGAGTAATGAATCTTTATCTCATAAGGAAGAAATAAATGTAAATAACCTATGTTTGAAAAGTAAAATATTAATTCATAAAAATGGATTCCATTTATGATGATTAGTTTAGTATTTTGGTGGTTTCAATAATTGATGCAAAGTTGTTGGTGGGTATTCAAGAGAAAAAATATATGGGTGTTTCAATCATGGTTCCAACATTTCACAATTGGGTATACCAAGTCTTTATTCATAAAACCATAAAAATTATTCTTGTCATAGCTACATTCTATTATCATTATATTGAGAATTGGATGTTAATTATACCTTTCTTGAAATTTATCTATATGGAACAACTAGTAAAGGTTTGGTGAAACCATTATATTCTCATAAGAATATTAAGATATAGATATATATTTATGGATTAATTCAATAATCATGTTCATAGAATATTCATATGAAATAAAAACGTGCCAGGGATCAGTAAGAATATGATCAGAAAACCATAGTTCTTAATATAAAATATATTGATAAACAATGAAACGGTTATTATTCATACTATTAATATGTTTATGGTTTAAATAATCTCTCCAAATATTGTCTTAATTTAGCAACCTAAGTTCTTGGGGAAAATATTTATTGAGTTAGATCTATGAGTTTTTGAGACTAATTGGAAGTACATATACTAAAAAGGTATTAAAAAATACAAGTTTTAATAATTCAAGAGGGAGTTGTTTCAAATATTACATGGAATAAATATCTCCAAAAGAAAAGTATAATACATAGGAGGAGATTGAAATGGTGAGTATAATTCTATATGCTTCACGGATGGATCTATCACATTTGACATGCTATGTACTATACATGATAATGCCAACACATTCATTATGGTCAGAAAATATCAAATAATTCTAGGAGAACTTCAAGGTAATTATTTAGGAATATATAAAAGTACTTGATAAATAAAAAAGGATATATACCTAGAATTTTGAGAGTAAGGAACACTAGTTACAAAGGGGACAAAACTAGCGTTCTTATATATTATTTAATTTAATATCATGGTTAGTCTAAGGAAATGAACAATAGTATCTCATTGAAGCTTGTGGTAACCATATCTACAAATATAAAGTATGCTATATCTTATTATGAAGCTAATACAGTAGTACTAAATATGAAAAGATTTGTTCCAATCTATGGAATTATGTTTAGAATGTAAAGATTTGTTGTAATATAAATTATGATAATCTTACAATAATCATAATATCCATGTTGTAAATGCATTAAAAGGAGAAACAATTGATACACTTATAGATATCATCTCTTGAGGGATATTTTAATCAAGGAGGTTAAGTAAAAAATAATAGATTATCCATGCAAGAAGAAATTAAAGGCCCAATGACTAAATGCATTACTCAGTGTAAAAATGATTTTATCAAATGATATCTAATAGATATATTGTTGGAAAGTTTATTCTAGATTAAGTGGAAGTGTATTGAATGTGGGTTCCCTATACCCAACATGAGTAGTACTTTTCTATTATCATATCTTGTGTATATAGAGTATAAATGATGATATCTTAACATAATAGTGTTGAAACTTCAACATCCATTGTTTTCATGTTAATGTATTTATATTATTTATCATATCAACATGTTAAAGAAATTCCCAACTATAATGAGAGCCATGATATTCTTGAAAAATATTAAATATATGTATTATGGTCTAGATAAATCACACCGATGGGACACAAATGATTCATGACGACTAGGTTCTAGTTGATCATAATCTGTTACGCTTATTCTCATTATGTTCATAGTTAGTGATCTCCAGTAGAAGAGATCATAGGGACTGACTCGCCAATAGGAACACCAAAAGTTATAGGTGACATTGGATGTTCCTGTTTGTAAAAATGTACCTTGGTCTCTTTACTATTGATCATTATCATTATTTATCATTTTGTCACATGTTTTTATTCAAGACAAAAACCATATCTTTTATGTTGTCTCATGGTAGCTTGTGTTGGGTCTATTATTGGTGGTATGGAATTCATTGAATGATCAAGATAGTATTGTACGCATTCAGAAGAACGATAATATCTCAGGCCATATTCACCATGATTGTAGAACCCATACCAAACCCATGTCCAAGTTATAAAAAGATAAATCTTTTCAATAAGGTCATAAAATAATAATGAATGAAAAAATGATGAAACAAAATTTTCATCCTACTTTATGAGATATCCTGAAATAAAAGAGATTATATTACATGTTGTATGTCATAGAAGGTTTTAATTTCTATTAATAAACCCTATCAACTTAGGGGCCTTGATAGGTTTCAATAATCCACTCTTGGTCCATGAGTAATACTCACTATTATCATGATAAGGTCCTAGAGAATATCACATAAAGCATATTCATATGTTTGGAAAATTCTAAAAAATTAGTGATTGGGATGTGGTGGGCCCCATAGTGGGGTAGGGATATGTCTGAGTATAAACAATCACAAGAAATAAATAAATTCAACATATCTTAATTTTAGAATAATATATGTCTAATTTATTTACTCAATGTATTTGTAAGTATTAATTGAATATGAGTAAAATATTTTTTGAATGAATGAATTATTATTTAGGGTTCGATTAATAATTTTATGGTAGAAGTGATTCAAGTTGTTGAATCATATTTTATCATGTAAAATATTTTATATATTTTTTAATTTGATAAATGTTTTATAAAATATTTAACATGTATACTAAGACTTAACTATCGTAAAGTAATGTTTAAAAGATTATGTTTATTTAGGGGGGAAATCTATATATACAGAAGCCTAAAACTTCCTATTTAAGCCTAGGTGAAGTAAAAATTCAAAGGTATATTAATAATGCAAATTTAAAAGCTTATCAATCCTCCTTAATACTTCTTAGAGAGAGAATGAAACGATTTGATCACTTTGATCTAAGAAGCTATTCCTGGATCGAAGGAGTAATGATTTTGTGTTGGTTAGTGTGTCAAAAGCATCACTATTTCTTCATAATAAAACCCAATAATAAAATATCAGTATACTAGATGTATTTTTGACTATTTGTGGATGATCTAGAGGGGGTTAGTATAGATTATTTGAGAAATTCCCACTAAATATGAGAAAAATATTCCTACACCTTTAATCAAATGAGGCAACTATTTGATTTTTTTCCTTATTCTAAATTACATGGGACCCTCAGTTGGTTATCATGCTGTGGTAATATTGGAGATGATGTCAATAAAATTAATAAGTGAAGAAACATTATATTATTATTATTTTAGGCTTCCACTATGTGCTCGGTACCAACACAAGTTACAATAGTCTATATATATACTGAATTAAACTTCTTAGAGTTGGAATATCTAGTTAGATGACTTATAAATGAGTTTGGTTTTTCAAGAATGTAGATTATTCCTATTTATATAAGTAGATTAGTTGGAGTGTTTTAGTGATTCTAATATCTAATGTTGATGGTATACTTCGTATCAAAAATGAAATACCATCTATTCAATATATAAATATATAGTTAGGTAAATAATTCTCTATAAAAGTCATCGATGTAGAATCCAATATACTGAGATTGAAGATCTGTATTGATAGATCTTTGAGGTTTCTTAGACTGTGTTCAGACACATACATTGGTAAAGTTCTAAACCGCATAATATTGAGGAGATCTAAATAATGGTCTTTACCAGTGTAACATGGAACAATTCTTAAGAAGTTTTAGGATCCTTCAACGGAGTTAGAAAGGATAGATAGAATTCTCTATGCCACCACTATAGGTATTATCTTATATTTCATGTCGTTTACTAAACCTAATGTGACCTATGATCATAGTATTACTAGTAAATACCAATCCAATTTTGGTGAGAGTCATTATATTATTGTTTAGAACATCCTTAAGTACTTGAGAATAACTAAGGATATGTTCTTGATATTTAGAGGAGAGGATGACCTTTCTATAAGGGGTAATATAAATTCAAGTTACTAATATGATAGATTTGACATTAGAACTAAATCTAGTTTCATTGTTTTCTGAATGTTGGAGAAATTAGATAGAATAATTCCAAACTAGACACCCTGGAGGATTCAACAATAGTGGTAGAGTAAATCACTACATCTGATTCTATAATGGAGGTTATTTGGATCAAAAAGTTCATTTCTAAACTTGATGTGGTTCCTAGTATCATGAAAGAAATCGAGATTGACTATGATAGCAATGTAGTAATTTCATAGACTAAGGAACCTTGGTCTCACCAAAAGACCAAAAACATCCTTCAAAAATAAAATCTTATATGAGATATTATTGAGAGGGAAAATGTACAGATATGGATGAAATTTAGCAGTCCTACTAATAAAACCATTATCACAGAAGAATAATCAATGTCATGTTAAGTCACTTGTATTTGATACATAGGATATTGATATAATGGTTTTATAGTGTATCATAATTTTATATATAAAGGTAATATCTATTTAACATTCATTCATGTATGCTGATTTTTACAATACATGAATTGGGGAATAATAATATCCCCTCAATGTAAGACATTGATTTTCCCCTAGCCAAGGATCATCATGGAGTATTTGGGGTTGCGATGATATATTAAGAATATAATGAGTAATAGAACATGATATAACACGTGGAGTCTTATTATTTGGACTAAAACTCTAGAATATATCCCATTGAAGTTCATACAGTCATCAATATTCTTATGGGTGTACACTTATTGTAAATCATTTTACTTGAGGTTGAAGATGTACCTCGTATAATAAAATTTTGAATTTTATAAATTTCTTACACATGCATTGAGGCTTACCTAATTCGGTGATGGTTGGGTATGTTGTTGGTCATATTATTGGTTAAATTTTAGAAAATATCGTATTTGTCTTCTTATATAATTAGAAAAGCCATCCTGACCATGATTTAATTAAATAGAGGAAATTCATTGTCATGCTTTTTTGATTCACATAAGATGTGTTCTTCTACATGGATAAGGGACATGTTATGTACAAATCTGATAGAAAAATGAAAAGTGATGTATTCATCGACCAGGTAAATATTTTTTAGATAATTGAGAAAGATAGAGATATCCTATACTAGATTGACATTTTTAATTTCTAGTGGTAACTCATTTTCCTGGTCAAAAGGATTATATTGGATTAGACATGATTTATAATATAAATCGTATGGTGGGAATGTTTATATAGAGATAAAATTATGTTTCATAGAGATCATATCATACCCCTTAGTAGCTTGAGTGGAACTAATGAATTTCCACATTCCACTTTTTTCTTGCATCTATAAAATAAGGATTTCATATTTATTCTTAGTGTAACTAAGGTCTAAAGGGCCACATAGTTATGATTTTGGATAATTCTTAAGTTTAAGACAAAATTTTTATTCCAAAAATGAAGATATTTTAATAAATCAATTCCAAAATAATATTTTATGGATTTACAAATGGTTGTTATGGTTTTTTAAATTCCTTTTTTTATTTTTTATATAAGTGGAAGATTTGTGGATATACCCTTAAAATAGGGGTATTTCGTATTCTATGATATACCAAACTTATAGGATATGTTATTAATGTTATGAATATCATAGGATATAATAATTTTATATAATAATGATTCATGGGATGTTTCTATTTTACTAAAACATAGAGTGATATGAGGAATATGATATTGAATCAGCATGCATGAAACAATATTCCCACATGGTCACATCAATTATAAACCAATAAAATTGATTTATTAATTTGTTGGATCATATTCAATAAATGGGTTAAATGAATAAACACCAACATGTTTTAATGTATGGGTTCATGATATGCTACCCAATATGACATATGTTCTTCATCTATGGAATTGAATTAGAGATTTCCCACTAAAAAAATATTTTCCTTTATTAAATGTTACACTTTTTGTTTAAATCAATATTAATATCTCTTATTCTCAATCACAATTTATCACATGATGAAGGAACTGCCACCCCTTTAGTGGATTGATATCCCCACATTGAAAACATTGATCTACTTGCCGGTGTAATCCCCTTAGAGGCATGCTGCATTTTTTTATTTCTTTGGTGATCCACATAAAACAAACTTCATCAAATTTTACATATGGAGCTTATAGAGGTAAAGTTACAACTCATTTTTTCTGTATATTGTATTTCATGTTGATATATTAAAGATGCAGTGGTCTTGTTCATGGGTTTTATCCACTGTTAGTTTATTTGATAAACTCCCTAAAATCCATCATGGTTAACAATTTTTTTATTATTTAATGTTATTTTATCACTATAAATCAATAATAATGAAAAATAAAAAATTATATAATGTTATAATGTTAAAATAATTAATAAAATCATTGTAAATATTTTTTTATTTATAATCTAAATATTAAAAATCCTTGATGTTAACCGTGAATGATCATAATAAATTCTCAAAAACAAGGTTGTCAAATTTATTTTATGGAAGGGTAACCCCGGGAATGTATAAGGGATGGGTTTTGGACCATCTTGATATGTTGGTAGAATATATATCAATTTCTTAAAGTATTTATGATAGGGGTTTAAAGACATCTCATAGATGGATTGGGGATGTGTTGAGCTACTAGATCACGAGTCCCATATTGGGATGTAAGAGAGTTATTATTAAATTTTTAATAATTGTGTAATCCTCAACCTTATAAAAGACATTTTATAGTGATGGGTGGAAACCCTTGGATTTCAAATTCATTAATAAAGGATGCCAAAGTGGAATATTTCATGACATATAGTAGATTCAGTGTCTTGGGAACACTATAATAGTGGTATCCAAGTTCATGGTTTTCAGTTCGGATCCTTTGTGTATGCATGAATAGAAAAATTACTAGGATTATATATAGTTATATAAAAAAGGATTTGAATTAGGGGTTTAACAACCCCCCATATGAATGATTTAAGTATATTTTGGGTTTATGGATCGTGAGTACCACATTAAGGAATTTGAGGGTAATTGTTCACTCAATAATATGGGTGGAATCCTCTCAATATCATGAAGCCTTTTATAGTGATGGATAAGAGGCTTATGAATAAATATTATTTCCGAAAGGATGAAAAAGTGGACAATTTTTTGTCATAGAGTAATTTCAGTTATTTTGGTACATTGAAATGGGGAAAATTTTGTACATATGATCAGTCTCTCCCTTGATAACAGTAAATACCTTTATATATCACGTACATCTATGAGGAAAACCATTTATATCCTATGAATATATAAGGTAAAAAAATTATATCATTCAGATCAACCCATATTTATCATAGAGTGAGGCTTGATAACCTTTACACGTTGGCCTGGTATCCTTTGCATATCAGCCTTGTAACATTTACTTATGGGCTTATAAACATTTAGAAATAAATGGAATGATCTGGTATCCCATAAATTTTAGGAATTTACAATTTTTCTAACTCAATTACATACATATAAGAGTAATATTAATTCACACTAAAGAGAATTATAACAACCCATATGTGTCCTAGGGAATGTTCTGGTAACCCTTTCCTTTCAAGGATTATAATTTTTTAACCAAATCAATTCAACACTAATTTTTTTTAGAATTCATCCAAAAAATATATATTTCTTGGAAACACTTCTAGACCTTCTCACGCCACTTTTAAATAAATTACCTTGAAAGAAAGAGATATCAAGGTGTCTCTATGAATCTCTCTACTAGTTCTTCAATGTGCATCTCTTCTCCAAATATTTGATGAACATCCTAAAACTCTAGTACTATATATTCTAATTTCAAGCATTCTTATTTATCCATCAATATGTATAGTTCTCTCGAATGGTAGCCATCTACATTTCTATATACATGTCACCATATCTCATAAGGACTTCCATAACCTTCCATAGTCATCAACAGAAAAAAGATCCAATAGTAAATGAAAATAAATCCAATTCATAATCACTAGTTGCAACATTCTTTCCAATTAATTTTTTATCAATTCTACCATAAATCCTTACCCATCATGTTACTCTATTTTTATTCAAAACATATATGGATTTATGGTTAATTTACTTAACAATTTTATAAATCAATCCCTTTCAAATAAGATTTACCATTACATATCATAAATAGAATTCTATATACCTTTATGTATCAAGGCTGACCAATTTATTGACCTAATATGCTATGTTCAAAACATTTCCAGAATTCAAGAAAACACCTCTATACTTCATGAAAAAACCTCCAGACCAGATTAAACCTCTTTTAAATCCATTTACTTGATATATATAGATATCAAGGTGTCTGTTTTAATCCCAAATCTAGTGCTTCCATGTGCACCTCTTCTATATATCTTCAATGAATATCTTAAAACTCCAATTCCATATATTCCAATGTAGAGTATTCATATATATACATCCTAATGTATTGTTCCCTTGTATGTGAACCATATTTACTTCTTTATCCATGCAACCATGTATCCTTGATTATGTCAAAGCCTTCTATCACTTTTAATGGATAAAATATCTATTAGTAGTTGATAAAATATCCCATTCATAACATATACTATCAATATTCTCCCCCTTTTTATTTTTATCAATTCTACCATAAATCCTGCTTCATAATTTAACTCTTTTTTTTCTGAAAAAATTATGGATTTAGGATGAATTTTTCTCCCCATTTTAAAATAAAAGGAAAAGATCTTCATATCTATATTTTTTATTTAATTTTATCCCCTAACTCATTAAATACCTAAGGATATATTCTCATCTCAAGTCTATCTTTTTCAATACAAGTCTTGATATGAAGATTCCCTATGTTCTATAAAAAATTTATATTGAGATTGATATATTAAAATCAACCTATAAAAATATTTTTTTGGGTATAAGATGACTATAAGAACCCTAGGATGGGAAAAAATTCACATTTTATTAAAAATTTTCTTTTCATTTAGTCCATTAGGTCATTCGGATCGTGTTTCCTCATTGTAAGGAACACATTCAATATTGTTTTCACTCATTATCAATCACATTTAATATGAAGTAAAAATATAAAATGTAAATCAAAATCACACATAATGATTCTATATGGTTCACCAAAAAGGGGTAATCAAAGGAGCATACACAAGGTGATGTGTCAGTGTACCAAAATCCAGTATAATCAGTTTTCATGGATGCATTTTTTTAGGTAATGGTTAAACTATACTAAGGTGTACTACCATTATAATATTTTGGAGAGAATAAAATTTTATATAAGGGGAACTCCCTATTCATGTCCTATGAACACTAATTAGGTGAAGAAAATAATTAGTTTATGCAATTGAGGGTTCCTCTATAATCATCATGTGATTCTTATTTCTCCATAAATCTATATTTGATACTAATTTGAAGTTTATGTTTTCTTCGCATTTAATACTACATGACCTGATGATGTAAACTCCACAATTTTAGGGTTGATTCTATATCTTCCACAAAAACCCAGTAGTAGTGACACTTCTTCTAGATAATGATAATTCCTTGCTAGATTTATCTTATTCCTCTCCTTCATAATAGTCATATGTATCAGTATAAATCCAATAATATTCAAGCCTTCCTACATCAAAACAAATATATGATAAATGGAGATACATCTATGGATATCCTCTATTTTCCTTCTCAAAATTAGATCTGTTAATATGTTATATATTATTCTATGTCTATATATTCAAAGTTTTGTTCTATTTATTTTCTCAAGAATAACGACCAGCAGTTTTGTAGCACCCGAAAACTACTTCACTTTGATCCAAGTATTGGGATAAATAATTATCCCAATTCTGTGAAATAATTGCAAGTATACTACAAATTTTCTTGTGGTCATAACATTCTAATAAAACTGAGTCATCTTTTTGAAATCTACAGAAAAATATCTTATTTTAAACTCAACTTAATTTGAATTTAACTTCTTCTACATTCATAGTGGTATGATGTTCTACATAATAGTGTGGTATTCTATTTTCTTAACTTTATCATGTTGTGATTTACTTTTTCAGGAAATGAATCCCATTCAATTACCATCTCCATGAAATATACTCAGTATCTTATATTTAACTCATATGAATATCACTACATGATCCTATAACTCTTATTGATCTCCAAACCCATTGGGGGATAATATTATTCTAAGGATTTGACATATAAAAATATAGTAATATGCACTAAAATACATTTAATCCTCTCTATAGTCTAATATTCCATCCCACTATGTCACTCCTCTCATGACTGGCCACATTCTTGATTATATCTAATGATATATTTCATATTGTAAATGTTAGTTGCACTCATTTATCAAAAAAATTATGATTGATAATAACCCATATGTATCAACATCTTTGGTCCAGTTAATCAAACATATGTGATGAATTTAAACTTATGTATTTCATTACATTTATGCACTTTTACATTTTCCTACAAAATCCACTCTTGGTGAAAGTTTCATTCATATTAGTGAAAATAGGTACATGTGATCTTGAATACCTTCCCATGTATAAAAATTTCATAGTGTCAGAAAACATATTGTGGTTTGAGAATAAATTCTTTATATTTCACAAATTGTAAAATATTAAATATTAAATATTAAATAATCATATCTGAAATCCTCCCAGTAGCAATGTCAAATTCCTTATTCATGATCCCTGATTTTATATATATCAAAAATGATATACCGAAAAAACCATTTGTAAGGGTGAAAAAACCTTACTTGTTGATAAGAAATATTATATTTTTACTTTTACACATTCTCTATTTCTAGATAATATTATATACCATCCTAATTTATTATGTATCTTCTATAAGATATTATGTATCACTATGAACATCACTCATGATGCGATCATTTTGCTTGTATCATGACTTATCTTACTGATATTTACAAATCAATATTGGTTACCCTTATGTATACAATTAATAACCATTTCATATGGAACTTTTCCAAATTCATCATCCTTCATAATAACTTAATCCATTTTCCAATAATCTTTAGATTTATCTTCTAAATAACTTATAAACTTCGAATTCAAAGAAAAAATTCTATACTTAGCTTCCATACTTCAAATAGACAAAAAATTATTATACACAACTTATTTGGTCAAAACTTCTGGAACATGTAACTTCTAAAACACGATACCTTTGAATCCACTTCCATAATTCCACTTATATAATTACGTTTGGAATTTCCAGAATAAATTTAGCTCATATTCCACTATAACTTCTGAATCATACAACTCATAGTGATTCTCAATAAATTCTATAGATAATATCTCAAGGTTCCAAAATATACCCCACTGTATTTTGATGAAGAATCTACCATAAATTACACTCTACCTTTTAACCCCACATGATTTTAAAAAACAATGTATAGATTTGGAGTGCATTCTTCTCACCCATCCATTATTAAAAATACCAAAATGGTCTTCTTGTTAATATTTTTCTTTTCATTTTCTTTATTTATCCACCTTTGGGTTTATCCATATTTTCCAAACATGTTTTCTTCCTATATATATTTTAAATACATATAGGTTATATTCTCACTTATAGTCCCCTTTCATGTATATAAGACATTTTATTGATTTTCAATTATCTAAACTAGACTCATATTGATACATCTTAATTATTCTCATATTTTAAAATCTATATTTGTAGAGTTTGTTGTCCCCATTTTTCATGCAATTATTTCTCCAAAAATTTGATACCATTAGTTGACATCAATTTTTTGGGCTTTTAAAACTATTTAAAAGTTACCAAAAAAACATTATACTATTTTAATAATTTTCAAATTAATATTAACTCTTGATCTTTTGACTATATTTTTACTTTTAAACTATTAATCATTACCAACCACGTGATGATTAAACATTTGTAACTATTTTTAAATTATTGAACTTTATATATTTCAATTCAGCTAAGATACCACTTATTGAAAAGTGTTTTTCATATTTTTCACCTTTCAAGATCTGAACCACTTCATCTATCAAGCAACATTTTACGAAAATATTTTTAGAAAGTTAATTTTTCACTTAGAAAAGAGTCATTACAAAATTCTCAAAGCCTACCGAGTTAGAATGCCATGTAGTAAATAGGAGTCTATGTCACTAACATCAACTATTTCTATATAACCCATATAATTCTATACACATTCACAACTTGAACTTTTAATTCCTTTAAAAATTCTTCAGGTGATATCAAAAAATCTTTTAGGTCCCTTGTCGAGGAGATTAAACTAAGGGGGGTGAATCAGAATAATACATATTTAATACTTTTTTCTTGTTTTTTATTGTTTTTCCTCAATATGAGTTACACAGCTTTCTTTACCTTACTTTATATCTATGAGTGATGAAAGAAATAAAAAACATAAGTGATTTGTACTTGGTCCACCCTAAAAGGGATAGTCCAACGATCATGAAAATTTTATGTTCCTATGAACCTGAAACACTATAGCATACTCATTATGTTTGGTTTACACAATAGAAGGATCTCACTAACCCTCCAAAATCACTATTAAAATAATTGAGAAGGTCTATTACCTCTCACCACAAATAAGAACTCACTTCTCCCTCTATGATATCCTTTATTATTTATTATGTGGATATGTTAACATACCCCTATAGTGATTTGTCTCTCATGTATATCATAATGGTGTTCCAGTGAGATAAATATCCCAGATTATCATATTTCTTATCTACTTTTCAATTTTATAACAAGTATTGAAATCCCATATGAATGCTCCCATCAAGCCTCTTCTTTTTTTTTCAAGTCTATCTCAATTTGTCTCTGTCAAACTATTGTGTGTAATTGAGGAGAAATAAAAATAATTGATTAAAACTACTTGGTTGCAGTTTGGATTCACCTTCTATGTGGTAGGTTACTATAACCAAAGCCACACAATGATTCATCATCCTTACCTAAAATATACATGATGGATTTGATCAATTCCTATGTTTGTGGTCTCTTATTCTATGTCAAGGACTCCTATAACTAGGTCCACTTTTTCATGTATAAGATACCTTTGAGGAATACACATGATCAAACAATGATCTCCTATAACCTCTTTACTCACTAATAAATATGGGGTGTTTACGTATCATGTGGCATGAACTCCAATAGGATCAAAAGAAATCAAAAACAATTTACACATCCAAATCCACAATCTCCATACTGCAAGGTATAAATATGTCATAATGGTCTCATTCATTTTAAAAATTTATATCATTGACTATCCCTATTGCGTATTCCACCATAAAACATCATATTTATTGAAAAATATTGTTTCAATCCTATATAAAACCTCATGGAATAGCCTGAAATTTGACAACATTGCCTCATGTAGACATGGGAAACACCATAAACTGTCACCCAAATAAATACACACTCTGAATGACACAAATAAAACCCATTGAGTTGTCCTCACTTCTTTAACAGGGTTATATCTCAAACCTCTATTCACAATAGAAGAACCTAAAATCTAAAAGATTTTATGGTGTATCATGATGGGTTGATCCAGGGTGGCTATCTTCCAGATACATTTTTATATAGAAACAACACACATTGTGGATTTAACATATTCATAACAATCCTAAAAAATATCCATAAAATTTCTCTTAGAATCACATTATCTCTATAACTCTGGAAAACCTAAACACCAAAATATAATTTTCCACATTCAGTATCACAAAAAACCTCCAAAAAGATTATTTCCAAGAATCCCCCCCTTCAGGTTTGTTGAAAATTCCATAGAAATTCTTTGTTTCTATTTCCTTTAATGAGTGAATCAATGAACCATCAATCATAAACTATAATCTCATGTGGTTCGATGCTCAATATGAGAGACATGATTTAAATGAAATAAGTTTCATATGATAACAAATCATTAAACTACAGGATTAAAACCTTAAAACTTATAACCTTCAACCCCCAAAGAAACAATAAAAAAATATCCCACTTTATGGATGATTCATTTTCAACTTTTTATTATTTGTACATTCTCCAACTTCTCCATGAGTAGTTTCTCCCCTAAAGCACAAAATTCCAAAACCGACTTCTCCCATTGTGTATACAAACCCAAATAGATCTTCTTTAATGACACACAATATTCAATTAGATATATTATAATGGTATCGAGGAAAGAAAACATTCCTTTCTCAAATGGAAATATCCATGGTGAGTGGGGGATCCGTCACTAAGTCCATATAGAGAGATTGATCTTATTTGAATCCAAAATATGACCAATGATGTTCAAATTCCACCTTGGGTAAATCCTTTATTATGGTATAAATTTCCAGATTTTGAGTGGGAATATAATCTAACTTCACCAACATTTTCTCCACCTTCTATTTAAAAAAATGGTAATTTATCTCAATGTTATTCATCCTTGAGTATTGAATAGGGTTTTTTTATAATTCATATAGAACTAGAGTTATCCTAGAAAATTCTAATGGGAGATACCATTTTAAATAACATATCTTCATGTATTTATTACATCCATATCAACTATGTAAAAGATTAATTCATCTTAACATACTTATCCTATGCATTTCTTAATAAAATATAGTTTTTATTTTATAATTTTCCAAGAAATAAAATAACTACCAATGTAAAACACACCTCTGGAAGTTGATCTTGGATCATGAACTGAACTAGGAAAATCAACATCTATATATCCCCCCAAAATATACTACGAATTTATAAAATAATATATCCAAAATTCCACTGTTTGGATGATGTAATGTAGTATCCACGTCACATAATTCATGTGACTTTCCATTGTTAAACACTGATATCAGGTATCTTGACATGTGGTGAACATAATTTCTTGTTGATTGGTTGTCTACTAAATTAAGCTTCTGATAATTTTCCTATATTTTGAAATTTCATTCAAGTATCCCCCAAAGTAGTCATAGGTCTAGAATCTGAAGTTCCCAGTCAGGATCCATGGATCCCTGAGAGGGGGAGGGGTAAATCAGTGATATCTTTTTTATTTCTATGTTTTCCCTTTTTGAAACAAACTTCGCCTCTTGTAAAAGATTTTCTTCCCTACTGAACACACACAACCACAGGAACACAAGATTTACAAGGTTCACTACTCAACAAGAGTATCTACGTCCTTAGTATGGTATGGAAAAAATCCAATACCACACAATCCACTAGAAAACAATCCTTTGATGTGGAATATAATGAGTAGGATATACCCTTACACTCGGGAAGCACTTTGAAAACAATCCAATAGTGTGTGTGCTCCCTCTTAGCACAAATAGGTTAATACAATGGATCAGTGCTTCTTAATGTGATTATAAATATCAAATCTTTCAAAAAATTATTCAATTTCCTACCCAGAAACTGGTAATAACTCCCATACGGACAACTGTATATGTGCGCAGACCCAAAAAAATTTCCACAGCCTTTAGGATGCCTTTTCCACAATTCAAATGTCTTGAATGTAAAAATTCTTTTTTGGCACGAAAAACTTTTTCGCGCAACTTCCCCTTTTTACGCACCTTTTTTTCTTTTCCGCGTAACTATCCTTTTTTCGCACAAACTTGTTTATTTTCACGAAACTCACTTAGCGTAAAATTTTACGCGCACCAAAGCTCGGGATTTCTCCTAAGTGTCGAGCTACTACAAATGATAGGGGTTCACCTCATATTTATAGGCATTTTTGACCCCGCACAAAAAACACTTATCCGCGCATAAAACCCTCTCCATGCGCATAATAATTCTTTCACGCAACTTCACATTTTGCGCAATGCTCCAATATTTCGCGCACCTCATGCCTTTGAAAATTTTTGAGCTTCTGATCTCGAAACACCTTTTGCACGAAAACCTTATTTCCACTATTTCTCACACCACAAAAATATTTCGCGCAACCATTATTTTTTCCGCACATCCCACTGATATTTCACGAATCCTGCTACTATTTTGCACACCACTTTATTTTTTTTGTGCAACCTTCTTAAATTTCCATACACTACATGCATTTTCCATTATTCTTTGTTCTGACCTTAAATCATTCCTTACAATCAAAATTATAAACCATCATCAATCTTTCGTGCATCATCCATTGCCAAAACACATCTTCATCTTCCGATTTTCAGGCCCTAAAATTTGGCAAAGATTGGAAAATGGGGCCACCTTAAACTGTGATTTTGTTCCACCCCCAGATTGTCCATTTCTTTGTCATTTATCTCTTCACTACTTCCCATAAAAATTCTTTAGATTTCATCACAAACTCCACTATCGTGATATATATCCTTTGATAGATCATCTTTAGCATCGTTAGAGTTATAATGGGAAGTACTGAAACATACCATCTTTCAGCAGCATCATTCCTTCTAATCAAAACTGTATATGATTGGAATCATCATTTATACCCATTTCCTTTATAAGGCTTGCATCATAATTTCTACTAACTTATGATATTTTTGAAATAAAAATTAGTAAAGCATCGTCTGATTTATGGTCCTTTTACAAAGTGAATTGATTTATCTTCTTTGACAATAAAATACAACACTCTACAAAGGATAACTCTTCAAACTTCCTTCTCCTTTCAACTTGGTCCCAAAAATCTCCCCTTTAGATTTTGTTGTAAAACATTATTCATAAATCAATGTACTTTGTAACCTTATGCAATGGATTAATCATCATCAATTCTAAGCCTACGTGAGATAACTCATTGTAGGAAACAAGAATTATTGACAGCCAAAACTATGTTTTCCAAAAGTAGTGATTATGAAATCACATGATCATATATCCTCAGCCTTCTTAAGAACATCTTTCATGCTTGTACTTTAGTATTCTTCACTTCTTCAACTTTCCAGGAATACAAAAACATTGTTTCATACAGCCACTCCAACAAACAGTTAGAATAGTTGACACACATACAAGATGAATTAATATCTTACCCACAACTCCCCCTTTATGAATGCTTCCAAGGATAGATTTATGAAACAATTCTACCCCTTGACTACACTATCCAAAGGTAAGACGTGAGAGGGGATAGAAAAAAAATACCTCAACCTAGATGAGAAGGAGGTTTGAAACCCATGTTCAACCTCAATTTTTCAAATGGTTCCTTCGGTAAAGGTTTTGTGAATATATCGGCAACTTGTTTAGATGTGGGAATGTAATCCAACCTCAATTCATTCTTCTCCACATGATCTTTGATGAAGTGGTAATTTATATCAATGTGTTTTGAATGAGAATGTTGTACCGGATTTTTGGAAAGATTGATTGCACTCTGATTATCACAACCCAAGAGCAATGGTAGTTTTACTTCAACAAGTAGATCTTCCAGTTGAGTCTTCATCCACATTAGTTGAGTTGCTTCTTGAGTTTCAGCAACACACTCAGCTTCATCTTTGCTATGAGTTACTTAGTTCTATTTCTTGGTATGTCAACTAACACAAATTTTCCCCAGAAAGAAAACTCCACTAGATGTGGATCTTTGATCATCAACATTTCCTGCCCAACCAGAATCAGAATACCCAAATAGATAAATATTTCTTGAGCCATCATACCTGATTCCAAAATTTGTTGTGCCTTTGATATATCTAAGAATTCGTTTTCTAGAAATCAGATGTGATTCTTTAGGATCACTCTGAAATATTGCACATAATGTGACTACATAGACGATGTCGGGTCTTAAGGCAGTTAAATAAAATAGACTTCAAATTAGCTTTCGAAACTCTTTCTGATCAACTTCCTTGCCTTCTACATCTTTAGACAACTTGGTTCCCACTAAAATTGGTGTGGAAACTGGTTTCAAATTTTCCATGCTAAACTTCTTCATAAGTTCCTTAGCATACATTTCTTGAGACAGAAAAACATGATTCTTTTTCTGTGAAATTTTTCGCCCAAGAAAGTACTTCAATTCTCCCATCATGGACATCTCAAGTAACTTATTCATCTCTTTAGAAAATCTTTCACATAATCTTTCATTATTCCCAGCAATGATAATTTCATCGACATAAACAATAACAATTAGTGAAAACACCTGACACTCCTTGATGTAAAAATTTCTATCAACTCTACCTTTCTTAAAACTCATCTTCCTCAAGAATGTATCTAATTTATAATACCATGCTCCCAGAGCTTGTTTTAGCCCATACAAAGCCTTCTCCAATCTACACACATAAGTTTCATCCTTTCCAATAACAAATCCACAGGGTTGATCAATGTAAACTTCCTCGTCAAGGTCACCATTCAAGAATGCATATTTTACATCCATTTGAATGATTTTGTAACCTCGTTGTGCAGAAATAGAAAGAAATATTCTGATCATTTCTAATCTTTCCACCTAAGAAAAGGTTTCATCAAAATCAATGCATTCAATATTTTCATACCCTTTTCAAACCAATCATTATTTGTTTCTTATTACTTTACCTTCTTCATTCATTATGTTCTGGAAAACCCACTTTATACCAATAATGTTCTTATTGTCCGGCTTGGGTACAAGTTCCCAAGTATCATTCTTCTCTATCTGATCAAGCTCTTCATTCATAGCATGAACCCATTCTAGATTCTCAAATGCTTCATTTACATTATTTGGTTCAATTTTCGAATAAAGAGATGTTGTGTTATAACATTCATTGTTCATCTTGTTTGAACCCTTTGATGTTGATCTCCAATAATATTCTGAGCATCAACTTGTTTCCTCAGTCTAGGATGAGTTGTTCTAACTTCATCCTCATCACTCAAGATTTCTGAGTTGGATTCCTTTTCTTGAGTAGGATTAACACAGTCTATAGCATTATCAGAATCATTAACAAAATCTTCTCTATCATGCTCAACTTCCACATCAACATATAACTGCTTTTCTTTCTCAACATTTTCAACAACTTTTACATATGATGAATAAAAAATTCTTCATGTTTCTTTGTTGAGAAATATATATCCTATTCCTTCTGGAGAATATCCATGAAAAATTCCATCATCTCCTCTTTGTGAAAACTTTCCAAGGTTTCCACCTTTAGTCTTTATAATGCATGGACTCCCAAAAACTCTTAAGTGTTTCAGACTTGGAGTTTTCCCATAGAACATTTCGTATGGTGTCATATATGAGTTTGGCCTATAGAAACATCGATTTTGAATATACACAATAGTGTTCATGGCTTGTATCCAATAATAATGAGAAAGACTATATTCAAGTAACATAGTTCTCCCCATTTCTACCAGACTTTGATTATTTCTTTCAGCAGCCCCATTTTGTTGAGGTGTATATGGTGAACTGAACTCATGCTGAATTCCATGTTTCTTGAGGTAACTTTCAAACTATTCATTCTTATACTCTCTACCATTATCAGTTCTCAACTTCTTCATACAATACTCATATTCCTTCTCTGCTTTCCTCATGAAACTCTTAAACATCTTCAAAGCATCTGACTTATGTCTCATATACATAACAAAAGTAATGCGAGTAAAGTCATCAATGAAAGTAAGGAAGTAATTATCTCCATTTTTGGATTTCTTGCTCATTGCTCCACAGGTATCATAGTGTATGAGCTCCAAGGGTCTCTTTGAGCGAATTTCAACTCTCTTATGAATAGAGTTTGTAATCTTCCCTTTCTCAAAAATGGTGAAACACCAATCCCTTCTTCTTGATAAATCAGGAATATCACATAAATTATCTCTCTTTGATAACTTGTACATGTTTCTCCGACACATGTGTCCTAACCTTTTATGCCATAACTGATTTTCATCCACCACACCCATGTAACAAGAGTTTTTGACTTAACCAACTCAGAACAAATTTCCTCTTGTACATTGGCCTCTTGTGATAATATTTCCATCATTTTCACTTTTCACAAAAAATCCATCTTTTCTGAAGATAACCTTGTTTCCCTCATCACAGAGTTGTGACACACTAAGCAGGTTATGTTTCAACCCATCAACATAAAGTGTTTTCCTGGATTTCATCTTTTCTTTTCCAATGATGGCTGATCAAACACCTTTGATCCTTAGAGATTCATCATTTCCAAATGTCATTGTTCCTTCATTGAAGTCTTTCACATTTTTAGCAGCTTTAATTATCCTATCATACGAGAGGAACACCCACTATCAATATTCCATGGAAGTTCTCCTTTAGTAGCTTTCATAGAAGTTTCGACAATGAGAGATTTTTGTTCTTCCATTTCTTCCACTTTCTGTTGTGCTTCCTAGCCAAGTTAATGTGTTCTGGCCAGACAACCATGCACTCTTTCTTTTAAGACTTATTAGACTTTTCCATTTTTTCTTTTAAAAACTCTGGCTTCTGAAGATTATTATGAAACTTTTGTTTCTCTGGTAACACACTTAGGAAGCCCTTGGCAAGATGTCTAGGTTGATCACATCTTTCAGAAATAGTTTCCAGTGGTTGGAACTGATTCTCAACATTCACACCTACTTTCTCATATATCTTCTGAAAATTGATTAGAGACTTTCTATATTGAATGGATTGACTCCCCCTCAATCCTTGTCTTTCAAAACTTGTGGAATAGTGGTAATGTTGTTGGTTGAACCAACACATATTTACCATGTGTTTGAATCCGCCACAATACCAACAGTAACCATAAAAAGAATATTTTCCTCTGAAACTTCTATACTGACCAGATTTGTGAACACGCTTCTCAAAGACCTTCTTAATAGAACTCCACTGACCCTGAACCTTTATGTTTTCATTTTTAGCTCTCTTCTTCGGTTTAGATTTATCAGTACCAGAGGTATTAGAAGAATTTATTGACTCAATATTTTTACGTACTTCTGATTTTTCAGCATTGCTAACTTTGGCCACACAGATGGTCTTTCCAGCCTTGTTCTTATTAGAACTAGTTCCATCTTTTTTTCAACCTTTGAAGATAACTTTTTTATATCCTCATTGGGTTCATTCTTTTTGGAATATTAACCAAATTTTGAGACAGATTGTTTGAAACTGACATTCATTTCTTTATCTTGATAAGGTTTCTGTTGGACAAGTTCCATCTCTTCTTATTTTTCCTTTAGCTTTACTTCAAGATGATCATTGCGATTCTTTGCATTATCAAGATAATTCTTCATATCATCAATCTTCTTTTCCATAATTATTTTCACATCATAAGAAATTTCTTCATTGTTTAATGTGGAATTTTCTTTTATCAACTTCTTGTTTTCCTTCTCAAGCCTTCTCATCATTCTCAAACATTCCTTCAGCTCTTCTTTTAGATACTGTTCATGTTGAGTTTATTCTTCTTCAGTACTACTGCTCTCATAATCATCATTACTCACGATTGAAAAAAAGGTACTCTCTCTAGCTTTATCAATAACAGATTTTTCAGATTCAATCTCACTATCATCATCTTCATCTCTATATAAAAAGTTTCTTCCTTTTTATTTGAAGAATTTTTTATCCTTACCCATTGAAACATATTTATCTTTGTCATTTTTTTTCTTCCATGACCTTCTTGGTTGTCTCTCATTATCATCACTATCATATTCTTTATTATTTTGAGGACAGTTTTCCACAAAGTGACCAACAGCTCTACATTCAAAACATTTGATGGGAAGTTTCCCTTTGTATTTCCCTGTACCTATTTTCACATTTTTAGAAAACAAGGATAAAATTTCATCAAAATTTTTACATACCTCGTCTTCAGAATCAGATTCAACAGCATCATCTTCAATAAGAGTCTTCATTGACTTCTCTCTCTTTTAAGCCTTGAATAACATTTCTCTACCTGCTTTTATTTTTGTCTTCATAGTCTTCTCCCTTCTCATTTCTTAAGTTATGAGAGTGCTATGAAAGTCATCCAGAGATAATGTCTCTGGGTATCTATCTTCCATGAAGACACTTTAGCATCACATTTGTCTAGCATAATTCTCAAGATCTTTTTGACAACCGTAGAATCCTCCAACGTTTCACCAAGACATATGATTGTACTGACAATGTCATTAATCTTAGTAATGACGTCCCCAACAGATTTATATTCTCCCATTTTCAAGTCTTCATACTTCAGCTTCCAGATTTGTAGTTTTTCCTTCTTCACTTTTGTATTTCCTTCATAGATGTTCTTCAACTTATCCCAGATGCCTTTAGCTGTAACAACACCTTTCACTCTTAAAAATTCACTCTCAGAATGAGATGTGAGTAGTGCATTTTTATCTCTTCCATCATTCTCAAGGTTCTTCTTATCGATAGGAGTAAGAGGAACCCTGTCATCAATAGCAGGAAATCCATCCGTTATAGTGTCAAGAACTTCATATCCAAGACACATAAGATAAGTCATCATTCTATCCTTCCATATTTTATAGTTCTTTCCATAAAAAATCATAATCCCCTTACTATTCACGCAATTTAGATTCTCCATTAAAACTTCTCTTCAACCACTTCAGCGAAGAATAAATGAAGGGAACCTCCCTCTGATACCAATTGAAGTTCCCAGCCAAGATCCAAGTATCACTGAGAGGGGGAGGGGAGAATCGGTGATATCTTTTTTATTTTTATGTTTCCCCTTTTTGAAACAACCTTCACCTCCTGTTAAAGAGTTTCTTCCCTAATGAACACACACAACCATAGGTACACAAGATTTAAAAGTTTCACTACTAAACAAGAGTAGCTACGTCCTTGGTATGGTACAGAAACAATCAAGTACTACACAATCCACTAGAAAACAATCCTTTGATGTAGCATACAATGAGTAGGATATAGCATTACACTTGTGTAGAACTTTGAAAACAATCCAATAGTGTGTGTGCTCCCTCTTAGAACAAATAGGGTAATACAATGGATCAGTGATTCTTAATGAGCTTATACAAATCAACTATTTCAAAAAAATTCCTCACTTTCCAACCCATAAGCTGGTAAGAACTCCCATATGCACAACTGAATACGTGGGCAGACAACAAATTTTTCACGCATCCTTTAGGATACATTTTGCACAATTCAAATATCTTTCACGTAAAAATTCATTTTTGGCACGAAAAACTTTTTCGTAGAACTTCCCCTTTTCACGCACCTTTTTCTCTTTTCCGCGTAGCTGTCCTCTTTTCGCGCAAAGTCCTTTCTTTTCGCGCAACTCACATAGCGTAAAATTTTACACACACCAGAGCTCAGTATTTCTTCTAAGTGTCGAGCTACTACAAATGATGGGGGTTCACCTCATATTTATAGGCATTTTTGATCCTGCGCGAAAACCACCAATCCGCGCATAAAACCGCCTTCATGCATGTAAAAATTCATTCACGCAAATTCACATTTCGTGCAATGATCCAATATTTTGCGCACCTCATGCCTTTACAAATTTTCGAGCTTCTGATCTCAAAAATCCTTTTGCACGAAAAACTTATTTCCTCTATTTTTCACACCACACCAATATTTCTCGAAACCATTAATTTTTTCCACGCATCTCGCGGATATTTCGCGCATCCCGCTATTATTTTGTGCTCCACTTTATTTTTTTTGTGCAACCTGCTTAAATTTCCATGCACTCCATTCCTTTTCCATTACTCGATGTTCTAACCTTAAATAATTCCTTGCACGAAAAATTCAAAACCATCTTCAATCTTTCGCGCAACATCCATTTCCAAAAACACATCTTCATCTCCTAATTTTTTGGCCCTAAAATTTGGAAAAGATTGGAAAACAAGACCACCTTAAACTGTACTTTTGTGCTGCCCCCATATTTTCCATTTCTTTTTCATTTCTCTCTTCCCTACTTCCTATAACCATTCTTCTTATTTCATCACGAACTCCACTATAGTGATATATATCCTTTGATAGATCATCTTTAGCATCGTCAAAGTTACAATGGGAATTAATGAAACATCCCATCTTCCAGCAGCAGCATTCCTTCCAATAAAAACTATATATGATTGGCATCATCATTTCTCCCCCTTTACTTTATAAGGATTTCATCAAAAGATCTCCTAACTTATGATATTTGTGAAATAAAAATCATAAAATCATCGTCTAATTTCTGATCCTTTTACAATGTAAATTGATTTATCTTCTTCGATAACAAAATACAACACTCCGCAAAGGAAAACACTTCAAACTTCCTTCTCCTTTCAACTTGGTCCCAACATAATAATATATGTGGAACCTATGCACACCTCCATAGAATAATTGGTTTAGGATAAAATTATCATAACCATTCTTTAAATAAATTTTATACCAAGGAAAATTTATAATTTATCAATTAATGACATCTTGAATTTTCATCTGATTAATTCTGAAAACTTCTTAAATTGGGTGTCATATGATACTCCAAATATGACTTCATCGACAAATATAAGTACCTCCATATATTTCCCTTTAACCTTCCATATATAGAGGTTGTAATGAACCCATCCTATATGATATTCAAGATTCTTTATGTACTGATCCGCCATGAGTACCAGGCTCTTGTTGCTTGTTTCATCCCATATAACACCTTCTTTATTTGAAACAATTTTTTATCATCATATTGCATGATAAATACATATGGTTTATTATTATAGTCATTATCTTCAAGGGAACCATTCAATAGTATGATTTGAAATTCATCTTGTATACTTTAAAACCCTTTTATGGTCATAGCTAAAAACAGTCTTATTGTTTCAAGTTGATCCAATAATGGAAATGTTTCATCAACTACAATACCATCAATATGTGAATATCCTTTTTCACAACAGAAATTCCTTATTCATTTTTTACTATTCCATATTCATTTAGTTTTATTTAGAAAATCCATTTGGCGTTGTTCAAATTCTTGTTTTTCTACCATAAGAAAACTTCCAAGGGCATTTTTCTCAATCTGGTAAAGCTCATCATGCATCTCTTTGCTCCAAATTTCATATATGGTAGATTCATAAAACGAATTTGGTTCCACCTAGGATAAAAATGATTTTTAATATTAATTCATTGTTATTGTTTTAACCAAAACTTTTTTATCATAAATAATATTATTCTCTTTTATTTCCACTTTATTATACCATTTATTTAACACGTTGTTCCTGATATATTTTCTTCATAAATAGAACAATAATAAGATTTCTTTTCAACCATTTAAACTCTAGAAAAGTTGAACACAATTTCATAAATTTCTCCCAAAATGATAGTCCTTTTTTCGGGGATTATTCTCATTCACAACTGAAATCATATCAACTAAATCAAAATGTTTCCTACTTTCATTCACTGTCACAGCACAGATTTTAACCAATTTACCCATCCATTTGTTGAAACACTTATATGAATTTATTATTTATGAATATCCAAGTAATTTACCTTATTCTCCAAATCCTTTTAACATTATATTATTTACTTTGTTCGTAATAAAATACTTTCCTTTATACACCCTTATGTATTTAAGTGTGGTCTTGATTCCATAGAAAATATTGTATAGTGTTTTTTCTTCATTTTTAAATAAGTAATTCCTAATTGGAGATATAGAATGCTATTAAAACCAAATATTTTTGATAATTTTATATTAGAGACTATTCAATGAGCATAGTCCTTGTAACACCCTAATAATTTATGAAATATTTATTTCAAACAAATTCCATTTTTTGATAGCTATATTATATGAAACATCGAATTTTAACAAACCACGACAAAATTTTAATATTATTATTTTAACATAACCATTATAATTTATAAATTAAACATGAGTTTATGAATATGAGTAAAAATATTTTTAAAATTATGTAAATAGATTTTAGATGAAGAAAATATATTTATAAATAAGTAATAATGTTTTGGTAAAGTATTTATTTGATTCAAAAAATAAGTGTCAAAATGACCAAAAAACGTATCTAATTCTTATTATATGGCCATATAAAAAACATATATCATATAATTTTTTAGAATGAGACATTTGGATCCTTTTGGTTTATGAAAAATGTGTGTATATCTATTTCTTTTCAAAATACCATGTACGTCCTCTACCTCGCTTCTAAAAGGGAATCCCCTCGCCTCTCCTCTCCACACTTCAAATAATTTCAGTTTTTCCAAGAAAAAACTGAATAGATTACTTAATTATCCAAAAAATTTCTAGAGACATTATTTTGACTAGAAAACCCATCTAATAAGGCTTTAGGTATAAACCTAAAGAGGCTCTCTAAAGAAGTGGTAAAGTTCTTAATCATGCATTCTCATTTTTTTTCTTCTTCCACCTCCTTAAAAGTTTACCTAACTATGATGTTATAATAAAATAAATATCTTAAATATGTTGTTATGTTATTATTTTAGTGTCATAACATATATTCATCTCCTATTACATTTAATGGTAAACAAAACCATCGACCGTGTGTATATAGGACTACAACCTCACGAATCGATGTAAACAGTTTTTAATCACCTCCACTCACAAATAGATATAAATGAGGATTTAACATATGTATATGATATTTATGAAATAATTATACTTCCAACATTATATTATCACATATACCCTATAACCTTATAATCCATTGGAAAATGATTATATCGCCTGTGTGTACAAGTGGACTACCGCCTCGACGAAATGATGTTATACATTTTTAATTTTATTTTGATATAGATGATAATAATTAAATATTTAAGGAATATATATGATATATATGATATAGAAATTATTCTAGAAGGGTTTATTAATATTTAACTTTCTTTCGTTCTATCCATAGAAAACATTGAAACAACATTCTAGTGTACATATGTCTAACCATCTCCTTGAGAGGTGTGATTCATTATTCTATATCTAATTTTTATGGATGATTTTAAATACTTTTAAAATGAATATATATGATATTCATATCATATTTAACATTATTAACATTATGGAACCATGATCAATGTAAAAGTATAAAAACTAAAAAAACGAAAACATATATGACAAATGAATCATTTATTGCATGAAACATGATTTTAATAGGTAATTTTTAATAAACAGGTGATAAAAGGTTATAAGTAAATAATATATGGTAATATATATATATATATATAATTTTATATAATATTTATATAATAAAACTATATTTAATATATAGGATTTTTGAACATGTATGAAGAAATTCTAGAGTTGACGTAATGGATTTTTATCTCACGTTTATTTACATGAGACATATTTTATATTCAACACTTATCTCTTTTATGCTGTGTATATATATCCAATGAATGTATTTCATTATTATTCTCATTAAATTTATGGTATTTAAATATTCTCCTATGGTTTTTTATTTAATATAGATTATGATTCCAAAGTTATCAAAGTTGAAAGGATTTTATGATACAATCTCATTGTTTATTGGGAATGTTTATGATTATGTTTTTGATGATGAAATCTTATGATCAACCTCTCACAAATGAGAATACTTGAGTTTTTTTTATTAAAATTGGAACATAATGGTTGATATAGTATATTTAATGAAAAAAATATATTATAATATAATGTAACACCCCAAAACATCATGATAAATTTCATTTAAAATAAATTTAATCTCTTTGATAGCTAGCAGAATACAGAATCCTGAGTCTAAATGAATAGTAATATAGAATAAAATAATAAACTAGCCATTAAATAAATATATATGAATAAGAATGAATAAATTATCAAAATTATTTGGTTTAAAAATATATAAAATATATTTAATGGAAATATATAGATTATAACTAAAATAAGAATCATTTTAATGAAAAGAAAATATTTTCTCAAAAAAAGTATCTTCCTAAAAATCATTTTCATTCGGCTTAACGTACATATTTTTAAAATTAAGTTTTAATAATTTTAGAAAATTTATTTAAAAAAATAATCATAATTTTTTAAATATATACATGAAAATTATAATTCGGTGAATTTTTTAGAATTTTTTAAAAAGACTAATATTTAGATGAATAACGAAAAATACTAATTTATATTGAAAATTGTCTTCCTGTTTACGTTATATAAAAAGATAAAATATATTTTAAATTGGTTTTAAATTAAAATTAGTTTTAAATATTAAAATATATCTAATGTATGCCATTTTAATCAATTTTATATTGAAATCTCATATAGAAACTTTTAAATTTTTTGAATGTTTTTATTTGGAAAACAATATTTTTGACATGTCTACAGGTTTAAATATAAATTGAATTCTACCACTTCTAAGCGTTAAATTTGGAAAAAAAACATTATATATTTTTTAATTATATTAATTTTTATTATCTAACAAGGTAAAATTAATTTTTAAACATAATTAATAGTAAAAATAATAATAATTATTCATTGTGGTTAAGGTAAAAATGGGTTTATTATGGTTTAAGCTATAAATATATGATTTTAAAATTGACCAAAAATTATATAAATAGTATTTTATTATAATATTGTGACCTTATCTATTATAATGTTCTATTATGGTCCATTTTTTTCCTTTTTTCATGAGAACAAGATTGTTTTGATTTGTTATTTTAAAAAAATTCAAATGTGTGCTCTCCCCCACCTATAAAATGACACCCCATCTCCACTCTTTTCTACAATTTCAAAACCCACTGGTTCAGAAAATACCGAACCAAATAAATTCATAAATTATTTCCCTTAATACTACATTTATTTTTATCATAAATATAACATAGAATGAATTTTCATGCAAACCTGAAGAAGTTGTTCGAAGAAGTGGTAATGTCCTTTACCAAGAACTTTGTTTTACTTCTTCTTACATCTACTTATAATATTATTAGACCATTATGATATCATAAATTAACTATTTTACATATAATGATATATTTTTATGTTAAGGGAAATACCTAGAACTGTCTCATCCTCCCTCAAATGGGAATCAAAACTGTTTATCATATGTTTGTTGGACTATCGCCTCGCAAACAAAAGTAATTTTTGTTCAATCACCTCTTCTCATGGATGGATATAATTATTTATATAATTATAATATATGAAAATTAATATATAGTTGTAATTTATCATAAATACTATCACATATATCTTCTTACTTTCCATTCTGTAGGGAATACAATAACGCCACTTGTATATATGGTAGACTACCACTTCACAAAGTGATGTGATTCGTTTTTCCCTTGCGCTTTTCATGGATGGAAATAATGGTTAATTTTATTATTATATATGATCTTAATTAAATATTTATGATCCTAGAAAAATAAATATATTATAAACTTTCTTACCAAAATATTATTGAATAAATTATAACATCATTAATGTGTACAACGAACTACCACCTCATGAAGCGATCTGATTCATTTTTGTTACCACATCACATGGATGGAATATTTATTGGTATGTAGAGAAATTATATGGTATTTATGATATAATTTTAATCTAAGAAATATAAAATAACTCTTTCCATATTTCTATCATTATCATCAAAAAATGTAAATGTTACTCATGCATCCATATGGCCTACCATCTCGATGATTGTAACATAATTTATTTTTCAAAAAAAATATTTCATGATTTGTATAAAACGTATAATTTATGTATAAAAAATATATTTATCTATTTATTACCCTTATCTATATGATTAAATAATAATATCCTTGACCTTAATCAACTTACATAAATGATTTTGGACATAGAGGTCGTTTATCATTAAAATGACTAACGTGAAATTAATTTGTAATGTAATTGAATATGACATGGTAAAAATTAAAATAAAAGGAATAATAAACATGAAAAAGTTTCTTAAGCATGTAAATAATTGACATAAATTTATTATTCATAATGATAAGGAACACACGTGATGATTCGAGCTCAAGGTATGGGTTTTATCTCAAAACTTCATTCTTTAAGACACGTGTTTTTCATGAACCCAATTTCTTTTAAATGGTTCATATATTAGTGATCTTGTTAAGTAATAAGTGAATCGAGGGGGTTGAATAGTATTTTTTTAATTTATTATTATTAAATCTACATTTATTAGAGTTATAAATTTAATGTAAAATATTACAGTGGAAGGAAAAAAATAAAATAATAAATTTTTATAGAGGTTTGGATCTTAAAATTATATTCCTATATTTAATATCTTCTACTCTATAAGGATATTTTTGTACACTATACCCTAACTTTTGAATATTATTAATAAACTGATTTCATTAATTACATATGTACCTTGTTAACCTAGTGGTATAACCTTATATACCCTTTTCACCTGGAGGTATAACCCCAGATTTTCTATGAAGTCATAAGCTTGCTGGCTTTTGTCTAGGAGGAATAACCCAACATTACTTTTAGGAGAGAGGAATATCTTAATGATAGATTTTTTATGTTAAAATATTAAATTAGACACTAGCATTACAAAATAGGATTAGAATAATTACAATAGATAAAAAATACAAAACAGATGAAATAATAACTTGAGTATATGATAAAAAAGTTTGATGTATCTCTTGTTCCATAATCACAATAGGTATGGAAGATTTAGATAATGATTATATTCTATGATCATGGAAAAATAGAAAATGTTGATAATGTTTCTTGATCGAACATTTGGAGGAGAAAAAAGTATTTCATATACTTGTTGAATAAATTGTTGAATGTGTTAATCATAATCAATTTTCATGGGTAAAACTGTTTTTATACTTGAATAATTCTCCCGAAGCATTAAATCTAAGATATATAAGAGAATTTCATTATCTAATCTCTATATGAAACTTTTTATATAATAATAAAAAATAACATGGTAGTTACATTAATTCCCTTAAAATTGTTCTGGACATAAAACATAATCAGACAAATGATTATTAATGAATTATTAAAAGGATGATTAATATATTACAATTAATATTTATTAAACATATAGAAAATGAAAATTAAATGAAATAATAATAAAATTATATTTATAAGACTTGTAGTAGAATGATGTGAAAAAAATGAATCGTAAATAAAAATCTACATGAGTCCATGTCATTGAGAAAAATGTATAAATAATTTTAAACAATTTTTAAAGCAAATTTCAGAATAAATTATTTAGCATTTAACAATTTAATTATATTCAACAACATTAACTAAAAATAAGAAAATAAAATTTTGGAAAATAAATTTTGAACCAACAGTGTCATGACTCACCATTGGATTCCTGGCAGCGTGTTAGTAAAAGACACCTTGGACGGTGAATCCTGGCGGTGACTCCCAATGGTGTGTCACTGGAAGTGACTCCTGGGGAGTTTCCCGATGGCGGTCAGTTGACCATTAGTGACTCACATAATGGTGAGTCACTAAATGTTCCATCATCCAATGGTGACTTGTTGAATGGTGATTTACTAAGAGGTCACTCATTCAATGGTGAATCGTATCTCTTGACTCGTCATTGGGTTCCAACGGTGGCTCATGAGTCACTGTTGAGTTCCAACGGTGGATAATGTCTCACCATTAGGGTCTAGAGGTGTTTCATGAATCACCATTGGGTTACAGCGGTGTCTCAAATCTCACTATTGGGTTTCAATAGTGGCTCATGTCTCACTTATTGGGTGAAATTTTTGAAAAATAAAAAACTCAAGAAAAATTGTTGAAACAAAAAATAAAAGTTTCATAAAAATAAAACAAAAATTATAATTTTTTTAAAGAATATTAAAATAATAAAATAAAACATGTTTAAATAAATATACTATGTTTTTTTATTAAAAAGTATACTGCATAAAAACATGTGTAAACCCACTGATGAAATTAAAAAGGATGAACAACATATTGTATGAATCATAGTGGTTTCTAAAGACACACAAATGGTTAGAAACCAATGGTGTCTTTTTCATGGTGACAAAACAAATTCACTATGGGTTAAAAAAACATTGTCATAAGATATTATCGGTGTCAAGAATGACGTAATATTTGGTTTACTAACAATACCAAAAATGACATACTGAGGGTTTTTCCACTGTGTCAAAAATGACATACCATTGGTTTGAAACCAATGATGTGATATTGTCTCACTATTGTTGAACACAACATTGTGTCAAAGAATATCAACATTGTGAAAAAAGAATCATATTCTATTGAGAAATATTCACTATTAGTTTGACTGAAACACCCCCAGAAAGAGAATTGAATTTATTTAAATATTATACAACTCTGATTTATCAAAACAATGAGAGAATTTAAAAAGTAAATACCAAATTACAAAAAAGATTACCATTTCTATAAATTACAAAACATGATATTTTTTAATTATTAAAACAAAATAAAATAAAAATTATTATGTATTAAAAAACATTCTCCCAATTTTTAAAATTTATGAAAAAGTACATTCTCAAAAAGATAAAACATTTTTATTGTTTAATAAAATAATTTTTAAACAATAAGAACTAATTATTATAAAAAAACTTTAAACAATAAAATATATAAAATAAACATTGAATAGATTTATCAAAACTCAAATCATAAAAAATAATAACTATGCTCCTAGCATACCCAATTAAAACATTATTCTATCAAATTTAATAAAATCCAACGGTTTAGTGAATATATCATCTAATTGATTCTAAATTGGAATAAACTCTGAGAATATATCACCTTTAATAGAGTGATCCCTATGAAAATGAAATCTAATATCAATGTGTGTGGTTATTGAGTGTTTAAGATGATTTTATGAAATAAAAATAACACTAGTGTTATCATAGAAAAAAATACCTTTGTCAAAAATAATATTAAAATCATATAATGTTTTCAGTATCCAAATAATATATGAACATTAACTAGCCATGTCAAAATACTCAACTTCAGCTATTGAAAGTCCAACTGACAGTTGTTTTTTAGAACTCTAGGAAATTAGATTTATCATAAAAAGTGGCACATACCTGAAGTTATTTTCTTATCAAGTCTGCAACCTCCAAAAGTAAAGTTAGAGTAAGATAGTAAATCAAATAAATCATCATTATAAAAAACAATATGGTACTTAAAGTTCCATGAATACACCTTATATCCCTTTTAACAGCCTTAAGATGACTTTCTTTGGGGTCAAACTGATATATTGGACACATGAAGAAAAGAATATAATATCTGGTCTAGAAGCAGTAAGATACAATAGACTTCTTATCACGCCTCTATACAACTTATCATAGATAGATTTTCCAGATTCATATACATCCAATTTATAGTTTGTGATAATAGGTGTTGTCAAAGTTTTAAAAGAGTCAAGTCCAAATTTCTTAATAAGATATTAGGCATACTTGGCTTGATTTATGAAAATACCTTTTTTCTTTGACTAAATTTCAAACCAAGTAAAATTTTAAAATTCCTCCATTTAGCTCATATCAAACCACATTTGTCATTAATTTTAAAAAATCATTACTTAATTTATCATTTTATAACAAAAAATGATGTCATTAACATAAATATATATTAAAAATTTATCATTTGAAACTTTTTTATGAATAATGTTGGGTCAACATTACCTTTAACAAAATAATTTTGAATTAAAAACTATGTTAGTCTGTCATACCAAGCTTGAGGAACTTACTTAAGACCATAAAGAGCTTTAAAAATTTTGATAACATGATTTAGAAATTCATTAATTTTAAATTCACTTGGTTGTTAACAAACACCTCTTCTGAAATAATACAATTTAAAAATTCAATTTTTACATTCATTTGAAAAAGTTTAAAAAAAATTAACTTTAAAAATCTAAAAAAAACTGAATGGATTCTAATCTAGAAATTGGAGAAAATTAATCTTCAAAATAAATACCTTTTTCATGAAGATAATCTTTAGAAACTAATATTTCCTTATTTTAAACTATATTACTATATTCATCCAGTTTATTCTAAAAAATCCATTTGGTTCCTAAAGATATTGTCTCTTTAGGTAAATCAACTAAATTCCCTAATTTATTTCTATCAAAATTTTCATGTTAATAATACATATCATTTACCAAATTGGAATCCTTCAAAGAATCATTAATATTAATAGGAACAAAATTAGATAAAAAGGAATAATTAGTAAAAAAAATGTGAAACATGATATCTAGTTCTTATTACAGATTCAAAATTTCCTATAAAAGTTTCTAGAGAATGATCTTTGTGAGGTTTCCAAATTGTAGTATCATATTGAGAAGAGACATGCTCACCTCAATTGATGAATCATTATATGCAGGATTATCCTATGCAATGTGGAATTCTCTAAATTCTTCAGCATTATCAACAAAATCATTACATTGATTGTCATCATTATCAATGAATTTATCATGAAAAAATTCTTCCACATTCATAGTTATTTTTTTATATACCCTATAGGACTTAATGTTATTAGAATATCACAAAATATTCCTTCATCACATTTAGAATTAAAATTGTCTAAATTATCTTTAGTATTTTAAATTTATATAGTATATCCCAATACTTTGAAATAACCAATTTTGAGTTTTTTATTTTTAAACATTTTTCTTCAATAATGGTATGATATAAACATTATTTAAGATACAACAAGTAGTGTTAACAAATTCATATCAAATTTGTTTTGGTAGATTAAATTCATTAAGCATTTTTCATTCCACTTCTTGAACAGTTCTATTTTTCCTCTCTATAACACCATTCTATTGTGGTGTTTTATGTGAAGAAAAATAATGAAAATATCCATTGGTTTCAATTTTTTAAAAATGACATTCTATAAACTCTCTTCATTTATCACATCTAATAGAATAAATAAAATGAACTTTTTAATTTTTGATTTTCTTAGAGAAAGTGATAAATTTTATTAACGTTTCACTTTTATTAGTTAATAAAATAGTACAAGAAAATATACTATAATCATTAAAAATTACAAAAACATATCTCTTCAAACCTAAACTACAAGTTATCATGGGTCCAGAAATACCAATGTGAAGACATTATAATCATATGGAAGTATTGAATATATTTAAAGTTCTAAAGGATCATTTGGGTTTCATAACTTTCAATTAAGAATCATATACATAATACTTATAATAATTAAAATTTGGACATTCCAGAACTTGTTCATGTTTAGAAATCTAGTAAAATTGTCGAAGATTAACATTCCCTAACCTCCCGTACCATAGAATGTGATCTGTATCTACAATATTTAAGCACTTTAAATCTTGCTTATTTAGTTTATTAAAATCAATAAAATATATATTCCTTTTTCTATTAGCATAAAATAATATTTTTTTTATTTTAATAATCATGAAATTTATTATCTTCAAATTTAACAAACATGCAAGCATCACAATGTTTTAATATGATAATTATGTTATGTTTTAATCTTTATACAAATAATAATTTAAAAATAATAAAATAAGTTAATATATGAACATCTCCAAAACCTTTAACCACACCTTTAGTATTTTTATCAAAAGTAATAGTACCTACATCATTAGAGATAAAAGATAATAAATTTAAAATTTCACCAGTAATGTACCTTGATCACCCACTATCCATGTACCATGTGACTTTAGAATTCTTCAAGCTTGTTTAAAACAAAGAAAATCAGGTAAAAGGTTATTTTAGAACCCATAAGAGTTTTAGTCCAACTATATTCGAATAAAAATATTTAGGTTCCCATAAAGATGTGCGATATTTATTATATGGTAATCTAGAAGATAAATTTTTAGAAATAAAAGTCTTTGTATGACATAAATATTAAGTAAACATTAATAAAGATTCGTTTTCATAATTCCCTATCCTATAGAATTTAATGTATGTTGTGATATTATTATGATTATGGGAAACCATAATCCTCCTTTTATCTATGCTATAAAAAACTATATCACTATAAGTGTGTGTGTACGACTTATTATCTCTATTCCATGGTGTAACCGTTTTGTTTATCGTACATGTTTTGACTTGTTATTCTTTATTCTATTAATTAGATCATGATTTACTTACTTTAAGAATTTAAAAAATGATTTATATATCATATATATTTAGTATATAAATATAAATATAATATTGATATATGGAATTCAATACACCATTCATGGAGATAGTAAGTCATACATACGCATGAATGTTGCTTCTATTTTCTTATCTTACTAAATGGAAGAATTTAAATAAAAAATATGAATATATATATTATTCCTTTAGAATTATTATGTCATATATTTCATATTTATTCATTATATAAATTTTTATATAATCATTATTGAAATGTTTAATGTGAAAGATGAACCTCATCACGTCGTGGAGACGGTAGACCATACGTACGCACGAGCGATGATATCATTCCCATAATTGTGAAAAATTAAGAATGTAGATGGTATATATTTTTTTCCATAATCAATATCATGTTATATTTATTATTTATATCCATTATATCTTTCCTTATACCCATCCAAATAAATGAGTGATGAAAAACAGATTACACCACGGCGTGGAGACGGTAAGTCGTACGTACGCACGTGTGGTACTTTCATTTTTCATAGGATGAATAAAACATGGAATATGTTTTTTACATAATCATATTAATATCTTAGCATATAGGTGATAGTATAGTTATTACTTTAGACTATAATCGACACATAAAGAGGAAGTAGAATAAGAAACAATTTTGAAAGAGTCGGTAACGAGATTACTTCTTCCTGGATGATCTCCCTCTAGATATCCTCTTAGAGGCACTATAGTTGGTATTTTGAAAATTCCAACGCCTCTAGAATGTTACTAGGAAAGTTTAGAAGATAAATTTATAGGTTATGACTAAGATTTAATGCTTAAGGTTAGGTTAAGAAGTGAGGGAGGAGGTTCCCTTTTTAATTGAGGTGAGGGGTAATTTTGGAAATTCTCAAAATATTAAAATATAATAAGATTATTCTAGATAGAAATACTTAAAAACGAACTATAAATGAAATATAGAAGACATTTTCGACCATATCATTTACCATTATTATTATTTAACATTTTTATGATTTTTAAATAATTTAATAATAAATTAATTCAATAAGATATCATTATTGTCAAATTTAATAATATTTATTTAATCTGACTTCAAATTCATCAAGACAAAGTTAGAATTCAAATATAATGCTTTCACAAATATATCTTCAAGATCTATGAAATTATTTAGACACATTTACTAATAAAAAATATATCAAAATTAATATTATTAAAATCAATTATTCTAATTTTCTATTAATTAAATAAATACTGTTTTAGTATTAAAGAAGCTTTTAGGGTAATTATATAACTTATAAAAATTAAAAATAAATTTCTATAATGAATATAATTTCATTTATATCAAAATAGGCATTTATATTCGTTCATATCTTGATTTTGTCTCTATGTGGACACACAAAACATATTAAATACAAGAGAGTGATACTTTGTAACAATATTTGATTTAAATAATATATAATTTATTTTCACAGACAAGTGTCTATTAAACAACACAAAATCAATCATAATGTGGTAAGGGCCAAATCATATTCATCTAATAATTATTTGAGAAGTTTTGGTTTTATTTTAAACCTTATCATTTTAATTTAACCTTAATTAATCTATTATAATTTTAATTATGCTAACAATATTTTAAATACAAAGTGGTTATAAATTATTACTTATATGGGGTCAATTGTCCATAAATGGACAATTTATGACATTTCCAACCTCATCATAATATATTGGCATTTTTTAAAATATTTTTATGATTTTTAATTAATTTAATTAAAAATTATTTTTATAAAATATAATTATTGTCAATTTTGAAACTATTCACAACTTTGAATTGAAAAATATCAAAAAGATTAAATTCATTTGAAAAAAACAATTCACAAAATATAAGGGTGTTATATGTTCCATTATAATTTCATGTAATTTTAAATGGGGAAACAACCTATCCATCACCCCTCTAAAGCATGAAAATTTTCATGGGAAAGTGTTAGTGGGGATTCCACAAATTTTAGTAGAACATTAAGTCATACCTTGACATGGATTCCCACTAAAATATCTAAGAATAGGTGGACTAAAAGTTACATTAGAAGTTGTAATGGGATTTTAGTGAAGTTCTAGTGGGAATTCATCCTATCAAATATCCCTCTCAAGCTAACAAAATGTTACTAGAAAGTGTTAATAAAGATTCAACAAATTTTAATGGAACTTCCAGTCATCCCTTTATGTGGTTTCCCACTAGTAAATCCAAGAATAAGAGGGAATGAAGTTCCATTGGAAGTTCCAGTGGAATTTCATGGATGTCTTAGTGGTAAAACATCTTGTTAATTACTCCTCTCAAACCTACAAAATATTAGTGGAACTTGTTTGTAGGGATTCGACAAATTTTAGTGGAACTTTTAGTCATTCATTGGGGTGACTTCCCACTAGATCTTACAAGAATATGAGGGTTGGAAGTTCCACTGGAAGTTCCAATAGAATTTAATTGAAATTCTAGTGAGGAAGAAAACTATACATTACCCCTCTAAAGTCGGTAAAATTTTGGTGGAACATGTTGGTGGGGATTCCATAAATTTCCGTTGAACTTTCAGTCCTCCCTTGATGTGACTTCCCATATGAATTTATAATAATTTGAGGATTGGAAGTTCCATAAGAAGTTCCAGTGAAATTTCATGGAAGTTACACTGGAGAAGAAACCTATCAATTACCCCTCTCAAGCTTGCAAATTTTTAGTGTAAAGTATTTGTGGGTATTTCTCAAATTTCAGTGGAACTGTCAGTCATCCCTTGAGTTGGATTCCCACTGTAACTTCCATGAATTGGAGGACTAGAAGTTCCATTGGATGGTTCAGTATAATTTCATTGAAGTTTATGTGGGGAAGCATCCTATCCATTACCCCTCTCAAGTCTACAAAATTTTAGTGAAATTTTGTGAACATATATTGAGGGTATTTTACAAATCACAGTCGAGGTTTCAATCATTATCGAGGTTTCAATCATTACCAAAGGTGGATTCTGCTGTAACTTCCAAAAATAGTGGAAACTAGTACCTCAATCATGCATAAACATGACGTTATAATTCAAATCTAATTTTAAAATGGGTTTTAATAGTTTGAGTAGTTAAGAATGAAAATTAATTAAAATATGAGAAAACTTACAGCTTTAGTGACAGATAATAGTGAAAAGAAATGAAAAATAAGAACATATATTTGAAAATATATATGAAAATGAAAGAAAAGGAAATAATATGATGTAAGAAGATAAAGAAAAACATGACGCTTCATTAAGAATTCAATGTGGTGTCTTTAAAAGGTATTGTAATAGGGAGTTCATATTTTTAATTTTTCATCGTCATACATAAAGGTTTCTTTATTATTGGAGAGAAGGATGAAATTAGAAGGAAAAAAGGAAAAAATAAATGAGTGAAAGATGTAAAAGAAGTGATGAATAGTGGACTTGGAACTATATTGGAGGAGAGGTGGAGGCAGAGGCAATGGTGTAAGAGGAGGAAAAGGTAGAGGTAGAGGCATAGTCGAATTCCAATATAGAGGATGAGGTGGAGGTCGATGAAGAGGATGCACATGGGTAGGGGGATTATCAGTATAACATTAAATTATTAAAGAGTTTACTGACCACTCAGAAAAAATACATTTTTGTACAGAATACATCTTAATATAGAAATACGATTTCATAAAGTAAAGAGAAGAATCTGAAAAAAAAAATAATGTAAATAAAGTAATCTATATTTATTTCATAGAAAAACAACTTTCAGACTACTTATTATGAATCAAAATTCTATGGACTAAACCAAAACTAGACTAAACTACAACACTAACACATGAAATTACTATATTAAAGACTCCATTACACGAACAGTCTTCAACTTATTACCTTTTAGTAAGATAAATCCATTGTAATGAATTTTTCAAATCCACTGCAATGAATACTTCAATGCTCATCTATTGAGGTTTTTCCCTCACACAAACCATCCAAAGAATCAATACAAATGTAATAAAAAGTATTAAATGAGAACAGAAAGGCAACATCAGTGTGGTGGTCACTGCAATACACTTCAGGCTACAATTTGAACCACTGGCTCTTTGTATGAGCCTTCATGATCAGCTCCCAGTTAAAGACCATCACTGTAGGACTATTGTAATATAAAAATGGAAAAAGTGATATTAAGTAATGAAATGAAGTTAATGATGTGTTCAATAAAGATCAAAATGATGATTCAATGGATAATGAATTTTTAACAGATGAACACTTTAATGGAAATATAGATGTAGCAAAATGTTTGGTTCATTTCATAGGATTAATTTCCACCTGGAACATTTCCGTGATTTCATCCCATCCAAGGGACGGTTATTCAAAGAGAAAAAAAATATCAACATGTAGAAATATGTTTTAATCGAAAAAAACTTGAAAACTCATAAATTGGGAAATTTGTTTTACTAGAAAATAAAACAGTGAAAAATCCTAGAATGGTAAATCTATTCAACTAGAGAAAAATTTGAGAAATCATAATGTGGGAAAAATAAACTACTGGAAACTATCATTACATCAAAACATGGATTATCTGTTTTAATGTATATAAATTTCCATCAAGAATATTGATTTTATGATTTTTTTAATTTCATTACAGTTTATTAATAAACTCTAGTATAAGTAAACATAACAATGAATAAATATTTTGTAATAGGACATTTGAAACTAATGGATTTCAAAAAATGTGTCTCTATAATGGATAAGTACTTCAAGTCAAACCTTTAGTCAACTTTTTATATTTTTTTCTTTAAGTTATCCTTTATCAAAATATCAAGATCGGTGGCATCAGTTGATGGTGGTGTAGAGTCAGCAGTTTGTAATTTGTAGAATCAAATTCTTTCCAGTCAAATCAAGTGACAAACCTCCTCCATCTTCCCAATATCAATATCATATCTGCAACTCCTCTCCCATCAAAAATGTATTGATATTAAAAGTTAGTTTGTAAAAAAAATATCATAAAAACATGTACTTGTAGATAGCCCATGAACATTTGAAGACCTCAATACCATCAATACCATGGTGTTGAGTAACTAAAATTGTATTTAAACATGGACCTATAGAGTGGTCTCAAAAAGTTTGAATCGCATCCTATGTTCCTTCATTAAATTAAAAGTGCCTAAAAAACAAATAAATGATTTTAGTAACTTAAAAATCCATTGTATTCATATTGTATTGCAAACTATAAATATATGATATTATATATTTGTTAATGAAATTATCACATGTATATTATATATGAACATTGAGAATATATGGCTGAATGGGAGAAGTTTCCTTCTCTTGGTTCTAAACAGGATAACTCAAGGAGTGAATGAGAAAAAGATAAAAGTAATGTTAAGTTTGAGACATTATGAGGGAATAAATGTACAGAGAAGCACTCTGTTAATGACCAAATCAAGTCATTTCAGAACATTGATACTGCTATAATCATAAACTTCTCGAGAAGAAAAGGATCCAGGGATGCATGGAAACACAATCCATACTAGGGTTATCAAAACAATATATTTTTTTAGAAAATTCCTACAGCTCAGTACACTGAACCTATTTAATATTAGTAGAAAAAATGTTATTCATGGTTAAGTTAAAGTCAATGTAATGTCTGCCATGCCTTATTTTATTCTTATTCCACCATATGATACACCAGTCCTTAGTAAAATCTATCTAAAATATATTCATTAATTGGGAATATCTCTCCTAGGTGAAATAGAAATCAAGAATAGTACTGAAATTGGATTTATTAATATACACTTCAAATAGATAAGTCATTATACTCTACACTAATTAGATACCTACAGCTTCATGAACATATTTATATTGGAATACAACATATGAATTAATGTGTCACTACCATTAAATCAAATCCCATTAATTACAATAAAGAAATAGTAAAGATGATATGAAGAGGAGAAGTATCTTCCAAACCTATTTACGGACTTGATTATACAAAGTAGGAGCATAATGTAATGTATAAATTTGTATAAAGGGGTGTAATGTATATAGTACTATATACTGTTAAAGTGTATGGAACATTCTGTATTTTTAAAATTTGAATACAGGAGTGTAATGTAGGTTAAAAAATTTTATGACATCAAACAATGTGCATGTATGTTTAAAAAATGTGCACTATGGATGTGTATGTATATTGAAGTGTAATCTCGCCACTATTTCTATTAATTTTTTTTGTTTCGTTCTACATACAAGTATGAATTTTACTTGGAAGAAACATCCATGTTGATCTTGATCCAACCAAGATAAGGAGGATGTTAAGAATAAAATATAAAGCCATTATAATTCATGAACTGACCCTGAATACCCAATCTATCATAACTAGTGAGATCCCAGATGGAGTTCCCAGGCAATTGTGTCTTCAAATATGTACCCACCTAGATAGAAGAAAAAATGATATTCATGGAACCATATCCCAACATTATTGATGCTAAGGTAAGGACAATATTGATGGAACTTGATCCCAACTTTTTTGATGCTATGGTAAGGACAATATTGATGGAACCTGATCCCAACTTTTTTGATGCTAAGGTAAGAACACTATTGATAGAACCTAATGCCAACTCTTAAATGTGGTGCATGTTTTTTTATGACATAAAGTGGTCCCTGTATAAATTCATCTAAAACAATGAGAATACATGCATCTAAAACAATGAGAATATGATGACAGAAAAAACATAGGATAAATTAGATGTAAAGGAATTTATAATTTTTTAGGATGGAGAGTTCAAATCAATATCAACTGCATTTACAAAAAACATTTTTTCACACAATGAAATAAAAAGTGGAAGAGAAATTAAATAAAGACCAATGGTTGTATAAATAAATATGAGAAATGTGTAGTTGATTCCTGTATGACTGAATATTGTATTCAACCAAAAGTCATAATAGAAGGTTGTATCTAAGGTACATATTATCCAGATATTAACCTACCTAGTAGTAAAAATGTATGTCCCTTCTTGAGATCTCGATGGAATGAATCCTCAATGAGAATTCTCAATCTTCACCTTTGGCCACACCAGAAGTCACATGACTTGAAAGAGCAGCTTAATGGGATAAAATATCATAATAAATTTATATATAGTAATTATGAAATTATTATAGTTTTTTAAAAACATACCCCACCCATACTTTTAATTTTTTCATTAGAGTTGTCTGCAAAAGTGACAAGGACACCATCACATGTATTATGTGATAGAAATTTACAAATATAAAATTCCATATGCTTGGAGAATCCACTATCTAAGTACCATTATTATGTGATACATTCAATAGATATTTCTGATAATTAATCAATGAATATGTTGTTTTGGAACCGAAGCCAACATGGGTCCAATTTGGTTAGTATTATAAAATTTTGAAACCCATATGGATTTAAATAATTTATTATATTATTTATTCAAAAGTAAATAATTAGAAATATATGTTTTGGTATTCAAAAAATATTTTATAAATATCATGGAAAACTCATTGGCATAATTCCCTCACATTCTTCATTTAAAACATGTTACACTTGAAATACTTCATTTCTTGCATTCAATAAAAATAGTGTTATTTAAGTTAGGAGTTAAAATATTGTAACTAAAGACAAATTTATTATCATTTAATTTCAATAAATATATCATTTTTAATACCATTTTTACCATTAACAATGGTACTTAATTCATTTTTAGATTAACCACTTCATCTTTGAATGCCATGTTTTTCTTTTGAATAGTTTGAAAATATATAAAGGCCTTTTCCTGTATACAAGGGAGAGTATTTATATGTTTCTTATTTTCTTTTTTATATTTCATACATTAATTTTCCACTTATGTTAAATCATAAAAATTGAATTTAAATCATTTATCTTGAATTTTATCATTAACAACCATAAAATCTTCAATTCATTCATTTTCATCTATTTGTTTAATCATTTTCAAATCTTGATCTTCACAAGACTTATTATTCCGAGAATTATAGATTTCCCAATCCTCACATTTAATTTTAAATGAAATATTTTTGTTTGAAAAAATCTTGTTCCTTGATTTTAACTCATTAAAATTTTAAATTAATCATCCTATATCAATAATTAATTCTTTTATTTCATTACGAATTTTATTTGTTTTCTTAATTTTTGAATCAATGTAATATGATGAATTAGAAAATCTTTTAGATTCATTTCCAGATAAATAATTGTTATGAATAAAATCATAAGATGTTAAATGAGTAGAAAGGGATTTATTTTCCTCATTCTCAATACCCATCAGGGATCTGTTCCATTTCTTCTATCCACATTCAAAATTATTATTATTGTCAAATATATCTAAGCACTCCCAACCTCCAAATAGAGATTTCTTCCCTTTACTTCTTTTATCATTGTATTTCATTGGATGTTTGAGTATATGGAAATCCTTTCTTATATGACCTTTCTTCCAACAGTCATAATAAGATAATTTATAAATACCAATATTATTGGTAAAATTACCTTTTCTATTTTATTTGTTGAATTTATTCTCGAATAACCTCTTCCTACCATTGTTTTTCATATACATGAAAACATTATTACTAATGTATGAAATCTCCTTGTCACTATCCTAGAACTCAGATTCATAGGAATCATAGGTATTAATAATTTTATATTTAAATGTGATACCTTTTCTTTTGGATGATTCCTCATCAGCAATGTTCTTTAGCTCAGGCTCATTTTTCAGTAGGGAGCCAATCAGTTCATCAAGAGTGTATTCCATGAAGTTCTTAATTTCATTAAGGGAAACCGTCATTGAATTCCATCTCTTTGGAAGCACTCTTAGTTCTCCTACCACTTGGGAAGTGTTTTCCTAGGGTTCACCATGAAAATTCTTCCCATTTGTGATGCTCATAAACCGATGGAACATCTGGTTCATAGATTCTCCATCACCCATATTTAAATCGTGATATTCATCTTGGATCATTAAAAACTTAGTTCCCTTGATATTATAAGTTCCATTATGGGTAACTTGTAGAATCCTACATATGTTATGGGTAGTCTTACAGGATGATACATGGTTATATACACACATACTAGTAGCACAATAAGAAATATTTTTTACCATGTAATTTAACTGATATCTCATCATGTCACTGCTAGTTTGAGTCTCTAGATTGACAGTAGGTAAATTCTATTTTTTTCTTCATAATAGACTAGTGTTCAACACATAGTTTCTTTAGGTAATCTTAAATTATTTCATTCTAGTAACCATAGTAACTCCCATCAAAGAATCGGGTTTTTTTGGCATACATCCATCATTGTTGTTGATACCTTCCATTATAAAAGAATTTTTTTCATTTGATTATTAGACTATTAATTCTATAAATTTGGGTTAGTATAGCGATAATAGATAAGCAGTGCCAAATTTGAAAAATTCTGTAAAGAAAAAAACCCAAACCTAATACCAACTATTGGATCATTATAAGTATAGAGAAAATACATGGTCTGAATAGTAAATTTAAAAATATAAACACAATTAAAAAAAATACCAGTGTTTATAAAAACATCAATTTTTTTGAGTGTAGCTTTATTTCTAAAGAAATCGATGCAGTAATAAAATGGAAATAATACCATAAAATAGAATTTAAATAGATTTTCAGATCTAAAGATCATAGCCTACTAATCAATCACCTTTTCTCCTCAAGGATATAAGTACCCTCAAAACCTCACATATAAAGGTTTGGTAACCTATTTCAGACATTTCACTTTACAATATATAGAGGCACAACTGAGTCATTACTGCAGGATGATACCCTTGTATGATTCCATGACATTTGTTTGGGATTCACAACCCTAGACTTCCTTTTGTGTGGTAGAATAACCAGAGAATGAGAAAACCTTCTTCTGAATGGTAAAAGATTTATTTGGACACTAAATAAGTTCCAACAAAAGATCAAGGAATTACACAATGTAAACAAATATAATAAACACCAGAAGATAATCTGATAGTTGTTAATTTATGTAGCACATGATCTTAGGACACTTGAAGGAATAGATGTAGATGATTTATACCTTAATGTGGTCACAATAGATTATGTATATCACATATGATTATGAAACAAATTTAAGTGGGGAAAGAATTTGAAGTATCACAATGTTCTAGATATATTTGGTTTTTGTATATTATTTTCGAATGATATGCATGGCCCTATTAATTAGAGTCCCTTTGAATGGTTCTCCAGTAACATTTAAACTGAATCCACAAACCATGTATCTATATTTTCTCACTACATGAACCTTGTTAAAAAATAAAATAAATAACTCTGTTTGAGCATGGATTAAAAAACATGGTGAATTCAAAAAAAATGAAACTTAAATCACATTTAAATATTAGTAAAAAATTTAATATAATTACTAACACAATTTAACCAAAATTATAATTAAAAAAACTAATGAATTAATTAATTTATTTGTCTTTTTAAAACATGAACCAAAAGTGAATTAAAATAGAGAAACATATGACATATTGTCCTGCTTGTATACAGTATTATAAAAACACATTAAAATAATTATGTCAATCATGAAATTATAAAACCATAATTAATGGCAATTTTCTAACACTCAAATAACAATATTTATGAAATGAAATTTTGATGATGAAATTTTAACTTAGTAAATTTATCTACCAGTGGATTAGAAATGGTTACCCTTTTGACATACTATTATGAATTTAAACTAAAATAAATCAAGTTTTAAAAATATAAATACATCATGATTATCTATGATTGAAAGGTAAAAAATTTAAATAATAATCTTTACTCACCATGGGAATTAGTCCATGGTGAATCGTAATTTTAGGTTCTATTGGTAGGTTGCATTGGTAACACACATCAATTGGTCATGTTCGTAGGCCACATCGGTGACTCGTGTTGGTAGGTCATTTCGGAGACTCATGTCAGTAGGTTACATCAGTGACTCATGTTGGTAGGTTATGCTGGTGACTAAATTTGATAGGTCACATTGGTGACTCATATCGGTAGGTCACATCGGTTACTCGTGTTGATAGGTCACATCAGTGACTCCTATCGGTACATGATGTCACTGACTCGTGTCTAAAATAATATATTCAAAAATTTAATGAACACAAATTTTTCACGTAATTTATCAATACGTATTTTAAATGGTAAAAAATTAATATACAAGTTTTACATAATTCTAAAGCCTAACAAAAACATACTCGAGAAACTAGGCAATTAACACCCAAAATAGTGAAAATTAAGTAAAATTACTAATGAAAAGTAATAAATTATTATAAGAAGATAATATATTATATCCTAAATATTAATATATTTCTATAATAATTTATTAGCTTGATTTAAATAGTTATACATGTTTATAAATGATGTTCACCCCAAAAGAAATTCAAGGAAATATATTATTTTCTCACTCTTCATTTCGTGAGGCATACACCATTTTCACCACTTATCTCATTGTTTTGGTTTATGTAATACCCCTATTTTTACATATATTTTTTACTTTATATTTTATTTTATTAATTGGTTAAATATCGAATATTTTGTTCTCTCTACTCAATAAGGATATTAGAGAAGGCATATTTTTTATTAAATAAATCAATTATTTGATATATATGGAATTCTTTGGTATTTTATGAAATGTGTTGGGTAAATTTTAAAGTAATCCCTATATTGAGTCACCAACATGACCTACCAATAAGACCTACTGACATGAGTCACCAATGTGACCTATCGAAACAAGTCACCGACATGACCTACCGACACGAGTCACTAATGTGACCTACTAACATGAATCACTGACATGACCTACCAACACCAGTCACTGATATGACCTACCAACATGACCTAGTAACATTGGAAAATCCATTAATGATCATAACCAAAATGTTATAAATTTCCTTGTAAAATGTCTTGACAGTAGAGATAAGTTAGGGAAAAACAAATCAGTTTTTACTTATAATATTATAAACCATCTTGTCAAAGGTATTGATGGTAAAGGTACAATGTACCCAAGAAACATGGCGCCCGATAATTATGAATTCATTTTATTGATAATTTCATTATTTTTATTGTTATTATCCATTGGTTTTTTTCTTCGACATTATCTATAGATATATCTTATTCTCAGTTTACTAATTAAATGGACTGTGTTTCAGTTACAAGCCTTTACACATTGATCATTCCTTATCCATTTATTTGAATGGAATGTTTCCCTAGTTATATACCATTAAATATTGATTTATTACCACTGTTTCATTATTAAATCCTTTATATTTAACCCTTACTGATCATTTTAGTTCAACTTTATTTTGTTTTATTTTCTCCCATTTATGAAGTGATCATTGAATGAGTTTTTTGGGAATCAATTTACTATATTTTTCTATGTATTATGTTTGAAAATCTATTACCAAGGTAAAATGGGTTCCATGAATGTAATATAGTTTTACAATACACTTAAATTCATCGGTCTATATAGACTTGATTCTTTGTAATCATTATAATGACATAAAGTAAGGAAGATGATCTAGGATTTTGGGGTTGGGGAGTTACATATTTGTTATGAATAGGGATTTATGTTCACTCCCTTACATCTGTTTTTAACACCCTTAGGTGAAATCTACAAGACACACAATATTCAGTGACTAGAAAAAACACTATTGATGTGTCCTCCTCATTGTGTATGGCAGAAGCTAGGGTCAGATGATAGTCATGATTAAAAGAAATAGATGAAGCTCTCCAAATTTTATCTTGAAATATTTTGAAGACACACTAATCCTCATTCCTTATGTACCCAACATAGTGGAGATAATTGTTTTCACATTAAAAGAATAAACTTCAATAGTGTTTTGAAATGGTGATGGTGTAACACCCTGAGATTTTATAACACACACACACACATATATATAAATATATATATATATATTCAAAATTAATATTTTGATCAGTAGCTTGCTAAAGAACATCACTAAATTAAAATGAGTCACTTTATATTAGATGAATATTAATATAAAAAAATATGAATTATAAAACCAATATTAAATAAAAATATTTAAATTAATTAAAAATTCATATAAATAGTGTTAAGAATGCTTAGTATTTTAATGTTTAATTTTTTAAATAAATACAGATTCACTTTATATATTGTATTAGTGTTTAAAATTATTATTTATAAATTATAGTATTTTATATTTTTAAAATAACGTCATTTTTAATTATTTATGTCAAATATATCATGGGGTTAATTTATGAGATATTTAACAAATAATTTATTTTCAAATGGATAGTGAAAACAATATATATTTTTATAATATCACCACCATTTGGACATTAATGTAAATGAAACAAGTTCTTAATAAAAAAAAATATATTTATCAAATATCATCAATCATTTAAAAATACTATATTTAATCTATAAAAAACATGATTAATGTTTTGGAAACAAAATTAATATTTCACCCCAAAATCTATTTTTATTCAATAATATTATAAATTAGATTCATGACTAACAGAAATAAAATCTAAAAAATTGAGTCAAAATTTTAAAAAAAATCATGTTTTTTAATAAGTTTAATATCCTTTTTATGTTTAAATGTATGATTACTAAGATTAAAGGTAATTACCATTATAATGGTCAAATGGATACTTTAAATGATTTCCTTTATTAATACGATTCAATTTTTATATCATCTATTAAATTTAAAAAATTCACATACTAAATTTTATATAAATTTTAAACATATTTAACGATATATTATCTCTCATTATTCAGTAATAATTATTGTTTTTGAATATGAAAAATAATATTTGAAAATATAGGGGTTTTAAACAAACAATTCTTCTATGTATTAAATGTTTCAATATAATAGGTAATATTATATTATTCAGGAGTTGAATTATATTATATGTGGATGAAATTTAGGTTTATAAAACAAATAATTTTCTGAGAAGGTTGATTTATATGGTTGAAAAATCATATATTGATTAGTTAAAACCTAGTTAGAAATATTTAAAGGAAGATTGTAAAGTGTAAAACTCTAATGGTAAAAAGATTAAAACAGGTTTGTGAGATGATTTTGAATTAGTGATAGAGTATTTATAGAACATATTACCCCCAAAAATTAATTATTTATCACTTTTGGATCTATTGAACTTTGAATATTGTAATTACATTATTTAATAGTGGCATCTGAGTGGATTCCCCCTCTCAACTCTGATGATCTAGGGTTCCCTCAGTGGAGATTCAGAGGGGAAGGAATATGTTTTGTCTCATCTCCCCCTTCCCTATAATCTTTCTCTTCCCTCCTTGCTATTTTTTTTATTTTTCTTGGCACAGGATTCAACAACTAGTTTTTGTGGTATTGGTCAAGTCAATTTTCTATGTTGGTTCTAAAGTCCGATTCAAACGTGACTTTGGCTTCTAGTTACATCACTACTCTCCATATTGGTTTATAATGGTTGTTTCATGGAGGCTCTGGTATGTATTTTCTAGTCTTTTACTGGGTTTTAAGGATGTGAATCAATTTATGGATTTTTTCTCAGTCGTAGTAGTTCATATAAGTCAATGCACATCGACAACGCAGGGTTTTGGTTTTGTTTCTTCTATGAAGGTCTGATGATGAGGATTTATCGAAGGGTTGATGGTCTTGGATTCAGTCTTGAACATTGTTCCAGAAATTTTATGATCAATATATACACTAATGTTTTATTACATCACTCATTCCCAGGTCATTCAGCTATGATGGATCCTAATGAGGTTTCGGATTTTTCTAGTGGGGTGGCGGATAGGGTTCTAGGAGGTGATTCATTCATTGGATTTTATTATTCTTCTATGATTACATGACGGTTTATCTTGGATTTATTGATAATAGAATAATGTTTTTTTTGGTGTATATAATTATTTGAATCTAGTTTTAGTTTCTTCATGGTGGTGGTGGAGTGGTTTCATCCAATGATCTATGGTGGTCTGTTATAGTTTTTTTACAACGGCAGCATTTGGATCTGGTGGGTGGTGCTTCATGTTTTTTTTGAAGCTTAATTGACTGCTAATATGCATCGGTCTGATTTACTTTTATGTATAGTTGTGGAGTTCCTATGAAGGTGTAAACAATGTGTCTTATGGTGATGATATGAAGGTGTTATATCGAGCTCTCACTAGTGAAGGTGAGGGAGACTTGTACGATGTTAGGTGGTACAATGTGAGGTGTTTAGTAAACTAGGGTGGTTATGAATGTGGTGTTTGGATTTTGAATTTTAAAATCTATATTTTAAAAGTTTTTAATTCAGTTAGTGATTTTTTGGGGATGTTGCTGATGAGGAATTGATGACTGTAAATTCATAGTTTTCTTGATCAAGCTTTATGGATTTTGATGTCTACTGACATTTATGTTTTTAATATTTTATCTATTTGAATTATGAAATGTGGTGTTACCACAAAACAATAAAGTTTATTTTTTAAAATCAAAATAATATATTTAGAGGGTGATCTATTATTTAGATATAATGGTTGTTCACAACACTTCCTTTTTCTTCACATCTAATAGGGGATCACTTCCACCCTCATAGAGTTAAAATCAACGTTGAAATTTACCTAATACGCTTAATAACTGTTCTCTCCTATAAATTGAAATTCATGACCTAAATACCATTTTCATTCTAATATATCCTAATTTATTCATTTATAAGGATACATTACATAGAAATCCATGTACCTAAAAGGTTTATTTCATAATCATTATCCTTTTCATCATAATTTTCAATTCTAAAACTATCCTAAACAAAGTAATATAGTGACTTCTATATAATTAGATTACATAGTTGTTATTATATTATTGTATCAACCCATATATATTCCAATTTATCCTCTATTAAAAACAATTTAATGTTAGTCATATAATCTTTTGCAATACTCCATCAATGAAATGACATTTTATGTTTTTAACCACCACCTCTATTATTTGGTTATCAGGATGGAATTAAAGAATCACTTTGAAATATATTATATAATTATGATGTTGAAGATAGAATTTATTATCCACCTTAATTAAAACATATTTATTATTAAATTAAAACATTATCAATGTATTATAAGGACTACTGCCTTCATAATTTAATGGTTTCCATTTTTCAACTTGATTTTCATTATTTATTCAAACCCATTAAAATCAGTTTCAAAAAAATAAAAATAATATCATTATTCAACTATGATAATTATTTTATAAATTCTCATAAACATAATCACCAATGGGGAAATTATTTGTTCTTTTTTAGGTTGGTTTAACAACCTACATGAATGGAACTATTTTTTATTTATAAATTAATTATTATTATATAGATCTGACTTTTTTTTATTTCGTATTAAGCATGTTATTAATATATCATCTTATGTCTATAAAATTACCAAAATAAGTGGATTTTGATTCTATGTTTAAAATAAATAACTAAAACTCTTATTTAATAAAATAATACCATTATAAATAAATATATGTTATCTATTTCAATACTATAAATATTTATGGAATTATGAATGTGGTATCAAATAATAACATCATAATGCATTCAAAAAACAATTAATGTAAATAGTACTCAATATTATAATGTGTTATAACTAAAAAATATATTTATAATATATTATCATAAAAATTTATATAAAAGTTATTATATATGAATATGTTTTTAAAATTGTATATTATGATATTTATGTTGTTTATGTGATTAAGGAAAATTTGTAAAATTATAAAATTATTTTAAATGGTTCTGTGTATGAAATTTAATTTCTTTCATTATAATTTTTATTGAACACTTAGATATCATTTATATGGTTTGATTACTATATAAGTATTTTAGGTTGACATATTCATCTAATTAATGAGGTAAGATTTACTTGTTCGTATTTTAAATTCTGTTAGAAATTTTTGATATTGTGTACCATAAGTTCATTTATATGGTGTATTCACTTCCCTTCTACATTCATGTATAATGAATATCTTTAATTTCCTAATATTTGAATATCCATTTAATTTTAACCATATTATATTTTTTTATTCTTATGTTACAATTATTGTAAGGATTTATTCTTCAATATAATATTCAAATCGTGTTGTTTTGAAAAATAATCCATCTTGAGAGTTTTCATTCTATTTATTTCTAAAACACTCATCATTTTATTTTCATATGATTAATTCATTCATTTTATATGTATTTTCACTTTTAATATTCGCTCATGACTCATTATCTACTTGTTTTTTAGAATCTGGCACTACCTCTTATTTTATTTTTTGTTTCCTCCTCTTCAATTACCATATTCATTGATTTATTTTATAAATTATCTTATTTAATCCCTAATTATTTATTACAGTCAAATTATACTACCTTTATCATCCTTTAATGTTTTAATAAAATGGTCAATATTTCTTTCCTTGGTTGTTTTCATCAATGTGTGAAAAGAATATCCCTTTTGTACTTTCCTTATGAATACTTATTTCAATCGTTTTTTATTTTTCTATGAAAAATCATGACTATGTATTCATTTTTTTCAATAAAAAATTATATTGTAAAAAAATCCTTTCACACATATTATTTCATGATTCATTACATAAATATCCATTAATAAAAAACAAGGATAAAAATATCCTACTGTCATTAGAAGACCATATCTATAATATAATGGAAACTAAAACACGGAATCCTTATTTTATTCCGCATAGTGGTCACATAAAATAAATTTATGCTTACGAAAACACATAGGGTTATCGGGGGTATGAATGAATGAAATTTGTGACCTAAAAATTATAAAAAGTGAATAATAATTATAAAAAACATATTGTGTGAGTAAAAGGTGTAACATGATATCATTAAATGGAGGGAACATAAATAATCATATTGAATAATAATTTGTTGAAATTGATATCATATTATCATAGAAATGAAGGAAATGTGAAAGAAACATAAAATATGACATAAACATCTGTTAACCATAACTTTCAAGACAATATCACATGGTGTAAATAGTCCCATAATGGATAAGGTTCACTCCTAATTCCTATAATTGACATATCATGAGACTAAATCATTAAGTAATGAATTGGTGGGATATATATTTACAAGCCACCCATTACATCCATATCATGTAAATACATATGTATTCATCCTAATGACATTATACCTAAGGAATAAATATATTAATTACACATGGAAAGAAACTTTGTTGCATTGTATTGGATCATATCATAATCAAAGAGGATTCTTAAATAAAAAATTTGAGAAATAAACACATGGCATGAATTACCCTATTATTGGAAGGGAGAATCCTTTAGTTATATATGTGTGAGGCACATATATATAATTTGGATTCATTCCATAACTATATATTGAGAAAAATTGAGTTTTAGAGAGAATGGCCATAACCTGATGAAAAGGGTAGTTTAGAGATATCCTTTACCTCAATGCTAACTTGTTGCATGCATTCATTATCGCCATGAATAATAATATTATGTGGATTATTTAAATTAATAAGATAAATATTCCTATTTTTTCACTTTATATAATTTATTAACAATTCATATTCTATTTAGTAATCTTTTAGGTTTGTTTTTGTTGATTTTATGATACGTGTCTCATATTTCCAAAATCAATTTGGTATGTCAAATATGGTAAAAAAGAATATTATTTTATCATCCCTAGAATAATAATAAGGAAATCATTATAATTTTTATACAAAAATTAAAATTTTAAAAACAATCATGATATATGGTTAGAAAAATGAAATACATTACAATAATGGATAGAGTTGTTCATATATATATGCATGAATGACATTTCAATTTTTCAAAGATCGTGATGGAGAAAATTAAGTGTTATTTCATTCTATAAAAATTATAATTATATGATAATTTACATAGTATTTATTTCAATACATTTACATATAGCATCCATGGGATGAGGTAATAAAAATCAAATCACATCACTTAGTGGGGTTATAGTCCAATATACACACAAATTATGTTATCATTTTTCAATGGATGGTATGTTAACGAATTAAATGATATTTGAAATATTAATAATTTTCAATAAATCTGTACTATCATATATTAATAATAAATACATCACCATAATCAATTATGGTAGGCCATTATAGAAATCAAATTACATTGGTTTGCAAGGTGGAAGTCTGATGTACAAATAGAAGATGGTTTCATTTCCTATTTGATGGAAGAGTAGTTGATTTTAGGTTATAAAATTTTAATTATAAAAACGAAATATATGGGGGATTATATTTTAATTATTTCGTCATTATTTATTAATATTTTAAGAAGGTGTGTGGAGAAATTGAACAAATTTTCTCGATTAAGAATGATACCTCTTCTTCATACACCAACATTAAGATTATAACTAAAGCGTAGATAGATTGTAATTTTGATAACGAAGATGCCAATATAATGTGGAAAGGGGATTAATTAAGGAAATTTTGAATTTTTCCCAAATAAAATGCATTTTTATGTCAGTAAAGTATATGAGAGGGGGTTCCCTTTTATATGGGAGGAGGAGTGGTTTCCTTAAAATACCCAAACTATTCAGTAATGGGTTGACACTCTTAATCATGGTGTCAAAAAAATTGATAGTTAATGGATTGGAGGAGTGATATGGAAAAAACACACCTCCACCATTAAAAAATATGTTTTAAACATTTTTATTCCATTTACCTATTTAGTTATACCCCCTCGATAAACTGGTATTAACATTAACCGTTATAACAAATTTTTATTATTTTTATTATTCACTAGAAACATTAACATGAAGATATTATATAATATTATTTATCATAATTCAACATATTTAATCAATTTTATCAAATTGAATTAACGTATTTACCTGAATTTATTGGAAAAAAATTCTTGTTAATGTGTTGAAAAAATGTTTTTCAAGAAATGTATTTTTCAAGTGTAAGATCATCTTACATTAACTGTATAATAATTAATCATAAATAAATTAATTAAAATTGATATTTAAATAAATATATATATATATATGTAATCCAAATAAATAATTCAAACCATCCCTCTATATAGGTTATCTTAAATAGTTATAAAGTTGAAACATAATGTTCTTTCAAACAGTTTTAAGAAAAATTTATTAATGCATAAAAAATAAATTACATTAAAATTAATTATAAAAATTATTTAAATATAAATAATAGGATTAAATATATCTAAATATTACTTCTATTACTTTATAAAATGTTATGATAGTAATGTGACTTTTATATTATTGTATTTATTAATAAGATATGATAATTTTATCAAAAATCATTATTTTCAACTATTTACTAAAAATCAATAAATTCCAAAAAACCCAAAAATTATTCCCTAATTTAATATAGATATCATAAATTAAAAAAAATTAATTTTATAAAATCAATTTTTTTATGTTTCCAAAATTATTCATAATATTTTTTCACAAAAAGAAAGAAAATCATTTTTTAAGAGATCATATTTTTTTTATGAATAAGAATATTTATTAAATAATTATTGGTTATTTACTTATAATATTAAATTTTTGTAATATTTTTGAATCTAATCATAAGTTAGATAACACTACTTATTCTTTCGAATTTAATCTCTAGGTTATAGTGGTCAGATTTAAATAATCATGGTTTTTTTGGGTTTCGAGTTGTGGGCCACATAAGTTATCGAACATATGTTTCCCATTTTTAAACATATGGTTCTATATTATTTTCATGTTAAGGAATTACACACCCAAATTTTCTTATTATATGGTAATGTGAAAACTTTTGTGGTTAATTATTCTTCATCTCCACTTTTGGGTCCCATGTTGGTTCCCCAAACCTGAGGTTTCATCACAACACGTTGACCAGGTGAGTTATATTGTTTTATAGATCATTGTCCATTATCAAATATCATTAATTAATGTTCCTCATATGAATGGTGTTTCACTAGTAGTACCACCTATGGATTCAGTACTTATGAGGGGTTTTTATTTTTTTCCTCAAGAAGAATACATGGACTGCATCATGTACATGAGATAGGTTAGTCGAGAGTACTAGTTGATGGCCAACCACTCTAATTCTTTCATGTATCTCAAAGATGATTATTTGTATAGTACTATTATTTCCATTATTCTTAATCCTAGTGAAATTATTCAACAGTGATATAAAATGAAAAACATTATACATGACATCAAACTCTATGCCTCATCAATTATTGTTTAGATATATTTTCTATCAACTTTTCATGGATTTCAGATGATTTGGAATGGTCTCAACTTCCATATCATCTCACTATAATGATTAGGTCCCATAAAAAGTTTCCTTCTAACATCAGCCTAGCATGTCAGGGTCTAACACTAATCCCCATAAAAAGACTCATAAGTTTTAATTTTAAATCTATAATGGAAGCTATTGATAGAAGATAACTCTACTGTGGTAATGTGATGATCCCAACACCCTTGGGAATCCAATGAACAAGATAAATTCATAATCCTCTTGAGTTTGGATGGCTCCCTTTGAATGAAAATCCATATTAAGGTTATAAGTAGTAATAAAGATGATTTCTTTATCATATTATTGATTAGTGCTTGTCTAGAACATTGAGTTAATCCTCAGATCTTATTCTGATACAATGATTAATGGAACATCATGAAAATTTTTAACTTCCCTTTTTTATATCATAGTGAGTTGGTTGAGAAAGAAATATTTCTACATCATCATTAAACAATTGGTTATCACATTTCCATTTCATATTATTATAAAACCCAAAACACTCCTTCAACCATAATTTCATACAATAAAATGTTCCGCACATGAAGTCATCATGAGTATTGGAGTAATGATTGGACCCTTTTTAACTCCTTTAGGCTCTCAACACGTTCACTAGTCTACGTAAACTTTAAAAAAAATTAGAAGTTAGATTGGATAGAGGGTTTGAAAATCATGATAAGTCCCTAAAAATCATAAGTAATACTTAAATATTTCAATGAAATATGTGACTCTAATAAAGATACTATTCTCGGACACTCCTCAACCACCGTTTTCATTAATGGGTCCATAGGTATCCAATTATTTCATATAATGTTCCCCATGAATGATACTTCCTTCATATAGAACTAATCTTTTATATTCATTTAATATAGATTTTAATTTTGAATCTCTTTTAGAATATAACTGAAATTCTCTCAATGATCCTTTTTTACTTTGGAGTATATTAGAATATCATCTATAAAGATGAACATAACATCATTGAGGTAATCTCTGATGAATATCTTCTTTAATTTCATAAATAATACTCTATTGTTAGTGAGTCTAAAAGGAATCAATTTGAACTCATATTTTCCAAACCTTGTTCAAAATGACGTTTTTGGGATATATTCCTTCTTGACACATAATTTTTGGTATCTTGACTAAAGATCTGCCTTAGATAAATTCTGATCCAAATATAGTTACTCAAGAGTTGAATTTATCTATGGAAGGAGATCATTCCTGATTATCTTGATTTTTAGATGTTTAGGATAATCAATGTAGAGTGTAATTGACCAATATTTATTCTTGATGAAGAGGAATGGTGTACCTCACTATATAGCACTTGGATATATTAAACCCCTTTTAGATTAAATTATAACTTCCTTTTCATCTCATATAACTCAATGGTGTACATTGGGTTAGGTTTCATCGATATGGGTAGAGATCTATGTATATGTTCAATTAAGAAATAAAACTCTCAGTAAGGAGGAAGACTATGAAACTCTTTAGGGAATTCATGAGTAAAATAATTCACCGTGGGAATGACTCTAAGAACAATTATCTCTTTTGTATATATAATTTGGGATAGATATGATTGGTTATAATGAAATAATATCCATACATTAGATGATGATACAAATAATAATCATCATCATCCTTAAACTTTTATAGAATTAGAGGGTGAGTCATGATATAGAGGATGATTAAATTCTCTCACCATTTTAGTTATATCTATATCATGAAATCTATACAACTAGAAATATTTTTAATGTTTTACTAAATAATGTATGAAATTATTTTATGAGATGTTCATCTTGAAAATTAGGATAAAGGATGAGTTATGTTCTTGGGATACAATAATTAACCCATTCATCGTCATCACTGATAACAAAAATTCAATTTTTTAAGGTGTTTCTTGAATAGAATCCCTAAATATTTGTGATATGAATGAATGTGTAGAACTAGAATTCAAAACGATGTTTTTAATTATTGAATAAATAAATAGTATACACACCACCACTTCACTGTTGGTACCCTCTTATGCAGTTGTGATGGAATAATCTCACCCATTCTCTCTCATCCATAGTGTTTTTTATGTTAGTTTTCAATGTATACCAATTTCTATGTGCATTGAATCACATAGTGTCATTATTCCATATCTTTGAAACATTAGGCAATAGGATGTATGTTAGATTGATAATTACTTTAGTCCATTTAACTATTGAGTTTCTCCCATTAGCAATAACTACATAGGTGTCCTTCCCTCCCACACTTAAATCGCTTCATAGTCCCCTTTGGGAAATTACGTGGATGCTTCTTCCCACACATTTGACTAGTGTGTTGTTGCATATTCTTTCCATCATTATATTTATTTATCATATAACTAGAATTAATTTCCCTTATCCTTTTATTTCTCTATGAGAACACTGTTATTAATTGATCCCCATTTGTAAATTTATGGATCATAACAAAATTTACTTATTGGTATCGATGTCTTGAATTTCAACTTATTTTCATAGAAAAGGGTTTATCCAACCAAATAATAATTCAACATTACATTTAAGGGATATTAAAAATCTATAGGTGTATCATGAAGATCTTATGAATTTTTATTTATATGTTATGATCGATTTTTTATGAATTTTCATGAGGTTAATGAAATACCACTCCATTTTAGGTTTTATAATGTGAAGAAGATATTTTACAAATTTTCATTAAAAAATTCCTTCCACTCCTTTCATTTTTTCTCTTCCTCAGGTTTCATATTTTTCGTTAATGTCCATTATTTCAAATCGCATCCCTCTATATGATAAACATCTCACACAATCCACTCATTCCCTATAAATAGAAGGATAGTGATGATATTTTTAGTGGAGTTGACACATTCATCTATTATTAAATTATTGGAAGATGAACTGAATATTGTATAAAATATTTATATGATAGTATCAATTAAAAATTTCCCTTTCTAACAGAGATTCAGGTGTGCCTCCTTATTCATGTTTTCACATAGAAAATTTTTATTTTCATAATGTATTTTCATGAATTATCGGAACAGTTCTCTCATTAGGTTTGGAATATCTTCTGGGTAGTAATAATAAAGTCCCTCACATTGGTTGTTGACTTGGTTTCTCCAAGATCCAATTAGTGACTAAAAAAAGTAAAGTAGGGATGAATATTTTTAAAATAATAAAATACATACAATACACACAATGAACTTTATAGGGATAACACATAAATGATATATATCTATAAAATATGAATATTTTTCTTTCAGTATTTGTAATTCGTGATTTATTTTCTAACATATAGTATTTTATGAAATTTTTCCCCAAGACAATGTTTTGGAAAGAGTCTACGAATTTACCAAATCATATCCCCTATGAGTGTCAAACAAGGTTGTGAGGAAAGGAATATTTTCAGGAATTGACCTATGATCAATCAAATCTTGAAGCACCCTCTTCGGAGTTATTACTCCAAGGTATAACTATTCAAAATCGATATCTACTTGAAGTAAAAATAATGTGATGTATTTTCGTAGAAACCAATTACTCTAAATTTTAAATAAAAAATTGGATGTTTTCAAATGTTTAGGCATATTCCCTTGTCGTTCACTAGAGTTGTAAAATCATAATCCCTATACATAACATGGGAATCATCTAATACCAACAATAGTGAACCAATCCTTTTAACACATATTACTGATTGTTTTTTAAAATAAAGAATAGTTAATATTAAAAATGGATCAAATAGTATTAGTGTCTTTGAAATAAGTGGTTCATAAAACAACAAACGAAATATAATTATAGAAAATTTATTATATTTTCTATAGTGAACTCATATAATCAACATGAGCACCTAAAAAAATTTAGGATAACATGAGTAATACATGAAAAAATGTTGTGAGCTAAAATTTCTAGTAATGAAATAAACAAGATAAATATACATAATGAGTGATTCAACGGTATAAAATGTTATAATAAAATAGAGGTAACATGAGTAACCCAATAGAATAATAATATGAAGTCAGTGGCATCATAGTATCATATAAACATAGGAAATTTGTTATAAACATAAAACATAACATAATCATAAGTCTAGGATAATCATCAAGACAATAAAAAATTGTTGATTAAGTCCGATAATGGATTTGGATAATTCCTGTATCCCATACAGGACGTCTGAAGAGACTAAAACATAATAAATTCCTTAGAGATAGATATAATTTTTTCCCACCCATCACATTCATATCTCGGGAATGAATATATGTTCAAAATAAGGAAATCTAGTATATGGAAGGAATTTTATAATATCCCATGGAATGAAAATGTATTTCATAATCCTCACATATATCATAATTGTAAGAGTTATCATCAATTACGCATTTGAGAAATGAAAAAAAGGCATGTGTTACCACATTAATGGGTGGCATAAAAATATTGTTAGATATATTAGATACATATATAAATAATTTAGAAGCATTCTATAACATTAAATACATAGGTAGTTAGTCAGAGATATAATGTCTATAAACCAAATAAAAGTGTGGTTTTGAGAGATCCCTTACCTCATAACCAAATTTTCACGTTTGTTAATTATCATCTCAAATAATAAAAATATGATAATAAATAAATTTACTATGATATTTTTTCAATTTTATTAAATTTTTATACATAAAAATTACTATTAAAACCAAACATAAGATATAGTTATGAGAGATGAACTATGTTACAATCATGTTGATAATAGGTTGTTTTTCCACATGAGTAATATTACTATTTTACAATGATCATGATAAAAAAGTATGTATTATTTTATTATTATAGAGGGATATTCCAATGATATATACCTTTTTATTTCATTAAATACACCTACATATACAATACAGGTGATTAGGTAATAAAAAACAAATCATATTTCTTCATGAGGTGGTAGTCCACCATACACAAAAAGGATGTTATAATTTTTCTATGGATTTACTGGTAAGAAATAATATGATATTTTATTTTCCTAAAATTGTTAATATTTCATAACTTTCATTGATAAACATTAAATCTATCATCATAAATATTCATGAGAAGTTATGGTTGAAAAGTACTATATCGTTTTGTGAGGAAATAGTCCACATTACACATGAATAATGGTTTTATTTACCATTTTATGGAAGAGGAAATGAATGTTGTTTATTCTATAACAAAAGAAAATTTCATTATCTAGTACATAATGATTATATTATATCAACATGATCTAGTACTATGTGATGTAGGTGTAAAAATAATTAAAACATAGATGATCAGTTAATAATAATACCTCTTTTTCAAACCACTATTATAGGATTATACCTAAAGCATACCGATATTGGATTTATTATAAAAAAATAACTCTAATATGGGGAAAGGGAAGTATTTATGTAATTTTTGTAGAAATATATAAAAAGTATTTTGATATGTTTATTGGATAGGATAGTGGTGTCCTTTTATAAGGGAAGAGGAGTGGCATTCTTGAAAATACAAAAAAACATTCCATAATGGTAAGTCACTCTCAAGAAAATTTCCGAAAAAATTGATAAATAATTGAGTGGTGGGGTGATAAGATGGATACAAACCTTCATCATTTAAACATGGACTTGTTCTTAGAATGATATTTCATTTAAAAATGTTGTTTAACCCCTAATTATCCTGTTTTATCATTAACTGTGATAATAGATTTGATCTGTTTTTAAAATTCATTAATAAAAAAATTAATCGAAACAAATTATATAATATTAGTTATTATAATATTAAATATATAATAGTCTTTTTCAAATTAAATTAATGTAAGTGGTATAACTTAATTTAACATTAATCCTTCAAATTAGTAAAAAAATAGTTTTCCAAGAAATATATTTTTCATGTACAAAATGATCATACATTAAGTGTTTGAAAAGTAATACTAATTAAATAAATTTCAATTAATATATATATATATATATAATATGAATTCCATTTAAATGTTTCACTCCATGACCCAACACTAATCTTTTATTCCAATTATTCTATTCATCCGTGGTTTATTTTATTTTGTGTCTGAGCGGGTTGAGTCCCGATTTATGTTTTTTGGAGTTTTATTTAGAGGTGGTCACAAGTAACATCTAGGGAAGAGGAACAATCATAATCAAAAACCAAATTATTTAATATAGCATTAACATGACAATAACATTACAAAGCGATATGATCAGACCCTCCCACTTTTATATGTGGGTTCATTTCATAATGTATTTTTGTTTTGAATAAAGAAGAATGCTCCAGTTAGTGTAATGTAGGTGTCTTTCTCTATTGATGGATGGGGTAAATTCCTATATCGCTTTGTAATGTTATTTTCATGTTGATTCTATGTTAAAGAATCCAATATAAAAAAGTATCTCAAGAATTAGTACCATTCTTTATAATTGTCTTTCTCATACTGTTTAAACGAACTTCCAATCTGAATTGTGTACTCAACAGGAAGCGTCACAGCCTAGGTTTGGGCCACCTCTGATGTTGATCTGCAGTAATAGTTTTCAAAATTAGTTTTCTGAGGTTTTCACATAGAGCGATTTTCCTGCTTCTTACACTAATAGGGATAAGGAACTGGTTGACATGTATCATGAAAACGTCCAACACTTAGGTGTTTTCTAATATCATTCTATATGAAAGATGTCTGATATGTTTTGAAAATGAAAAAGACTGATAGGGAGGTTGAACGGCCATAGAGTACAAAAGGTCAGACCTAATAAGAGAAATGAGCTTAGCACAACACAATATTGGCTGATACTTATATATATTAAGTCTTATCCTAAAAGACTATATAGACAAAGTACCTGAATCTACTCTAATAGAATCATAGGAATAGAAGAAATAGGTTTGGACCAAGTGACAGAACTCTCTATGAGTTCGGCTACATAAAAGATCCTATTCTAAAATGGATGTAGGCTTCACTTCAGGTACTCTAATCTAGTAGAATGCAGGTTGAACTCTATAGAATCTAAGCCTCACTACCCTCTTAGAGCGTTACAAGGGCCTAATGACAATAGTTTAAAGTATGGGTGAAACCATAGGTGAAAGCCATGTATTATACCTTACAGACACAAGCTAGGCCTAACACAAGGCCCCATATAGATTCATCTTAGGGGTTTATGAGAGATTGATCGATGGACCTAAGCTCAACTTATAAGATTGAACTTAATACAAAGCCAATAGACTGAATTAGGAGAGCATGGGTTTAATCAAATACCATGAAAGAAAGCTATATATCAAGTACTCCACTCTAATAGAATGCCAAGATCAGTAATCTTAGTAGACTAAAAGTGAAGAAATTGGGTTCAACTGAGCCCTTAAACCAACATGAGATGGAGCCTTAACCCGACACAAGATGGGACCCTATTAGTCAGCCCACTATAGTGGTGCCTATAGAATATATAGAAGAGTACCTGGCTAGATTATATCAAGTCCGTGGTTGTCATCCAAAAAGGAGAACTTCTAGTGATTTTAGGATTATGGATATCCTACCCTAAGACAAGAATGATTGGACTTTGTCCCATATAGAAGAACTTCTAGTGGGAATCTTTCCCATTAGATCTTCGGTGAGCTGTGGGAAGTTTGGAACCTTCCCGTACATGGGGAGCTGTGGCCTTGTGCTTTGGAAGCCCCTCTACTACCTCAAAGTTCACTTTTATTTCTCCCCAAAAGACCATCAAATGCATAACGAGGGTCTTGAGGTATTGGCCAACAAAGAGAGGATCAGACAAGCAAGAAAGTCGATGTATTGCCTTACAAAAGAAGAAAGAGAATAGCATATAAAGAGGAAAGATAATTCCCTAACTCTTAATTAAGACCATTAGGGATAACACTATCCTCAGACCAAGCTAGTACAGGTTTCTCATGCTGATTCTGAAGAATTGAGGAATCATGATGAGTCCAGTGGATTGGTCAGGACTTCTCCTACTAGTTCCGTTTCGTACTATCATTCCCCTCTTTCTAGTGATTTGAGTGAAGCTTATGAACAACAGATAGATCATCAGTATCTAATCTAATAGTGACGGTCCCTGATCGGAGAAGGCATAGCCAGAAAGTCCGCTTCTGCCAGTGGAAGGATGAAATCAAGTGTCTTAAAAGATTGAATGACTTTCATTTTGAATAGGAGACTTCTTTCCCATGATCAGAAAAGTATTCTAAAGTGGGAAATGACACTAGTTGATGAATACAGGAGGGATCCATCTCAAAGATCTAATGAAAGGGTGGGTATCACAGTGAATCCTAGGAATGGAATTCTCTTATAAGATATTTGGAAATAATACAGCACTAAATGATTAGAATAGTAGTATAATATAGCATACAATCAGAAGAAACTAGGTCAGACCAGGTAATTGTCTTATGAAAGACTCGAGAGCTACTAAAGAAGGTTCAAAACCCTTGATATATAAGTATCACCTTTAGAAACCGAATAGGGTGAAGTAGCCGAGTTATAAACCCTTGATATATAAGTATCAACTTTTTTATTAATATAACACTATTAATAGAATACTATTAGAACCTTTTTCGGAGACAACGAAGACAAGGGAGCTAGGATAGGTGAACTCTCTCATGGCCTATAATGATCACTATATAAGGATATTTTCTACTACTATCCCGATTCGAAACTAGAAGGTGCTATTATGGCAGGGGAATGGTCGAATGACCGAGTCTATTTCAGGCACTTTTTAAGGTTGGAATAACTAGGTATAACAGTAACAAACCAGAAAAAAAAAGCAAAGAGGGCTCTTGTCTTGTTAGCAGACAGAGGAGGACTCTCTCAATGAATGCAAATTTCTGGTTCCAAAGGAAATAGAGGAAGACCAATAACCTCTATATTAAGCAGGAACACCCATAGTGACAATGATTTATCCATCTCCAAATTATGATGTTTCAGCTTCTGGTTTTTCTCCTATATCTCACTCAACTGATGACTGGTACTTATATATATTGACTGAACACCAACAAAATATTGATTTCGAAAAGAATATTGATTCACTAATATATAGACAGAGTACCTGTTCTTGACCTGATTTAATTTCCACAGAAGCTTTAGGTTCACCCGGAGTTATAGATTCAACTAGAGAAGCCAGAGTAGTTGTAGAAATAGTATATTCACCCTGAACAGATGAATTCAAGTGATAGTAATGTCTTGATAAAAACAAGAGTTTCAGCAGGGTCCCTGAGGTGAGTGTGTTGTTTTGGAAACCTGGCTAAAGTTGTGTCGTCATTGTGTTAGGCCAACCATTGACCAACCCACGTCTAATACCTATATTATACTGATTTGGTGGTGGCTGACTTCCATAGTGACCTTTTGAAACCTCGATGCGGGTACTGCTAGAGGATAGAGATTTCAAAAACTTTTGTATAGTCGGTTCGTCGATCTACAGTAAAGAGATCAATTATAGCTTCCACGAGTACTAAGATTACCGAGACTGGAGGTTCTTTCCGATCCATACTTTATGGTGTGTTTCCGAGAGTTCCTAATTCAACGTTGGTAAATAAAGTGTTTCCGATCCAATGTGGGTTGAACCCAAGGGTTTCAGTCCTCTCTCTCTGATTGAATGGCTTAACTTGATCTCAGAAATCATATGAGTTTTTAGCCAGTCTGCTGAATCGAATCAAGGATATTTCTCTATTGACAGTGTTTTATGACTATATAGAAGAGTACCTACCTATACATCCATCTTTTATAGTGTGAAGAGGTTAGGATCTTTTTTTGAAAAGCTATCATAGTTTTTTTTTGAATGAGACTAAGCTTTCAGAAAAGGTAAGATTATTGGGTTTCACCACGGTTCACGTTCAGGGTTGAGGTCGAAGAGGTTGGTTCTTTAGTGATGTGGGTTTAAAGTAGGTTTTGGTTCCTGGCACAAGGTCTGGCTTTAGGTCAATTATCTTTTCTTGTTATACGCCGGTTAGCGGGGAAAGACCAGAGTCTATGCATCTCTCTCTTTCAATGATAGGGGCAACGCACTGGCAGGGGTTTTGGGCATTACTCGGAAGTGTTACTCTCCACCTCATTCATTGTGCGCTTACCCCCCCCCCCCTCTGTGATAACAGATTATAAGAGGGAGTGTCCAGGGAACATTCAATTTCGACTATGTGATTCGAAATAATGACCATACAACTACTCCAATGCCAGCGGTCGTGCAGAACCCTACTTCGGAACTAGCATCGACACCATCACAATGGGCTAAGAGGTTTTCTTGGAGTTTGTTTTATTGTCATAGAAGGTTGAAAAATCCTCCGGCTGTGGTTTCTTTGGGTTTCCACAATTCCATTCCAATGGTGTATCGGGAATGACACCAGTCCCAAATGACCACCCCCTTGAAACCAATTCCATCTCATCCACCACTATGACAATCAACCCATGGGCAATTGGGCATACCTAGGTTGGGAATTGATGGCCACAGTGCTCTCATCTCACACCAACTCGTATATGTGGTGTTGGGGAAACTATTATAAGAGTACTTGTGGCCTGGTGGTTGATCATTACTCTTCTAATAGTGTCACAAACCTCAATTCCAAGTCCTTGAACATGGTACTGCCCCAATGGCCTTATGACACCAATACCACCTCTACTACCTATATTATACACCGATAAGGATAAATAACTACCAATTTTCGAATAGAGTACCCATCATGGGTTTGAATGGTATGTGTGTTGGTGAAAGGTGGAATAACTACTATGTAGAATTTATATGCTAAATACCAATAAAGTCCTAGGGGTTGTCGAACGATTTGGTTCAAGGACCACCAAGATTGGGTCAGTTCATGCACCACAATATAATATAGGTAGTAGAAGGTATAATATAGGTATACCATCGATTGAATCTTTTTGGGTATTGTGGACACTGGTGTACTGAGAAAAAATCTAGCGGCTAGTGTTGATGAGGTTGCTCGCCAGCGCTCTTAGTTCAGTATTAGTAGAACGTGGATCTCCAAAACCCGAAGGTTGTAGGTTCAGTTCCTACAGCGCGTGGGTGCATATTGGAATAGAGATGGGGGTGTTTGGTGATTCGAGGGTGGGGGTGCTAGTTGATTGGCTCGGGACATCCAGGTATACTATGAAATAGGAATGGTCACCACTGGCCTATGGGAAGGGGGCAGCGAGGGGGGCCAAATGGGTGATGCACTAAGATGGAGTCATGGACTCGGGAGACCAAGGGGTAATGCGCAAGTCGGTATGCGGTGTCAATGGAACGACAGGTCAGCCACTGCGCTACGACGATGGTGTCCTTATGCCTTGGGTGAGTAGAGGTGGGTAGGCCCGGGGCATGATCATGGTAGGTGGTGAGAGTTGAGTTGAAATAGAGGACTATTAGAGTAGATTACTGAATGGGGGTCATCAAAGCATAGGACTAGTGGTACTGGAATAGTGTCGTACTCTACTCTAAAAGTTGGCCAATTCACTTTTGTTGTCATTTTGCGAACCTGGTACTGATATATATTGTCAATCGGCCCACTATAGTGGTACCTATAGTGGTGCCTATAGACTATATAGAAGAGTACCTAGTAAGATTATACCGAATGGATGGTGTTTGGATCCCGTGACACCACTACACCACAACGTCCAATGGAAACCAATGAAATAACCATAGGCATAAAAAAAGGTACCAACTGAGGTCTTTCATAACTGGTAGAGGGGGATACGGTGGCGATGGATACCTGGGAATGCAGTCAACCCCCTACCATGGTACTAATATATATTGTTATAGTCACGGGTACTGATATATATTTTTATAGCTATGATCGATCCAAGGGTATCCCTATGAGTGCGAGTCAAGTGACGAGTGTGCCCAATCATTAATTTTCCCTATATAGTTCATTACTCTACTCTAATAGACTCAGTATAATATAGGTATTAGATGTCCTAAAGGATCTTACACCTCTTAGGTTAAGGCGTGGGTCCTTCCCCAACCTGAGGTGGTAGTAGAGGAATCTACCGATGGGAAACAGAGAGGGGTGTGATACACTACTACCTATATTATACTGATATTGGGGTGCGAGCAAGTGGTCTAACCATAGGTGGTACCATATGCAGCGCAGTAAGGTGTGTTCTGGGAACTTGGAATGAATGGCCATGGGGGTACACGGTGTCGGGCATCTTGATGAGTACTAGCGGGTCATGTATTCTTCTATAACTATATATAAGATTACAGTAGATTAGAGTACTTGACACTATTAGAAGAGTACTTGATCATGGTTCAGTGTGTTGGGAATGGGTGACGAACAGAGGTGGTTGGGTCGGCATATCGACTACGGTGACTATAAGATTAGAGTACTGAGGGGAAGGAACCGAGAGGTCATCATCCCAGTTTGACTCTGTGAAAGAACCATGAAACCAGAGCTCCATGACCTTTGGTGAGGTTGGGAGTTCTTGGTCTCACCACATAGCTATATCTGAGATTGTCACGGTGGGTGGAACATGTGCGATGAGAAGAGCATCGTTAATGGGTGGTGTTCGCAGGTACTCGTGGGATCGGAACCGGACAACTCGACTCGGACTCGTGGGGTTTGGGAGGCAGAACGATGAGACCGACCAGAAGGGTTTGGTTGTTCAACTATTTAATACTAGATGTGTCATGGGTGGATGGATGGAATGAAACAGATGGTCTAGCGCGGGGCTAGCTACTGCACCTTGCGCGATACAGGTACTTTTGTGTGTGGTGTGGAACATAGAGGCAAGTATGTACGAATCCAGCGATACCACTAGCTCATCATGTGTGAGTGTTAACTACCTTCCGCTCTACTCAGAAATCATCTTGGTATCATATCTATATGGTTTCTGGATTATCGATGATACTCTTACACCCGGGTAGACCTCCGCCTTGGTATCGTCTCTATAACTATATATAAGAGTACCATAGAATAGTACTGGGATCGAAGCGGGAACCGCCAGGAACAAGTTCGAAGGTCAGTGCTCTTATATATAGTTATAGAGAAGATACCAAGTGTTGTTGGGAGCGAGAGAGCCACATATGAGATGATGGGAATACCGTACCCACACAACCATCCGACATTTATTCACGTGTAGACTACCGGTGCATGGCCTTCAGGTCGCTTCCACCCCTTGCGCTCTAGAGCCCGAACGAAAGGTTTCCCTATTCACTATCCATTTTGACACCCATCGATGTGCATCTGCCAATAGTCATCAAGGTTTTGGATCAATCCATAATGAATCAAAATGGTTCACAACTTTCAACATTTGATGAACAAAGTCTAAACCAGTGATACTGCTTCTACTATGATGAACCCATTCGGAACTCAAGTAGTAGTACAACGATTCATGAGAGGGATGAATCTACTATGACGATTCATGATGATCGTCTTCAATTTCTGCTAGTATTGTTGAGGATCCTCCCGCCAGTCTCCACCCGTCCAGTGAACGGATCGTGGAGCTTCCATCTGATATAAAAAACAAATTGAGAGAGTTGTTGGATAACAAGTGTTCCCAAGATGTTCTGGAAGCGGCCCATGGAAAAATCCATGATATCCCTTTTCTTGAGCACCTGATTGATGATTTGAACATCAACGGTGGTAGAGTCAGACGTGAATCCTTTCAGGATGCTATTGTTTGAGCGGGGATCGTTCTCAGCCCATTAGAGCAATTTTCCATTCACCCGTCAGTTCCTTTGAGTTTCGGAAACGTGTATCTCTCGTTCACAAATCCAACCCTGTGTTTGCTGCTATCACTTTCGGTAGTCGTACTGGTTCTTTCCTTAGTCACTCGAAAGGGGGGAACCTTAGTAACTAATGTGGTGCAATAGTTTTCAGAGCTGGTTTATGATTTCGTGCTTGTGCCAGTCAACGATAATATAGGAGTTAGGAGTGTCAATGTGCAACAACGTTTTCCCCTCGCATCTCGGTCACTTTTACTTTCTCGTTATTTTGTAATTCCCTATGTTTGGTTCCGTTTAGCTTTATTGTCACTAGTCACCTGCTCTGTACATGGTTGCTATCATTTTCAATGTTCATTGGCATCACGCTATTGTGAGTTGAGAGATATAATCTACATTTTTTAAGCATCTACTTACCCGAAGGCGTGCCCTTGACGTTAGCATCGGTACTCGTACTACTCGAGCTCATCCCTCATTGTTTTTGCACATTGAGCTCGGGCATCCGTTTATTTTCCAATCTGATGGCCGGGAATAGTTCAGTCAAGATCTTGAGTGGTTTCACATGGACGATGCTCCTACTGCAATATCGATGCTATTTGATTGGAGATCCGGGAACTCTGTTCATGGTGCTAGCATTAACTGGGTTGGAACTCGGGGTAGCGATCTTACAAGATCATGTTTTTACTATCTTAATCTGTATATACTTGAATGATTCTCCAAATATCCATCGATTCTGATCAGTACTCTACTCTAATAGTCTTACTCTACTCTAATAGTTATGGTCGACTGCCCAAGACTCCCTATGGTGATACGCATATCAAGGTATATTGGTGGTGGCTCGGTATAATATAGATAGTAGAGTCATTGAGTGGGGGAATTGGAAAATCATTGTGATTGAATGGGAGGTTGTGCATGGTGGTAGTATGATCATGGATATGTGTTGCCAAGTATAGAGTATTTACTGTTATTTAACAATGGGGGATGGTTTTCCACCTTCAGGTCCATCAGTACTCTTCTAATAGTGTCTAACTAGTCATGGCGTCAGTACTCTACTATAATAGTCTCAACTATAGGCATCCTTCCAGTGGTCCATCCTGGGTTTTATTGGAATCACGTACCATAGTAGAAAGTAGTGGGATGTGTTGGGAATGATAGCTATGATACAAAGATGGCAATGGGTCAAGTGCGGAGTGTGGGGTTCGAATGCACTGTTTCGCTGCGGTCATATGGCATTGTCGAATGAATAATCTAAGTGATACCTTTAAGACAAAGTACTACGATTAGAGGGGAGGGTGGAAAGAGAGCTCAAAGTAGGGGTAGCATGTAGGGAATGGATTAGCAGGGTCTTGGGAATGGCCAACATATCCACTCTGAACTCCATGATCGATGGCCCTTATTCACACATATAAAATCTCAGTACACTATTACACATCCTGGCAGATTTTCTTTGGTGTTCAGGCATATGGAAGGGGGGAGGGAGTGGTGGATCACAATTGAGATCTTGAGCGGAGTAGAAATTTCAATGATTGAACAATGTGCAAATACTATTTTTGTTCTTTATTATCTTTATCCTTTTCTTTTTTTCTCTACCACTTGTGAAGAAGGTGCTGAAAGGAGTACAAATCCTTTTCTTTTGTATTTCAAAATTCATCTGTGTTCTTTTTCTATCAAAGGTCACCTTTGCACTAGGGTATTTATTTATGGAATACCTTAGTCATGTTGTTGCTCAATTTTACCCCTCTCCATCTTGAGGAATGTCTAGGGGGTCCAGTACACCCCCGGGACCCTCTGGGGATTCTTCTTTTTTTCCTTTTGCTTCACCCCACCTCAATGAGACCGGTGTAAAGGCCGAGGCCTCAGGACACACTATAGACCACCCTACTACACCTACTATGGAAAATCCTATTCAAAGGGTTCTTTAGGATCACGCCGCAATAGCTGATCTGTTGCAACAGATTCACCGCGATCTGTGCACAACTGTTCCGTGTGGGTTCCAAGCCGAGCGTCTTGCAGAAATATTGGAGGAAGACCATGGTCCTCTCCAAATGAACCAAATACGACAGAGTCTCAAAATGCACAGGGCTCAAATTCCATACATTAAGGAAATCCAAGTGCTTTTTTGAACTCTAAGGAATTCTGGTGGGACAGAGATGCAACTCCGCGGGGAGTGGCAAGGTCATGCATATGTTTAGGAGTCAAAGGATCCATCTACAGCCCCATCAAGAAAACAGATGCGCTAACGTGCAACGACTTTCGCTAATGTGTGCCCAATTCATTGATTGTTGGGTAACGGGGGTAGAGGAAGACGTAATTCGGATGGGTGAAGACTGATCCCCCTGCTGGAATCCGATTCTTCCCACGGACTAGGCCATATAGAATGATTGGAAGAACCGGGTTACCAAAAATCACAAGAAAGGGAGTTCCCTTATTTACTGACTAAGGGTCTCAGAGGTCTTGGTTAGAATCTATGTTGTGAAGATAGAGAGGGTTGGTATTCTCATCAAGGTTTATCTGGACAATTGACATTAATCTTTTTCTGTATAGCCACACATATATTTGAAGAGTAGGGGTAGTTTAAGAATATGTGATTATGGCTTTCCTCCCCATTACAGAAGGCACAACATTCATTCTTCCTTTTTGATGCCAAAAAGAACCATCCTATCCTCTGTAGTGAGCCTTTAGCTGATACCAACTCTTAGATACCTTCCCTACTAGATACCAGAGCTTCCGTAGAGGCTAGATACCTTATTGTCTTGGTTACTTTCTCCAGCCCCTACTTAGGAATTTCATTTAGCAGCTTCACCACAGGGGAGGGAAAGATGGTACAACCAGTGAAGTAATGATTCTTTGAGGGGAACCCCATTGATGATGGATCTTTAAATTAAAGAGGACTTAAAAAGGGGATTAACAGAAAAGCTCCTACCAACCCTAGACACTAGAGAAAACCACTTACAGATCTTAGACCAAACTAATAGATACAATAGCTACTGGACTGATAGCTACTCTAGATAATAGAGTAAATACCTAAAGGGTCAAATCTACAACAACACTAATATCTCTCTTACCGGATATCTACAGATTGACTAGGAGCATCCAGCTAACCTAAAAGAACACAGTAGAGCTCAGATGTTATAGATCATAGCTCTTAAACCCTGGGCCAACAGCTTCCAGATCATAGCTTCCAACAATTCCAACTAATATCTAAATAGCTTACTAGATTCCTGAGCTAATAGAAAATAGTTCATAGATCGGAGCTAACATAGATGGCATAGATACCTGAGCTCTTGCCACAGAGACCAACTTGATACTTGAAAAAGAACTTCAGCTACTAAAGACTCCTAGATTCTTACTTGATATAGACCTTAAAACTAAAACAGAGGGCTAACAACTACTTACTTGTCTGAAACCTAGGTTCTTATACTATACCTTCGGCATGAAACAACTATTGCTATGGGGAAGCTAACTTGGGACATGATTGAACGGAATTTTCTTGAGCAACAGAAAAAAACGAGTTACTACTTGAACCAGCTCCTAAAACTTCAAATTGAAGCATCCTCACTCAAAAAGCAACGAATTGAGCATGTGTTAGTGCATCCTCTTGCGGGGGAGATTCTTTGTTTATGTCAGTCACACTAAGTGGGCAGGTCTCTGGGCGGTGGCTTGTGTAGAGATCTGGCAGGAGCTCTTTCAGCCTCTGACTGATTATTCAATGAAGGAATACCTTCTTGATAAAGATCGTAGTGGGAGGGGGCTTCCAGATCTTCTTTCGACCTTCCCTGTCACTTCTCATGCACGGATTCCGCCACTTATCATCTTCATGGCTGCTGTCTGGATTCTTTCTACTTTCATGCATGCTGAGGCTGATGTTACTTGCATTACCACTTTCAATTGATGCTTCAGCTATTCAATATTAGCAGCTAGCTCTTTTGTGGTGGGCCTATTAGTTGGAATTCATGAAGATATCATGGAAACTTCTGGGAAATCTTGCTCATGAACAAGCTTTTGAGTTATTTCCTGCCCTTCAAGATCCTATTTCTGAAGCCAAGTGTTTAAGGAAATGGTTTTCTGAGGAGGATTAGAGTGACATTTTCTCTTTCTTAGGGTCACCTTACCTCCCCAAGATGGGATTGGATGATGTTACCTTTGAGCATGTGATAGATATGGCTGGGGACTAAGAATTCCATGTCTCTTTTTTTAGTGTAAAGTGCTTCTCTGTCTCTTGAGGAGTTGAAGGGCCATGTTTAACAATGTTGTCCACTGGAACCCATTCCCATGGTTTTGTTTCCATTGGCTTTGCAGAGGTTATCATGGAGATTTAAGGAAAATATTATTCTTCCTTAATCATTAGCCGAACACGAGTTCACAGAGGTGTAATGAGTTGGGATAGATCGAACATTCCTTTCCTACTTTGGGCTCTGTTACCAGAGGATGCCGCTTCATCAGCTTTGCGCTCATGTGAAATGATGAAATCCCGATAGTATTACCTTCTTTGATTCATGAATTTACACTTTATATAATATTTCATTTCTATAATGCGATATCTTTGGTTAGGGTCTTCTGGACGTGATTCTTCCAAAGACTTGCAAGGTATAGAGTTGAATACTAAAGGTGTGGTAACTTCTTTGAGTAGACGCATCATGGGGCCCGACCCAGTTGGAGGGTCAGTGGAACACTGTGGATGAGGTATCATTGGAGGTGGAGCTAGAGAACCCATGTTTCTTCTCGGGTAAAGGACAAGATAATAAAAATTCCCTGAGGGGTATATGAGATGCAAGGCTTCAGCATCATCGAGCTAATCCATTTACTTCAATGTATGCAGGTTGATTTCATTCTGCTTGGTCTTGAACTCTCATTCCTTTTCTAACTAGAGATCATTTTAAGTTTCCATAGGTTGCGCCTAAAATTACTGTTCTATCTTGAGGTGTGAATAGTAAGCTGGCTGATCGTATAACATTCCAGCTTGTCATCTCCCTCCTGAAATGGCTAGTCAACCGGAGTGCCCGGTGGGCTGAGAAGGGTTGCATCCTGCGTGAGGACTCTGGTATAGTGTAACTAACTACTGAGGTTTTTCCCTTTCTTCTTTAGGAGCCCCTTTCCTTTTCCTTCTGAGAGAGGTACATGCTTTCTTTCTTCATGGGATTGTGTTGGTTTTCAGCCTTGGCATTTGGTTTTTCTCGGTGCTTTCTCCTCTTTATGGCCTCATGGCCTAAATCATGTCTTGGTTGTCAACGTTTTGGGTCTTCGACCCTATTGATGTAGCTTCAGGTTCCTTCTCTAGCATGTTTGAGAAGTAATATGATATAATAGAGAGGCGGTAGATCTAATCTAGATCACAAAGGCTAAGTAAGGAGTTAGTTATGGAAGAATTGAAGTCTCTATGACCTACCCCAGATGTTCGATATAGAGAGGTATTGACATGATTCTTCTTTTTCTCTTCTAAGCATAAGCAGAAGTACGATAATGTGCCTTCAAATATGCTCTAAAGCTTAAGAAATCTGAAATGAATAGGGCATCCCAACTAATACAATATTTTTTAGGTAGTGTGGCTATAGCAAAAATTCAGTGGGCGGGTTAACTTGAACTAAACTTCCAGGGAGCGGGCCGACTACTCACTTCGTGATCTATATTAGGCTCTCCTCATATCCCATGTCCTTTCGATATTTAGTACCAATATTCTTGATTCAACCATCATATCATACTCCTCAATCAATCCAACTATTGGTCGAGTTCACCATGAGTGAAGGGTCTAATTTTTGATTGATATTGACCTTTGATTGATCTTTCTTATCTTACGAGTATGTGTAGAAAGAGTCAATAAAGGATGCATTCCACGGATTTGAATTATTGATGGAGAAAAGAAATGGAGTCCAAAGCACCAAAACTAGAGGTCAGATTTGGTAGTCTTGAAATTTCTTGCACACTAAAAGAAGGAATTGAATATGGAGTGATCTTGTCATCATAAAAAAAGTATACATGCAGAGTGGTTTTCTGTAGCCAATCACAGGGCTCTTGTAGTAAATCGGATAAGTGAACCTGTATTTCACTCGGAGTGGTCCCTTACTATATGTGAAGAATGTATCCACAGTCAATCAATTAGCATATGTGAGAAGTGCGCCTAAAGTCAATCATTTAGTTGGAATATTTCTCAATTTAGTGGGTTTAGTTGGGATCTCGTTTGGTGGTTCTTAAGCACCAAAAGTCTAGTGAATCAAAGTGCCAGACCTGGTGAAGAGAACATAGATATGGAAGGATAGAGAAGAGGAGATCAGATGCAAAGAAAGGACCTACCCCAAGCATAGGTGTTGATCAACCCAAAGTGTTCCAACCCTGCAACTTAGCTGAGTATGATATGTTGGGAATAGACTTGTCATAGGCTTAGTGAGATCCAATGAGGGTCAAACCACCAAGCCAGACCCGGTAATTATCACTAATTTATTCTTTTCATGATGTTGTATCCATAGTTCCTTCCATCATTGGGGGTAAAGTAGTTGATCCAGCATTCGCTTATAATAAAAAAAATTCTTCTCAACCCATCGCCCAAGTAAGACTTTTCTTCACGAACATGGTGAAGGAAGATAAAAAGAGTTCTTCTATCCCACCTTGATTGGCCACTTCATCTTCTGCTACCACTTCCAAAACTAGAAGGGGGACAGACCAAAACACGAAGGGAGGAAAAAAACTGGCTACCCTTCACATAACATGAATTCTGATCGATCCTCTTGACTGACATCTATCATGAGGTTTTTTTAGGTCTCAAGATATGTGCCCCTAAACCTCTAAAAAGAAAAGGCTAAGTTGTATCAACAATAATTAGATGAATAACTCTTACCGCAACTCAGGAATGCATCTCTATCGACCAACCGTTACCTCAGGAGAGGAGTGGTTTTGCTTTCATTTTAGTATTTATGATAAGCAAAGCATTCTTTGGAATTATATACGTATAATAGTTCCAGGTGAGTTGCGAGTGCTTCCCAAACGTTTAGCAAACAGTATAGGTGCTCAGGTTGGATTGAGACACTATTCCAGTTACCGCTTATAACTCTTTTTCTAGAACTGTGATCTATTTTTACTTTCCCTTTCTGGTTCAGTCACACAGTGGTAAACCCTAGGGAATCAATTTTCCTTTTAACTACAATGTGGGTGTGGTGGAACACACTAGCCCCATTAAAAAAAGGTCATTTGATAAGCTTTTCAGGCTTCTCTTCTTTCCTCTCTATCTTTTGACCGAGGATGCTGCTTCCTCTTCATTGATTCATGGCTTGCTTGGGTGAACAACAGAGACAAGGCAACTATTTTATTTTTCTCTCAAAGCAGCCCTTTCATAGTTCTCAATAAAGGGTCTCACTTCTTCATGGGTGCGAAAATCCTTCTAGGGCTGATTCAATTAAAAATCATCTCTTGATCTGAGATTTCAATAAACACTTTCTTTCATCTTCAAGTTATCATCATTGGTGGTCTTTCTTTCATGACTGGAAAGCCTTCCCCTTCTTCCCTGGAAGAGCTGGCTATCCGCTCCAAAATGACTACCAAGCAGAAACTCCCTTACAACCTTCTTCTCATTAGAATTCTTTAATAAACTCACTAACCAGTGCCTCTAAAGGAAACTTGGTATTGGATCAGCTTCAAGTATTTTTCGTTTTGAACTAATTTACCTTTACATTGGTAAGAATTTTAATCCCGATCCCGATAAGGAAAGGGGTAATTTATAAAAAAGTTTTCATTTCATAGGCGTAGTTCTTTTTACCCTATGCCACCTATTGGTACTAGTGGAGTAGAGATGACCTATAATAAATAATCCATAGGTGTAATCTTTCTCTAAATACTAAAATCGTCAATTGAAGAATCTAAGGCTGCATTAATCGGGAATACACAACAAAAGGAATTGGTTTATTTACAAACCTCATCTATGCCCTTCAACGGAAACAAACTATCAACTAGGGATGAATCCTCAAGTAATGAATGAAGAAGGAGAATTTTGAAAATAGGGACATTAATTCTTTATGAAAGCAATATGTACAAGGCCTCACTTTCTAAGAATCAAGATAATCCACTGATACAGGTAGGTGATTTGGTATATAACCAAAGGAAGAGCAGAGGGCCTTTTCCAAAGACTCTTTGAATCAGAATTGTCTTCTTCTGAATCAGGGGAAAACCTTCAAACTTGTTTTCATTCGAGAGAACAAAGTGAAACATAAAAGGGTTGAATCATCCTTTATTTCCATACAAAAGCAATGGAGGGACATCTACTGTACTACCAGATCTCTATAAGAAGAAGATCCCCTTTTATTCCCATTCCATTGAACCGCTTAGGTGGTATAAGACTAGACTAAGAATCTTGAGGTTGAGTGAGAACATCTATCTTTATGGAGACACGGTAGGCCTTGTCATCTGATTGATCTCTTTCCATAACAGCTTTTAGAAGACATGAAGTGAAGGTAGGGTGTTGAGGGTTCTACTAATGCCATTTATCTTAAGAGTTGAGGTATTATTCCTAAGTACTTGGGCTATATGAGTCTAGGTCAGACCCTGTTTTTAGTCTCAAATTAAAATAAAAAAATTCTAATCGCATCCAGGTCGAAGAAAAAAGTAGAGACAGACCTTGTTACCTGATTGGTAACATGCTATTCATTATTATCTTGCCTGTATTAGAGAGATCCCACTTCTTCCTATAGCTTTAACAAGCTATAATTCGATCTTGTTTACTTACTACTTGATCTCTTTTTTCATATAATGTAATATTACATAAAAAATAGCTTCTCGTAGATGCATCTTAGCTAGCTAGGAATCTATTAGAAGCATAAGTTTCCCATTCAATCTAAAATACTAAAACAATAAAATAATAAGAAATTGGGTTGAGTAGTGAGAGAGAAGCTAAATGAGAATCCAGAATGAGAGTTCGATCTTATTTGACCTGCATGTAAAGGATAGCTGGGAAGACAAAGCGAGAGAGTGAAAGACCATCAGATTGATCTCTCTGGGGACTGTGAAAGATTTGATAGGAAGTCTATCTTTTCGGGAAGTAGGCTCTATGAAACGAGATGGGATGTTCTAGAGAATATAGGAAGCTTATGTGTAGGTAAGGTAAATACCTGGTTGTCAAGTCATTCAGCAAATGTATGATTCCTAGTTCAATCCAAAAGGTAGAAATTTCTTAGAAACGACTGGGAGCCCTAGCTCATTTCTATTTCCAGGGGACTCTCGAGAAGGAGAAAGGATCAAGTTCAAAAATTCCAGCGAGCAGCCAATGGAGATCGGGTAAATGGGGGAAGAACGACATTGTGCCATTAGAATCCTTTTCTTCCAGATAGCCTTGACCTAGCTTCCCGAAAGAATCTCCGGAGCATAGAAGCACTCTTTGAGACTCTGCACGCCCTTATAAGAAGGAGTCAACTGAACCGATCCAATCAATGGACTAAACTACCAGGACTCCACATTAGATTATTCTTCTATTAGTGAAAGGGATGGGATGATGCAACTTTAATGGGAAGCTTTGAGGAAGAGGTGAAGACCCTCCAAATATTTGATATGTGTTGCTGAATTCTGATTCCATGAGTCTTCTTGCCGGATAGGACATCCATTCGAGCCGATCACGATTAATGGGATCTCTTTGACTGCTTCACCATAGGACCAATAACTCATTTATCTATCTTTGGGTCTCTTTGGTGGTCTTGGTATCTTCTTTAACCTTCGATGATTGCCCGCCATAGAGGAAATAGATGACCCAAAAAATGGAGAAAAGTTTATTGGACCATTCTCAATCTCATTCTTATTTTCAAGTAGTGGTGGAAAGAAGAGCTAGTGATCGAATAACGAATTCCCAACGAGGCAGAGATAATGCACGACCCATGTGAAAAATGTCTTTTTACTCAAAAATCCATACTTCATCGATTCTATAGAATGGAACCGCCCAGCAGCTTGTAGGTCACCTCACATCTCCTTGCCAGCGGGTCCCCAAACAGTAATTTTTGGAATCTCAGGAGACATCATAAGAATAAGATCGATAATTCATCTAGCATAAAATAAAGGAGAAGCAACTTTAATAAAGTATCAAGAAAATGATACGAGAACCCACGGGTAATATACTAGTGTCACTTCAGCAAGCCGATCCTTCCCACCTCGCCCAAGTTCGTTCACTCTTTAGCACTGAGATAATCATGTTTCTTTTTTTAGCGAGGGTTTGAAACTCTCCCATTTGCATCCCATATTTCAAAAAGTCTATTTCCCAAGTAGAGTTAATGATCCGTGTAATAGGTGACCATTTCATGTAGTTCGAGGGTCACTTGAGTAAGTCGTCAGCTCCCACTTGACCCCTATCCAATTTTTGGGCCAATTCCCCCTTCGTACTACCAAAAAAATGAGATTCTTGCTGAATCTGAGTTTGCTGCTCCAACCATTATGAAACTAATAACTATTCCATTTAGTACTTCAGGTTATTTTGTTGCGTATAATGTAAATCTAGTAGCGGATCAATTCCAACAATCCGTTAAAACTAGTACTTTTTGGAATCAACTCTATAGCTTCTTCAATAAACGATGGTTCTTCGATCAAGTTTTGAATGACTTTCTAGTTAGACCGTTCCTGCATTTCAGATATTTAATACCATTTGAAGCTTTAGACAAAGGTGATATTGAGATATTGGGCCCTTATGGTATCTCATACACATTTTGACAATTGGACGAGAAAATAAGTAAACTTCAAAGTGGATTTGTTGTGCGAAGAGTGCGTTATGACCCATGGTCGTCTGCCTAGTGGTGGAGGGTCCTCTATTGTGGGTAAACGGGAAACCCGCCTCTACGAACCCGAGGAAAGGCTACATAGCATTAGTAGGGGAGTTCAGACCGGAGCTTTTTTTAGTGCTAGCAGGAATGCAGGTGAATGAATCCCATCCACACAAAAATGAGCAAAGGGAATGCGGAGAGGAGGAACCATGGTGTAATCTCTTCCCTACCGGCGCTGAGGAATAGAAAGGGAGGACCAGGGGCCAGTGGGTTGGGGTATAGGGTCGTAAGCATGGTGGGGGTGGTGACAGAGGACGTGCTCATACGGTTCATAGAAGGATATGATCAACTCGTTGATTGTTGGGTCCTCTATATTCGAAATATGCCTTTCAAGGAGCATTACGATCTGCAGCTCAAATGGTCTCTTATAAAGTATCTACTGGTCTTATTCTTATTGTGCGCCTTGTGAGTGTGTTTGGATCCCTGAAGGTAATCGCTCTCGGATGTTCCCCTAACCCAACCCGGGAACGAACCGGAGGGAACCACAGCAAGGGGAATGTCCGTGTCTCATCACAAGCCTCATTTTGAGTTGTGGTTCATAGGGCGGGTAGCTTTATCTGATCAAGGGCCAGGAAACAAGGGTCCTGGTACTATCCAGGTGCAAAGAACCCCAGAGGTGACTGCAATGAGTATAAATCTAACTCACCGGCCTAAATGAAAAGAAAACACCCGAACATGAGAGAAAGGGATCACCCAACAAATGGACTAGTTCCAAGTCTTATCTACTTTGCCAGCCCCTCCCGAACCTTGGCGTTTCACTTGTTTAGGATCTTCCCTCCCCCTTCTCTATCTAAATTGGGATACATCTCTCTATCACAATCAGGGTGTGGAGGAAAGCTACTGAAAATGCTGGTAGCATAGCGTAGGGGCGTGGGAATTCCCACTACTTTTCTTGGATCTCCTCCCATGTGGATAAAAAGTACAAAAAGGAGTGCACAATAGTAGCAGCAATAATTCTATGAAGATAGATCTCAATCCCAGACCTACGAAAAGTGGTTGGTCTTTCATGGCCGCAAGGGGCGGTGATCCCACGTGATCACGAGACCATACCCGTCACAAGTAACATTAGTGCAAAAACATGTCGATATGTATTAGGTCCACATTCCACCTCTTTGGTGGTCAGGTCAGGTGGCAAAGAAGATTCGTTCCTTTCCTAATTACTCTGGATTCAGTGAACAATTTCATATTCCAACCCCAGAACCCACAGTTGACTTCTATGTTTCCTTGGTAATTTGGTACCTATTTTTTATTGAGTTTTTCCATCCTTGAAATCATTTTTATTGGATAAGAGGCATCATTAAATAGTGACTATGACTATGTTCGCAGAACTTGTACAATGTTAGCCGTGATGCTAGTATATCAAATTGGTAATCTATATCTTGTGGGTCCTCGCCCGACCATTCACGTTTTCGATTGTATGCCACAAGGGAGCAACAACCTTAATTTTCCACACCGTCAAGTCATGAGGTCAGGAAGAATTTGGTTTTTGATTATGATCATTCATCTTCCCTAGATTTTACTTGTGACCTTTTCTACTTTGACAATTTTTGTGGTTTGCTTCAGGTCTATAGTCATCCGTTGTTTATCCACATGGTTCTTAATGCTTATTTTTGGTACCTAGAGACGTGATCAGTTTTTCTACAGGCGTAAGTTGGAATTCATTGGTATCATATTGGGTGGAATTTTGAATAGTGAATCATCATATTAACCATGATGAATCAGCTTGCACCATACTATGGGACCACAGCCCGATTGTTCCATCTACATGGACCCGCTTTGAGACAGATGAAAATGCATTCTATTCCTTGGACAGGTTTGTATTTATTTATCTATTAGGGCTCTCATTATTTTGTTACTACAGGACCATTGAACCCTTTTCGGATGCCTAACATTTATGTGGCCCACTCGCCATCATCCCCGGTAGGGAAGATAACAAAATACTCAAAATACCTTCGTGGAACCACGACACCTATTCATACACAAATTGTGATCTTCTCATTCTTGGTGCCTGGTGGCCACCTATCAAATTGTGTCCGGTAATAATGTTGAGAAGAACCAAAACAGAATGGACTCGCCTACTCAAAACTAAGAGGGGATGACACCTACTACTAAAATACCAGTTTTTACAATAGTTGTGTTCTTCTATACAAGAATAAGACTTAGAAAAACAATTTTTGGACCCTATGACTTCTCTGAGCACAACAGAATGAAGAGGCTCTTATCGAAGAGAAAAAACCTAAATCTTCCTAACTTCCACACACAACGAGAGAGAAGTCTTGCGAACTCAGAAGTAGAAGCATTTGTTCCGTTTCCATATAGCCTATATTTTATTGCTTTCTCATCACGGTATACTTGAAATCAATCTTTGCCTATCTGATGGAAATAAAAGTAGATTGCGTGCTTCATTACAATGATGTTCTCTACGACATCTTATCTAGGACCCGATGCTTCGTCTCTTTTTGTTGTTTCGATGGATGCACTTTGTCTAGGAACCTGTTTATCTTATTAAGTATCAACCGATGGGGTATCCCTGTGCTTCAGATAGGGACATAACTCAAAACTCCCCAGAAAATGAGGTAAAGACGGAATGAACAGTTGGTCAGGTGGTTGAAGCAGATCCACTTAAAAGATGGCATATAGAAGGTTGGGCAAGAAGCCAGAACAAAGAAAGAAAGAGGAGAGAAAAGCGAAGCAATTGAATGGCTCGAACGAGCACACACCGAATAGGAAAGAGACGTTTTTTATGTTGCTGTTTTGAGAGATCAGGTGTAATAGGGCGAGATGAGAGAGGATAGGCTAAAGATCATTCTTAAATGAAGGGATCTGAGCCTTATAGTCTGTCTCCTTCAGTTGGTTGGTTCGGTCCCAATAAGGTCTTCCGAAATCATGGGAAGAGATCGTTCACCAAGTCCCTTTCAAAATAGGTTTTGGGAAGGCCGTTACATAATAGGGGACTCCGGGAAGCGAGATGAGAGGAGTCAAATGGATAGGGTTCAGAGTATGAAAAATCACTTTTATGCCCAAAATTAAACAATGTCTGTGTTTCATATCTAATAAGATTAGGTCTTTCTTTCCAGGATCGATGTGTCATAGCCGAGGAAAGATGATGATGTGAACTGAACTCATTATTCTTAAGTAAGCGCTTGCTTCCATTGAATTTATAGGTATGAATCTAATCCCTAAGAATGCTAGGTCAAAGTGGAAGGATAAGTATAGGCTTTCCAAAACGGAAAGCGAAATTCCCATTATTCAATTTTCAACTACCAACCGCACAAGTAGAGGTTTTTATCCCTGCTGATGGAGGAATAAAAACCTTTCTGACATAATTAGGTGTGGACTAAGATGTGCAGCTGCTTTTTCTCTTGTTAATTCACTTGGGGAGAGAATCCATTATTGTACTAATAAAATAACCACCTATTTTCTTACACAAGAATTTCTGTACTAAAGCGGTCATGGACAAAGAGCGCTTGCTCTTACTTCTATTGAGAGGTACCATTATTTGACTAGGGAAGCCCCTCTGCTTGATCTGATCTTTCTTGAGGAATAGGATATTTAAACCAGCGAGACCTTATCCCTTGCTGGGAACAAACTCAATACCTGGCCTCGAAAGGATAGGTCAGAAGGAAGCTAACTGGTTGAAGCTCCCCATCTCTTCGCCTATTGGACACAATTCATCTGGTTATACCTAGTACTCTCGACATAATATATATCCATTCCCGGGTCTGACCACACTCCAATGGGGTGGATGTCATATCCCTGGCAGTTGAAGGCCTTCACACTATTAGAAGAGTACTGAGGATCCACCCACTCCAAACCACAACCCCCAGCTACCATCTCAATCACAACACCACTACCTACTGATTGTCTACTGGACCACCTTCCAAAAGGTGACAATGGATACATGATGGCCTCACACTTGGAATGGATAAGTGGGGAGTCCACCCAAATAAGGTAGCAGAAGCCCATTCCATTCGTTTCCAATACCACAACCAGTGTTCAGGCATTCAAGTCTACTACCTATATTATACCGACATCCAAAACCCCACTCCTCACTAGAGATCTACTTTCTAGTATGTGATTCGCCACTATTAGAGTAGAGTATTGAGGCATGGTCCATGTGTTTATCGATCCGCTCCTGAATCTATATTGTAGGGTGAAGTTCGTCGTTCAAGTACTGAAGTCAAGTTGTTTGGCTATTCCCATCACCAAATTCCCTGATACTTATATATATTGTCATTAGATGGCATCAATCGTACCACTTTTTGATTTGTGATTTGTGATATAGTAGGAAAAGGCCTTAATATATATAAGTACCAGATGGGGTCTGGAATCAAGTGTTTGGGTTTCACCAATTGGAAGGCCATTTGTCCGTTAGTGGTTGGCCTTGAGCACCTCACCGTACCCCCTGTCTCGGTACATCAACCTTATGGTAAGTTACTCTAGGTATTTTCATTCTTGGTCACAAGTACTGACTCTATATACTTCAGATCATGCAATATTACCATGAACCTTGTGATTTGGTGGTGGTGTTTGAGAGGGTGGGATCTCAAGAGCGACAGATCCACTCAATCTCAATCGGCAACACCATTCCACTAAACCACCTGACAAACGCTCAGGTATTCTTATATATATAATACCGGCGAGTGGGGAAGCGTCCAGAAGAAACCTTTCGGAATGAATGCTCGCACCAATATACTAGACTAGTAGTAGTATTCCAGAGATGTGGTGATTGGCCTTGAGTATACTCCCTGAAACAACATTGGGGGAGAAGGTGGAACATGTTGGAAAGGGGGGTAGCATGACTTTATTGGTCGTCGAAGTGCTGCTTTCCCTTTCTGATCGGTCCAATGCCAGAGATGAGTTCCCTGTAAGCCAAGGTCTCCCTGAGGACCACTTCTACCCGACCTATTCTTATTCTACAGTACTCTTATATATATTTATATAAAAGTATATGTATCTACTCGCAGACTATCTATTATATCATTTCTGACATCTCAACTACCCCGATATTCGACCTTTCTTGACATTCGACCGCACCACGGGTACTCTTATATATAGTTTCCGACCACCATGATATTCCAAACCGACCACCCTCAACCCAACCATGAAAATTCCATGCCACTAATCATATTCGTACTAATACTACTACTAGTCTAGTATAGTACCTCCAACCCCAATTCCAGCACCACCATTGAACCCCCGAACCATCGACTATCATATGAGGCATCAGTATAATATAGTCGGACCACTATAGGAACCAAAAAAGGTGCCTATAGTGGTGCCTATAGTGGTCTGCCAATAGAATATATAGAAGAGTACCTGTATAGATTATACCGATGAAACTGAAAAAACATGCTACCTTTGGTTTTCCAGATGCATTGGCCCCAAGGTCGACCAGACCATGACTCCGATGCATTCTCGTCCAGTTCCCGTGGTTCCAGTGTTGTTGGACATCCAACTCATCTATGTTTGTCATGTCAGTTGTATTAGATATGGTGGAATATGGTGGTGTACATGGTGGTTCGACTCGAGTACCTGAGTGGGGTGGTGGCCCATGAGCTCTGAGCTACCTATTAGCTAGGTGTCTGATTAGTACGAATATGATTTCTCCATGATGGCACCATGATCTCTGACGCAGGTGAGAAAGATCGAGTGCCAAAAGGGATGTTTCACATCTCGCCTATCCGCTCGGGTACTGTTCTTCTACCAAGTCCAAGTGGCGTTCCAAGATCCATCAACCTGTGACCACAACCAATAGAGATGATACCAACAACGTAGTTGCACCGTATACTTCCACCTGGGTTCCGTCTCGCAATGGGTTGGCCCCACGCTCGATTCTAGTCCTCTCGTACTAGGGCATGTACCTTTTCGTTCTCATGAACCCACGGTAGATTAGAACTGAACTGTCTTACGACATTCTAAACCCAACTCATGTACCACTATTTTCAATCGGCGAATAAACGAACCCTTGGGACCAGCTTCCGCCCCAGGAGGTGATGAGTCGACATTGAAGTGCCAAACAAAACCATCAATACGAGCTCTTGGGTTACATCAGCCTATTATCCCCGGCATAACTGTGATCCATTTTGCGAGCGCCCAACCACACAGAACTGCCCGGTTCACTATGGCTGAGAGCTCAGATTACCTTTTGAATTCTGTGCCCCTGCTTGAGATGTGCCATCTTAGAGTCAGGAATTGAACACCAATATGCTCCAGGTAGATTTGGGTGTCATTGGCCATTGTGCACCACCTGTTACTCTTTAGGAGGCATCCTCCCCAGATAAACTACTGAACTCTCTCTATTCCCAAGACTTGAACTTGAATTGAATGAATAAGCTGATGAACCAAGGTATCATCCTATATTGGTCACAATTACAACTATCATGACCATATAGAGATGATAACCACATATAAAGACCACCAAGACCACCACCATATATAGATGATACTCTCTATTTCACCTAATTGGGATGCCCTATGACCGTATCGAAGTAGTGGGAAACCTTGAAACAAGGGGGATGAATGGCCGAACCACTTTCCGCACCTATCCATGAATCGTCTGGAGCCTTCTGTGGATATGGCCTTAATAATTCATATATATATAAGTATCAGGTTATTCCTATAGTTGAACTGGCGAGTCTCAACTATTAGAATATATTATTTACTAATGAGGTTATAGCATTGGGCATTGACCGAACGAGTGTCCCGGTGGAGCGGTGGTGGTAGGAGACCAGATCACTACTACCATCCTACGAGGCATTCGAATTTCTTGCTCATAGAGAAGTGAATATTCAAGGTGAAAGGGGTCTTACCGTCTAGCCGTGGGGAGCTCGACATCTGAACTGAGAGTTCATTTTCACCGGATTCCCTTTCAGAGATAGCTGGGTAGTCGTGACACCATTCGTGCAGGTCGCTACTTATGCGACAAGGAATTTCGCTACATTCGGACAGTTAGAGTTACTGCCGCTGTTTACTACTAGGTCGATATGGCTGGGCGCCCTCCGCTTGGTACCTAATTGGATCGGCCTTGCAGCACCGAGCAGGTGTCGGACTCTATACGTAGGTCGACCTCTTAGCAGAGTTCTGTATTTTTAATAAACAGTCGGTACCTTGATCCCCACCTGTTGGTTGTATGGACTGGAGGTGATCCAATGAGATGGGTCTATCCTCAGTACTCTACTCTAATAGTGACACAGCTGGTGGTACAAACTGTTGTCGAGTTCCATCCAAATGGGTTTCTCATGGGCCAAATAGTATACTCTACTAGTGCACCTGTGTCAGTTGTTCGTACGGTCTTCTGTTTTCTGGCATGATTCAACTCGTCCACTCGCAGTTGTTTCCAGTTTATGCTTTCCATAGCCCAACCACTTCCACCATCAACACTGACGGAATGGTTGGAGTGAATTTTCCCAAGTCCTGCTACCTCTACTACATATATTATACCGATTACCCCCAACAAGTATCACAGGACTATTAGATAGAGTAGCTGAAAATGCCCCTGCCTTCGACACTGCCATATGGAAGGTGGCAGCACTATTAAAAGAGTCTGGTACTCTGTCTATATAGTTTCCACTCCCCCTATATTCGTGATGTGGTGTTAGTGAATGAGCCATGAAACCTATGACCAGTCACCCAATACTTCAACCTTATGGTGGGGATTCTAACCTTTCGGTGCCCATTGCGCTACTAAACCCCCAGATACTATATATATATATATATGTATATGTATATGTATATGCATATGTATATGTATATGTATATGTATATATATATGTATATGTATATGTATATGTATATGTATATGTATATGTATATGTATATGTATATGTATATGTCTAGTTATATGTATATGTATATTTATATTTATATGTATATGTATATGTATATGTATATTTATATGTATATGTATATGTATATGTGATTCAGATGTGCGATATGCCCAATTCCAGCAATGCTGAACAGCTCAGGTACTCTTCTAATAGTGAACTACTGAAGACAACCTGATCTATCCAGGCACCCAACCATTTCATGGGGAATCATCAGTACTCTTCTAATAGTCTATCAATACTATTATAAGAGTACTGATGACCTCCACCCTATGCCATTGCTGCACATGGTAAGTACTCTTCTAATAGTGAACTACCATGGAAGGGTCAGGACTTTATTAGTTTTTAGCATATAAAGTCCACATATAATGTCCACCCCCAACCGGTAATTCAACCTTATGGTCATGTTCATTGGTGTTTCTCTGTCATTCATATAGACCACTCACTCTCGAGTACCCCCATAGGAAAAAGGAGAGCTAAGGTACCGATTCACTCAACACTTCCGACCACCCGTTGAAACCCTGATCTACTACTAGCGCTCCTTGTGGAAACATGATTGAAATAGTATACTAATTTCAGCATTCTCCCTTCTGAGCAAACCCCAGGCGTAGTAGCCAAGTCCCTACCATATATCAACAGAATGTCCCGCTACTGATAGCACCATCTTTGTCGTATCCTGGAATACATGAAGTATCTGACTATCTAAATTATAGGGAGTGAGGACCATGATTGGATTGTCTCATCGCTTCGGTGCACCACTTATAGACCCGTGACATTGTCGGTTCGAACTCGCCCCTGAACAATGTGTTGTGACGCTTTCGATCATCTGTATGGATACTTCCAAGCTGACTGCCTAAACCAACTCTGATACCCCCACTTCCTTGTGCACTAATATAGTTGCTTGGGGACCTTAGCTGACGATCTAGGTTCTTTCCCTCTCGACAGTAGATCTTGGCACTGCACCGTATGTCTTGTACCACTGATACCAAGATAGTATTTGAATAGAGTACCCATGGAGTCAAACACCTCCTAGAATCACATATCCATTGCCAATGCCAATGCACCAGCACCCTCTACCTCGGGGAATTTCGATTGTAGGTACGCACTTCTGAAATAGCTTTCGTGGAAAACCAGCTATCCCCGATCTCGATTGGCCTATAATCCCTATCCACTAGTCATCCCAGTATTTTTCCACATACTTGGGCTCGGTCCGCCACAGCCAACTAGCAAGTGACCTCCTACCTATGGCTAGATCAATCGGTTTCGGGTCCAAAGGTAGCACGTCCCAATGGAGAGTAGCGCCATTACCTAGTATCTCTCGCCGCATTACCCATTGACTCACTGACCCATCATGAAAAAGGTACGCCGTTTGGAATCGAGTGAGTGACCAACCACTCTAATTATGCCAGACCATAAGGTTTAAGTACTGGATTCTGCTATGCTACTTGCTTCTCCGACTGTCCAAAGAGCATTGGAATTGGGGTTCTATTTCACTCCCTTCAGAATGTGGTGGGTTCTCTTTCAAATGCCCCTCACGGTACTTGTTGGGATATCAGTGTCATGTATGAATCTGGTATGTCAACCATTACATAGGGTGGTTCCCCGTGTTGATTCAGGTTGTCGCAGACAATACAGAATTCGAACATGCCGTGTACTACTTATTGAGGCTCCACTCTCAATGGTCAAGACGAATGTCAGGGCTTTCACCTTCGCGAGAATATCATTCCAAACCGTTCAAACCGCACTCGAATCGTCACCCCTCAGTAATCTACTCTAATAGTAGTCAGCACTCTACTCTAATAGGGGGGACAATCATATTCCTTCCGAGCATAGTCGCTGCAATTCCAGTAGCCCGGTACTTCACCCTTATGGTCTTGCTATTTGAACTGCCAAATATCGGACCCATAGGCCGATAGGTGCCCATGGACTGGTGGATTCCTACCAGCTACATGAGCCCACTCACCCCATGGTGCTCGCTCGCCACTACTGCCATGTTCTCGGTTGATTGAGTGGATGGAGCTAGTCAGATGTTTCTGTTCTCTCCGATCTATGCCCCCATTTCCATCGCCAACAACTTCCGCACCCATTAGATTGACCCTTGGATGTCCCGTTTCATGGTAGATGGGTCAACCCATCACCTCCATCCTACCCAGTCACCGCTAGTTGTGCTTGGCTTCCTCCCCCCACTGTTGGTGGATAATGTGGTGGTTGGACGTTTTGCTCCGAGATTGCTCAACCACGCTAGTAGTGCATGCCCCATTCCCCATTCTGTCTTCCTGATGACCTCATGGGACTTGTTTGGTTTGAGTCCTATGTTGAACCATCCACTTGTATGTCGTCCAATGACCCATTTGCAGGTGTACCACATCTATAAGGGTAAAGAGTAAAGAGTTCTTTATTGGTATTTAACATATAAATTCCACATATAAAGTCCACCACCCCACCAACTACCGTAGGTGTAGAAGGTCCCCCATCGCCCCTGATGTCCCGACCAGTGAAGGAAATCCATGTTTTTCTACTGAATATATAAGTGTTTAGAACCTTTGGACCTGGCTTCCTCTCGTACCACCGGGTGCCCCACCTCCAGTACTCTACTCTATATAGTGCGGGAGCACCTAGACTTTCATTCAGTAGTATGAGCCGGTAGGCGCCCTCCAGTACTCACTCTATATAGTCCACCGATCCGACCTCGAACCATTGGGTTCATCCTTCCAAGAGTAGTACCACTTCCAAAGATAGATCACGACCACCTACCCCTTTCCTGCATTCATGGAACCTCCGACTAGCGACTTCTGAATGGCTTGATGTGGAAATACCATGACCTGATCTATAAATATATACAATAAAAGAGGATTCTTTATATGTGGACTTTATATGCTAAATACCAATAAAGTCCTCTTTATATGCTAGAGTATAGTATGGAATGCTTTTCCAGCCTTCCTGACCCTTTAGAACCATTATATATAGTAGCAGATACTTATATATAAGGGTTTAGAACCTTACCGCCAAGCGGTTGTTTCGACTGGTGGAACCGGAGCACAAACCCTTGGAGGCCAATGGGGGGTGAGAACTGAAACTGGATTGCACTCTGCTAGGCCCACTAACACCCGTACATATTCCCCCTTCACCGAATAAATAGGGAAGTAGGGGCGGGGATGACCAATTTGGATCACGAGTCGAATGGGCTCCTTTGGTGACACCTCACTGGAAGTGTATACTATGGGGTCCAACCAAAATACCTCGAGCCAATGGTAGACTAGTGCGTGGTTTTCCACCACCATTTTGAGATGAATAGATGTGGGGGAAGTGACTGAGATGGAGTACTGGAGCGCAACAGGCATATACGATACACAGAGAACACTCAAGGCATTCAACCACTCAACATGATGAGTTCGATTCAATACTCGTCTAATAGTGAGGCAAACCATTGGAATGTCTGGTACTTATATATATTGATTATTGAAACCCCTTTGTATATAGTCTATAAGTGGCCTACTACCTTTAATATACCAAGCTCTAAAGGTCCAGCAGTTCCTCTGTTCCACCCTCGTATCCCCTTCCTGGATATCTTGGCCACACGCTCCATCCGTGCACCTCGAACTCCAGTAGCCGATGAGACCCCACCGAACATCCATCTGTTCCATCACCACCCAGAAATTGATGGATGATAGAAAGGGGTGACCATTGTTTTGCAAGTACGATCAGTGGTGTTTGACCTACATGAGGGGTTCCGAGAACATCGGTCATACTCCCTCAAAGAAGTCATTCCACCCCCATCCCGTGGCGGAGGTCCCATAGAGATGAAACACAACACCATTTCAACGCCTTTTAGCTCATGGTTCGCCGAATTCGGTATAATATAGGTAGTGTGTCAACACAGGTATTCTTATAATATAAGGCTCAAACCCCCCCAATTACCCATCTCTCAATGACTTTGTACTCTACCCTATATAGTGATAGGACATCAACTATACATGTTTCCGATTGCAATTGATCCACCACTACCAATGCTCAACCTCAACTCCAAACAACAACCAACCAGGTACCTCTTCCTTTTCGCTCCATCGCTCTATGACAACTATATCCAGGAAGGCTGACTCGCTGATACTACCATATGAATTGCCTCTGCTGGAATGGGAACGCCAACGACTATGTTTTACTTGAACCTTCTCTATCACCACCATCTCTTCTTTTTCCGAGAAAGTCGTTTCGCAAGGTGTAGTAGTGGGGCAATGTAGGCATATCAACTGGTAGCCATCGAATAGTGTTGAGTTGTGGTATTGGTGCTTCAGAATTCTGGGAAGTGCATCACCGAACCATCCATCATCAACAGTGTCCTTCGGGTCAAACCTCATTTCTGTACCATCCATACTACTTGTTGAGCAATAGATGTCATATAGATAGCCAACTCGAAGATCGAATATGAGGTGCAACTTGCTACGATTTGGAAGAACAGCATGGGAGGTGTCACTGTAGCAGCTGGGATAAGCGGCAAGACCAAGAAAAAATGACGAAGGCGACCCGATGCTCTCAATTCCCATAGGAACGTAGGTACACCAGTAGCCCAAGTGCGGGAATAGATAGAGAATACGATTGGCCATGAAACACGGATGGAAATGCCTGGGACTACCTGGGAGCTGACCGAATGATGGAATGAAAATCTAATGGCCAAGTGCAGATGGTCTGATAGGCTAGGTAGCATTATGCATTAAAGCGAGTGAGTGGTGAAGTGGTTGGACCACACGGAAGGAACATTCCAACAAGATGACACGAGTAGGGTTGGAGTTAGGAACTGGAACACCATCAAGTGACCAACACTCAAATGGAGTAAGCGAAGGGATCTCCTCCTACAACCAAAGAATCAAAGTGGAACCATGAAGCATCACATTTGATGCAGCAATAGAGGAAATACGAAGTAGACCATAGTGCAGGGAGACGTTTCAACAGCAGTTGGGAGACCAGCAGTTGATTTTGAAAGAACAAAAGAGGAGAATGTCACACAAATATATACCGGTTTGGCTATTGGAGATATAAACTCTTCCCGGTTCCAGTAACACATCATCCATGTCCAAACAAGACATCCCCATCTCCGAACTGAACGTATTCTGACTTCAACCATCCAATCGTTTGAATGGTACTGACCTAGTCTGTGGGATACAAGGGTATCATCTAGACGATATAGTCATTGGACGCTGGGACCCTGGAATAACTATTGGAGTAAATGAGCGTACTCGTGTTTATGGATGGAAAAAATGACTAGGACCTCAGTTCAACCATTGGGATACAGCGGTGGGGTTAGAAGAATGGTTTTTTTGGTTGTTCTGGTGTCACCATTCCAACACAACAACAGACTATTAGAAGAGTACTGAGCTCTCATATCATAGTAGGGTGTCAAGACATAGGTGTCCCGGTCGACTATTGGGAACGATCCAAACACATACACTAGGTCTTTCAAACTACCGAGCAACTCGAACCATCCCAACTTCCCAACCTTCGATCATGCGACTGCTAGCGCAAATGCCAAGATATGAGCTTTGGTGGTTTGTGAATGGCCAACCCCGCTACTCAATTGATTCTCTAGGTTCACTATATATAAATAGAAGAGTACCGATGTTCCCATGTACTCTTTATATATAGTCACAGGTAGCTTCACCAATGGGATCAAACCTACCTTCAGTACACTGATATCGAGCAGAACACGCACTACAAACAAGACACAAGGGTTCATCCACTCTTTCAAAACCCCCACTAAGAATAAGAACAGTAGTAGGTAGTGACCTTCAAATGACTATATAGAAGAGTAGCTATTCCTTTTGATACCTTCTTTGTCAACATCCACTTTCTTCACTTATATTGACACTTGGTCTTCAAACCGTGCTTTCTTTGAAGATCACATAGATGACTTCGTGAAGCTTGAAGAGTGCTCATCACTTCGCTCTCCTCCTTCTGCTCATGCGAATATCCCATTCTGGGTTCTGAAATATATGTATGTCTCCCGCCCCTGTGATGTGATCCTCTCTCATCTGGTTGAAGCTATTTTATTGTGGGATATGGTTCTTCCTCAGGTGCGTGAGCTATCGATCTATGTTATTTTCATAATAGGTTATCTCCATCTTCCAGCGCTACCCAAGGTGCTGCTGACTTCGGGAATATTAGTTCTAGGTGAATAAGTCATCACTATATAGAGTAGAGTCCTTGGATGGCAGCAGATGTTTCAAAGGAAACTATTAGAAGAGTACTGATGGAGGTTTCAAAGCAACAGAGCATTGGCACCAGACTCTTTCCAATCCTTTCAGCAATATATATCAGTACCAGCCCCCATACTGTTCTTCGACCCTTTGTTCATCCTCTTGCTCGTTCTTCTCAGACATAGATATACTATATAGTCTATCTATATAGTCTATATATATTTGATATGTCCGACTGACTTCTTCTTCTTCAATGAAAGGTCCTTAGGCTAGTTAGGTTCTCTACTACCTATATTATACCGACTGTCTCTTTGCTTTCTCTAGCTTCCTATAGTGGTCATAATTTCTTCTTTAGTTCAGTCTAGTTAGATATAATATAGGTAGTAGAGTCTTTTGGTCTCCAATGGGATATGAATCAGTACTCTTCTACAGTACTCTAATATATAGTTATAGAGATGATACCAAGTCCCACTCCCAGTTAGACTCTCTTGAGTATTCTAGGGGTTTGATCTCGAACCTCTTTTCTATGCGCCTGTCCGATCGGTATGGCCTCGACTGAAAATCAATCCCTTTCTTTATCTCAAGAATTTTTCACCCTTGACTCTTCTATTTCTCAGTACTCTACTCTAATAGACTAGCTTATTCATTCAATTCAAGGATCCATGTATCTTCAATCAGGATACAATAGACCCAAGCGGATACGAAAAACCTAGGATCAGAATTGATTGAATAGATAGAGATATGGTGTCATTGCCTACTACCTATATTATTCTGAAAAATGAAAGGCCCCTACTACCTTTCCAAAATACAATCACGCTGCTTGACCAGTTAGCATAATTCTTCCACTGATAGGGATAAGGAACTTGAGGATAAAGAGAGAGTATTTCTTGCCGTAAAAGGGGAAGAGCTCCCATAGTTGCATAAGCAGGATAGATAGTCTATCTCAGTTCCGACACTATACTAGCAGACTAGCAGTGGGGATGTGACCTTGTCCATCTTCTTGGACTCAAAAAGTGATGGCTAGAAAATACTCGAAATAGATAGAATAGAAGATTCAACAGATAGTTTGATGATAAAGGAATCCACCCTTAAGACCTTCTGATCTTATTTGAGGTTCTTTGAAATACATAGAAGATTGGAGGATATATCCACTTGACAGGGAAATAAGGGATTAAGTGAGATGTTAGTCTTATTAAAGTGTAGTAAAATCCTCCACATCGGTTTAGGATGAAAGGGTGGTCTTGATCCTGAACATTTAGAACCCTTAGATATAAGTAGAAGATACTAATATATTCAGTAGCATCAAATACTGAATAGGGTGAAGTAGATGAGTTCTAAATCCTTATATATAAGTAGTAGCCCTTTATAAAGGGTGAGGTTCTAAAAGATCTGACCCTCCCTAAATCAGAGGGCCAGGAAATGAGACTGATAAATCTCTAATGCAGTAGAGTAGTTGGTATTACATCATTTGAAGTGGGTAAGGGTTCAGCAAAAACATGGTAGAAAGCCCATCCATTGGAATGTTATTAGTGACAATCATGGGAATTAGACTCTCCAAAGACTCGATTACCAATACTGAATAGGGTTTACTACTGATTAGAAGATAGGGGAGACATTACTCTACTATAATAGTGACAGAAAAGAAGAATTTTCTCCTCTTTTTGCCTTTTATGTTCTCCTCTGTTCACTCGTTTGGGCCTAGAGGAAATCAATTCATACGTGAGAACATCCAAAGCTTGGAATCGAAGATTCATTGCTAAACGCAGACTAAGAAGGAAGATCACTGTCATTGGGTGCTTACGACTATCATATTCGACCATATTACTGTTATTAGGAGAGGCCCTCAAAGTCCCATCTGTACAGATAAGATAGAGCTACCCAGCAACGTCACAGAAATTGCTATCGCGGTGTATTTTCCTAGTCGCTATCGCTCAAGGTCCCCTAAACCTGCTTGAATAGACAGATCATATAAAGATTTCCTTTAATTCCAATCAAGAAATTGAAAAAAAGGGGTTTGAGTCTACTAAAAAAATGAAATCTTGGATGACTAGACTATGAAAACTAGAGAAGCTACGAATAACTTCCCACACAGATCACTATATGAATCGAATTTCCTACTAAGAAGAAGTCCTCTATCTATCAAAGCTGGTAATGATTGTAAGAATCATGGTGATGACTGATAATCCATCTCAAAAACCTAGATTTTCTCTTGGAGAGTCGGATAGGGACAACAGAGGATTCTCCTAGCTACTGAACTATCTAAGAAATATGCTAACCACTCGAGATCCCTCCTCTCAATCGGTGTCTAAAGCTGGTGAATAGGTACTCTTCACATATAGTCACAAAGTAAATTCCCCAAAAGAGAACAATATTCGCCTATATCTTCTCTCTTGCTTCCTACCATACCTGATCTCCTATACCCACTAGAGGAGAAAGACTGTGAATCAGTAGTAGAAACATACCCCAATATGAATGCAATCTTCAAAGTGCATGATGAGAGTTTCTGAAGGCTAACTAGAATCCATCCAATTGTGGAATTCAAATTCAAAATCCAGTGGATGACTCTGAAAAGATTCTACTAGGAACTCAACTCGCAGATCAGAGAAGCTACCAGCACCCAGATCCCACATTCCTTGCCAATCTGGGATGGAGAATTCTCACCAACTCCAAGCTCTCATATCGAAATTGTTGATAAATTCTGATTTTCTTGATTCTCCCACCCCTATTGCAGCTTCATGGATCTGTAAAGGGGTGCTCAAGAGATATTCTCCTAAAAGGGCTCTGCTTTCAGGTGAAATCAGGATCCTCTATCAGTGTGTGGGAAGACCATGTTCATCCCTATTTGCTGCCAAACTTCAATCCCATGGCCAAGCCAAACTAATCCATAACTGCACAACATCAAACAGTGGTTGACATCATCTTCCAAAACCCCAGAAGATGGAATTTTCAACTTCTTTCCAAACTTTTTGAACCTTCTATCATAGAGGCTATTCTAAAGTCCTCAAACTACTACTGATGAAAATGTGATATGGACTCCAAAAAAGTCAGGGATCCATAGTGTGAAATCCTCATATCGACTTCTCTCCAATGATCTTACGAGTCTTCCAGGAAATCTAACCTCGAAAGACTTATGGAAACTAAAGGTACATGAAATAGATTACCTACAAGAAGCAGATTAGCATCAATTATCTGGCAGCAGGATGAAAGTCTTCACTGTCCAATCTGCCTAAAAGACTTGAGCATCTTTTTCTGGGATGTCATGTGGAAAGAATTATTTGGCATGAATCCGCCTCCCCTGGCTATTAGAATCTATTTTTTTAGCTTCCAAGCCCCTGATGAATCAGGAACATGATATACCCGAGGGTCTCCCTCAAAATCGCAGAGCCTGAAATACATCACTTCCAAATATTCGTTCTAGCTTTCATGGGCTGATACTACACCATTTCTGGCTTTGGCTAAGTAGAAAGAAGGCAATGCATGAAAAAATCCTTCCAGACCCCATGCAGAAAACATCCCTCTTTAAATGGATAAGTAAGGTGGGACAAAAAGATCAATCGCTCCCCAACATCAACTTCTTTGACCCCTCCTCCTGAAAACTGCAATCAAGATTCACTTTTATGTAGCAATCAGGTCATATAACTCCTTTCTTGGTATAATCCCACAGCTTGAAGAGAGTGATTTTGGAAGTCACAGGTAAACTAACCATGTAGTAGCTCACACAAAAATTTCAAGTGGGAAACTACATGGTAGCTTTGATTTCCTAATATCTATCTAGTTTCTCTTGGGTGGTTAAGGAAGTATGAAAGAATATGTGGTTGCTGACTTTTGCAGGACGACAATGGGAAGAAGCAAGCATAATCATTTTCTCCATCAGTGAACTACCACACTATTAGGAGAGTACTGGCCATTATGTACTCTACTCTAACAGTCTCTAAAGACTTCTATCATCTCTATATCTATATATAAGAGTACCGATTTTCCTGCCACACTATTAGAAGAGTACTAGTCTCTGCGTTCATGATATATCTCTCAACTCTTTCCTGCCAAGACGCTTGATGAATGTAATTCAATTGTAAATAGGTAATCTTATATATAGATATAGAGATGATACCCTGTTTCAAGGGAAGAACACGTCTCGGTCGAATGGGAGTAAACCTTCTGATTTCATAGAACAAAACCTCTCTCCATGAGATATTTCATTGTGGAAGGGCATGGTTTAGAAACCAATAATTAGAAGCTCCTCAACAGTATGTCAACATCCTAACCATTTCTATTAGAAGACAGCGTGAGATGCTAAGAAAATAGGGCTTGTGGTAAGTTTGTCTTAACGATAGAGTGATAGCTCGATATAATCTATCCTGGTACTCTTCTATATAGTCTATAGGAGGACCACTATAGGAACCAAAAAAGGTGCCTATAGTGGTTCCTATAGTGGTCCGACTATATTATACCGATTGGAATCCATCCGAGTAGGGGTTCCGCTAGTGAGTTATTTATCCTTATTAGTATACAGAAACGGCACATGAATGCATCACCTAGGTGAGGTTCGGATTTTTGGGGGGAAAGAAAGAGACTGATAGGGATAAGGTTCTAAAGGATCTTACATCTTAGGGTCAGGAACTGAAGGAGATGAAACGACAAGATCACTCAATATATATCAGCACCAGGGATCCTAACATTCCATTGGTGTCTTCTGATGAACTATCCATACGGTCAATCGGTTCTCCACCTACCCCAATCTTCGCACCTCCCACTACAGATCGACCTACCGTTCCGCATGGGTTGATGGGTTTCTATCCATGAACCGAAGGTCTCACTCGCTGGGATCATCATACTCAAATCCTACACCGCTGAAGGAACTTCTTGTCAATGGGAGTCATGTTGAATGGATATGGCCATGTCTCGAGTGGAATGGATGGCATCAACTCGAGCGGTCACTCTGTAGATACTGAAGAACCCTAAAGGCATACTACTAATATTATATCAACCCGAGTGTCTGCCTTCCATTTCGCTGTCCATATCTTTGATCGGTCAGGACTATTAGAGTTGAGTACTCGCTATTAGAAGAGTACTGATGAATCACATATAGCTGGGGGTTGAGCTTCCAATACCAACAAGGTCGATATTTCCAGTGTCCAACTCAAGGCCAAGGAAAAATGAAATGGTATGGGTCAGAGATGGTACGATATGTTGATAAAGAAGCAGCAGTTGGAAAAAACCTGATGATGGGTATACTCCCTACCTTCAAATGGTAGAGGAGATCTCCTCCTTCCCCCAAGGGTGTCCTGTAGACTCGATTGGCCGAGTAGCGATAGCGTGCTAGGTTGCCTTTGGTTTTGATAGTAGCACCACTCCAAACTCCACACTCTTTCCAGCCCGAAAACAATTCCCCATCGCCTCACGGGTAGTGGTGGTTTCATTGCACTTGACCATGAGTTTAAGGAATATGCAGCCGTTTCACCAGGCATTCTAGAACACCTCACAACCCTCACTCATCCTATGGGTTGTGTTTTATATCATTTCAACTTGGCTCAATTCAGTGAGGTCAGAAACACCTGTATTCCGAGTAGTGGCTAAGCCTATAGGGAAAAGGAAGGAATGTGTCATAGTAGTACAAAGAGAGAACAGGTGGCGCTGGCTGACCTTCATCAAGTCCCATGTCCATTTCATCCAATCCGATCGATACTATTAGAGTAGAGTTGGGTACTCTATCTATATAGTACTGGATCAAGGTATCAGCCCCATGAAAATTTACCCTTCATCCGGATTCCCATTGCGGCTATACGCGCGAGGTTTCCTAATGACCTTGTCTGCCGCTTTGAAGCATGACGAACGGGTGCGTGCCTTCTGGGCAGTTTCACTCGAGTCGGAAATGATATAATAGAGAGTGGATGCCTAGCAGCGGTGAAATAGGTCAGGAGGATAGAATCAATTGAGTAGTTGTATTCATGGGTGAGTTTTCGCTAGGGCAAGAGGAATCATAGGAATTCGGAAAACCATAGGGCCAATATCATGAGATGGTCAAAGCGGTGGACTTTATATGCTAAATATCAGCATGATGCTTCATGGATGAAGGGATCAGGTCCACATGATCTAGTTCAGGAAAGGGTTCACCGAGTCAAACAAACCGGTCAATCAAACCCCCATGTCAATACGGCGAAATAAAGCGTATCTAATCTACTCTCGTCCTATAGTCCTTCGGTGCGATGGGAAAAGTCAATGCCAATAGCTTCACTAGTGTCTTGAAACTGGAACACTATCATGTCGTATATTATATTATATTAGGCTAGTTGGTCAGGGGAGACTGGTGGGATCGGGCTATCGCTCCCGTTCGCCTGGTTGGACATCATCGGTTCCTCTCACGGTATCAGTTCAAGTCCTTCCATTTCATTAAAACATCCTGGTCTCGCATCTTTATATCCTCTTTCCATAGTCTCATAAGGGCGGGGGTCAGGATCAATATAATGGGACATAGAGGTTTTGAATCTGTAGTTTTGGACCGACACTATGAATTCCTTATTTAGTGAAGAGTAGCCTAGCAAGACTCAAAGATCACACCAAGTGGTGAGGTTCTAAACTCTTGATATATAAGTAGAACCTTTCTCAAACAAACCAAATAGGGTGAAGTAGCCGAGAATGTAGCAGAAGAAAAAAGTTCTTGGAAGGTTCCCATGACGTGGATTCGAACCACTCTAGAGTGACTTTCCTTTTTTTTAGTCATGAGAAAAAAAATATTAGAAGGGTACTGAGAATGAAGTCCTTGGTTTGGAAATACCTGAACCGAAGTAAGAAACTACATTTTCTAGAGATCGTCAAATATAAAAGAGCTTAAATGACTGAAAAAGGGAAAGAAAGATGTGACTTCCGGTCCTAGATGGAAGAATATAGTGGAGAGTCTTTCTTACGTGATTTCAATTGACTTATATGTCTTTCCTGATGACTGTATTCTTCCATAAACTCCTTAATAATGACCAAACCATTGGTATATTATGGCCAAGTACTCTTATATATAGTCTATCTAGATTATACGGGTCCTCTCCCACAACAAGATCTCGAAGAAAGATGAATCATCCCTAAAGCCTCTAAATCATCCTTCTTTACCTTATTTATGGGAAAGCTAGTAGAATCGGTATAATATAGGTAGTAGATCATCCATTGATTGCTCTGTCTTGATGATTTTATTCTTTAAAATCCACGTAATTCTAAAGGATGAAGGATTCTTATATCAGTAGAGTCGAGTTCCTTCCCCTTCTTCTTCCCTATAAGATAATGAAATTTCTTCTGAATCTTTTTCGTTATCCAAACGTCAATAATGCTATCTATTAGTCAATTCATGCCCTATAGAAACTAGGATATCCACTCCTAATTTGAATGAACTTACAAAGTATCAAAAAAAATTCCTGATTATCTACAGCTAGCTGGAATTTCCAATCAATTGTCATTCTTGGCCAGAGCAGAATGGGATTGTCGATGGCAAACATAGGCACATTACTGAGTCTGGAATCTTTATGATCAACCTGGTACTTATATATATTGAAAAATATCTATGGACTGAATCCTTAGCAGTATATCTAATAGAAAAGGAAGTCTACTCTTCTTGGAGAGTAATATCAGCAGGTGACATCCGACTTACAGGTACCTGACCCTTATATTATAAGAATACCTGGCTACCACGTCGGATCATGTGGTTTTTCCTACCCACTTGCTTGAATCCGTCAGCATAGTTGGTACCCCTTCCAAAATGGACACTGAGAATTCTTCTATGGGAGACATCTCTCAAACTAAATTAGAGGAAAACCAGAGCGCTAGGTTCGAGGAAGTAAATAGCATATAACTCAAGGCCAAAATTACAGAGAGGGTGGTAGTTCCGGCGGAGCTTACCACGACCGTTATGGCTCTTGCGAAGCATGAGGATTTTCCTATTAAGTCTGCCGACAAAGAGATGAGTGATCGCCTAGTACAACTGGTGGTGGACTCTATAAAGGTGCTCCATGACAGGATGTTGGCTCCAGAGGTGGAGTCTCTGTTGGATGATGTGGGAAGTCTCTCTACTGAGCAAGCATCCTGGTGTCAGAATATATAAGAAGAGTTGAGGTCCAAAGCGGCCAAGATTACTAAACTAAAGATATGAGAGAGCTAGAGGGAGGCTTTGGTACATCAATAAATCACTGGAGGAACTCATGCAGCGTGCTTCTTCTCCTTTTCAGCGCTACTCTCGACACCACTTTGCTACACAGTCTATAAGGGTTTGGTTCCTACCCTACCACCTTCGTTTCTCTCGGCCTATCCAAATCAATATCCTTATCAGACAAGGTGACTTCGGCACCTCATATCTCAAAGAGGTCATTTCTGATAACGACAATAAGATTTTTCTCATCTTCATGAGCATCCACTACAGGTATCATCTCTATATGGTCTTTGCCAAAAAGCAGTCACTGAAAGATTCTTTCATAAAATCACCAATATATTCATCAATGGGAAGTTCAAGGTCCTCAGTACTCTTCTGATAGTGTGTCCTTGTCATACTTAAGGGTTGGGACCATCATACTCTTTTAAAATATATATTTTTTCCACGGTGGTCAAACTACTTGTAATTTTAGAGTATGAATTCAACTTGCTTTCTAAAGCCCCAACCAACCTCGTAGTCAGACTGGTTAAAACCCTAGAAATCAAGATCTAGGGGGAAGATAAATAGAAATCTGTTTGGAGGTAGTGAATGACAGGGAGTGCTATCATTGATGAGACAGTTCTGATTGTTGAACACGGAGGTTGAGCGGGTTGAATAAGTCGTAAAAGAAGCAAATAGGTCTCACAGGTTCCATTGAAAAGAAATGGTTTCTTAAAGCGGTCAAGTCATGAAAGATCATAGTGGTCAAATGCAAATGAGGTTCTCCTAAGACGGAAATGGGGATGCTAAAATGGGAATGAAAGTTGTTGGGTGACGAAAGAGGTCTAGCTAATCAATTGGTCGATAATGGGGTCCCACTGTACAACCAAGAATATTTACCTTCCCCTTCGTTCTCCCCTTCTGGAAGGAAGAGGAAATCGACTCCCAGCACCACCTGGTGCTTTTTCCTCCCTTTCACAAGCTTGGTTAAAAATATCATTGGCCACCAGCTCAGCCTCGATCTACGGTACGAGCATTCATCTCCATAGCCCTTTTTCATTAGTAATACAAGGTCTTCCAAGGAAGAGGTCGAGTTCCTCCCTTATTGAGATTCAATACTGCTTTGTTCATTTCCATGAACCTGAAAAGCAGTATACCCACTATTAGAAGAGTACTAAATCCAAAAACTATAGTTTCAAGTCTGTGAGAGGTCAATGTACTAGGGCTAATGCCCAAATAGGGGGAAATATTAGAAGAGTACTTGTCTCTTGCATGCGCCTTCATTCCTCATTAATTCAAATCAAAGAAAGCGACATCGGGAAGGGATAGGGACTCAAGTGGGGCCGGAGAACTGCTGCCCTTCCTTTCTCTAGTTGGTAATTTGAATATACCATGGTTTTGAAAGTGGTTCATGTAATGTACTAGTACTAGTTAGTAAATGAAATGGATATCAATCGCAGTGACCCAGAAGACAAATAATTCTGGTATGTGTTGTGCTTTGTTAGTTCTAATAGAAAGTGGAAGATCTCCCCTTACAAGATGTTTTCATGACTGGAGGGATTGCATCCATTTTCTTCAGAGATGCTTCAAGTTCCAAGTGAATGCGAATTTGACCCCTTGCTATATTGATGAGGAAAGCTGGAGCTTCATAACCAAACCACACCATGGCCCTTTTCAGTATATTGCTTAGATATCATATGAAGGTGTTAACCTAAAGGCGGGCAATTGGAGATGAATACATCTTAGTAGCTATCGATTCTTTCACAAAGTGAGACCTATACCATGATCACAGTGGCACACGTCAACATGATTTTTGAAGAAGCAGCTTCACACTCATAAGATTAGGTTCTAAACCCTTACATATAAGTATCTTATACTTATATCTAAGGGTTCTCAACCAAACCGAATAGGGTGAAGTAGCCAAGTTCTAAACTTTTATATATTTAGTAGCACCTCCCATGGCGAGGTTCAAAGATCTAACCCTTTCTAACCCTTAGATATCAAGTAGCCGAGAAAATAAGTCCATTTTGAGTCATTTTGAGGTCTCATAAACATGTTGAAACAGAAAATTATTTTTATGAATAATTGACAAGGAAACATTATCTCCCCTCACTAGAGTAGTAGCTTTCTTCATCAGTCAGAAAGATTCTTAGCCTACCCTTTCAAAAAGAACCTTTTTCCTTCTTATTAATGGTTGGTTTCTCAATCAACTATCTGACTTGAATGAATAAAGACACAAATCTTCTTGCAATTCTATGTTATATATACAATTTATCTGGACGTGATAGAGGACTCTCTCAATTTCAAGCTAAGAAACCTCTTGCAAGCAACATATCCATCCCTTCCTCTCCACTATCTGATCTGGAAACTTTCCTTCATTTGGTAGATGTGGACTAGTAACTAACACAGGAACATCTTCATCTCGACCAAAGTTTGAGCTCAATAGAAACAACCTCTTTTTTCATCTCGATCTGCTCTTATTCCTATAGAGGAATTTCGAACAAGTATTCTCACAAGTATAGAATGGAATTCCACTTCTTGGTCTCTTCCTTACCACTATCATTTCAATCCATGATCAATGATGTGGGGTCCATTTATTTCCTTGCTCGTTATCAGGATTTTCTCACTCACAAGGGATGGAAGGCTGGATAAGAATGGTATTTTATGACCCCCTCTGACTTAAGAAAAAAATTCAAAGAAGTCCTTCCTTTAGCATAATCCCTTAGTAACAAAACCTCGACCCACTGGGTCCCCAATTCCTTACATATATATCATTAAGAAGATAACAGGACCCTAGAATCATAGCTGACCGAAAGAAATATCACAACGATACGCATCAACTAACAGATCCTTCTATGGCCAAATTTCCATTTTTTAAGATTCCCCTCTTTCTGTCATCATGCACCTAAAAAAGAATAGTTGTAGACCTTTTCACTTATGCATAAGACGGATGGATTCTCTCTTCTTCACTTCGGGTTCAGCGCGATTGATGTCTTCCTTACTCTTTGTTTTTATCTGTTTTAACCGGGAAAAATTATATCTCTCCCCTCTAACCAACGGAGGAATGAACCATTTGTTCGATCTATCTATCTGCTTTAACAGGTATGTCCCACACAACCTATTTTTCACATGAAGGGTTCCAATCAAAATAACTGAACAACAAGCTATTCTCATTCTCATTCTATTCCTTCTAGATGAAGCTACCACAGAATGCAGAAAACCTAAAAGGGTCAAGCATCCTTTCCCCCAACCTCCCCTATATAGGTATACTACTACCTCACTTTCCTTTCGGGTGACATTTTCCTTTTTCCCTTCTTACCATTATTAACAATAGGATGAATCCCATTACATTTCGGGTATCACAAATTGCGGTTACCGTGAAAGAAAGAAGAGAATGAAAATACGAATTAGTTAATTAGGTTCTAAACCCTTATATATAAGTATCTGCTACTTATATCTATGGGTTTTAAAGGGTCAGGAAGGATGTTTTTTTTGTGCGGAATATCTGCTTGGTATGCGCTTCGATGTATCCAAGCTACCTTAGTACTGGTTTTCCAAACATGGGAAAAGAAATGGGTACTTTTCATATATAGATAATACTTAACTAAGTAGGTAGTAGTAGGGGAGGAAGGGGTCTCGGTTTCTTTCCCATCAAGAAAGTGAGTGGATCTTACAATGACTATCGGTGACCGGCAGTCAACAGAAACACACATTGGCCCTATCTATATTGGACAAGATAGGGAAATCCAAAACCCCTTAATAAAAACTGTTTCATTGCATATTTCCTACTAAAAGGGTGAGGAAAGATATGGATAAAGAGGAGTGGCGGTGGCAGCCTTTTGATTTCCAATGAGGATGAGGATATGAAATAGAAGAGAGGGATAAGATCTACTCCATTAAAGAAAGAACTATAAAGAGATCATGTTACTGCTTATATGACCACTAGTGGATTAGTAAGAGTTACTCTATTGACAGAAGAGAGCTTCTTGCCTTCATCGGAGGCAATAGCGAATGAGAGGCGAGAGCAACCCATGGAAGATGAAAGCGGGGAGTTTTACACTAGAGCATAGATCAGACACAAAATAATAAGGCCCAAGAGACCACTTCTCAAGCTACAAGAAAGACATATCAATCCTAAGAATGTTAGTACACACTCAATCCAAACTCTTATTAGAAATCTACCTCAAATGGATTAGAAGGATCTGAAAGGCGATGTAAATTGTGGCCTTTCCGAGCTTCGAATCAACACACAATACAAGATTGCCTAGCCCATCCAGTTAAATAGATGTAGATATGGAGCGTATGAGGAAGAAGATGAATTAGGGGATTGAGATTAGATTGTTATGTATTATCAAAAATACTTCAAGTGTAACCTTTTCAATCCTCAAAAAGGTAGAGCGAACTTTCATATCCTTAAATGTATACATTAAATAATGCATGGCTCTCTCACTATGAGCTATACATATAGGATATGGGACCTCTTCATTTAATTGGAATGAGTACATGAAAGAAGTGCGTGCAGTGTTCGTGTACTGGAGAACGCCCCTGAATGGGGGGCACGCTTGGCCCTCGTTACATTGCTTTCTTGTTTTTGGCCTGAGAGATCAACTTGGAATGGTTTCACTTATTCAACTATCATGTCCCACTATTAATGGGTCACTTTTCTCGAAACATATCCAGTCCGCACGGGTTTAAAGGGGGGTTCACTTTGTTTGGAAGCTAACAAGAAAATCACCAACGGCTTAGTAAAGAAAAGCTTTTGGTTGATCTAATTTCAACGGTTCTTCCAGCTTCTGGGCCCCAGTGCGCCAAATCGAATCTCATGACCTGGGAGTATAGCTAACCATCATGTACACTATATATATATGTACTTGGAATGAATCTGACTTGATTCCAACTAAAAGCCTGTGTATGTGTCTGCGGTTTTAGACTGAATTTAGGCGATGAGTTCACTCACCTCGGATATACGCACCCTAGTCCTAGGTGTGGAACCGCAAAACCACGATTGAATAAATGGAAGTTACCTGGAAATTCAAATCAATCTTGAGGTGTTGGTTCAAATCCAGCTCATGAAAAGGGGATTCATAAATAGTATTGAGAAATATCATAGTGTGATAAGAGAAAAGCGAGAGAGAGAGAGAGAGATAGCAAGAGCTCATATTTCCCCGAACGACGAAGGTACCGCAGACTGTTCTTCCTAGAAGACTCTCTCTTTCATTATCTCTAGTTGATTGATTAAATTACTAGGAGAATTACTAGTTAATATGAGACTCTCCATGATGCGTTAGAGAAAGATCGGCTCTGCTGAGTCTGTAAGGTATAATAGCAGAGAACTAGGTAGTGATTTTTCACTTTTGATATAATATTTTTTTTTCGTGCGGGGAACAAAGCAAAAAAAATGAGCTCATCTTTCATTCGGGGTTTTTAGAAGGTTTTCCACCCATGTGAAAGAGGAGTTAATGACCATCATTTTATTTTAGATTTAACCAGGTTCATGAGCTCCAGTCTGATTCTCTCTTCTGATAGATCGGAAACTCTACCTTTTCTATCAGACTTCTAATGAATCTTGGTTTTTTTATAGGGAAAACAGCTTAGAGACATTTTCGGACCTTCATCTCGGACTTATGGATCTCTCCCTTAGATTAAAATGGTGGTTTTTTTCCATAATCCATCCATTTAAAAAATGGATATGAGAAACGAGAGAAGAGAATCAATTAGCTTCTTCCCTCCCTCCAGATTAAAATAGTGGATTTATAAATTGTGTAAGAAATGAGAGAATGACACTTAGAATGATGAGCTCTTTTTCGAGCTTTGTCTGTCTCTAATGCAAATGAAGAATGAAAGAGAACAGAGTAGTCTCCACCCAAAGGTGCCCTACGAGGGCCGATCACTGGGGATGAAGTCATCTTGTTTCTAATTGAGAATGAGGCTGATTTTCAAATGAATGAGAGTTTTTTTTATTCTCCAATGTGATATGCTTAACACATTGAAGTTGTTTTTGGTTTACAGGTACTCTTCTCTATAGTGACCATCTCAATCTATTCCTGCAATTGGGGTGAGTCTCGCCTATTCATCGTTTCTTGACGTATCAAACCAAGCACTTGTAGTTCTATTTCTTTATATAGTTATGGAAGTCTAGCTAATTGAAATCGACATATATATTGATTTGATATAGTTAGAACACTTGAATTCAATGAAAAAGTTTCTGTTCATGGAGGTTTTTGTAGTTTTCATAGTTGCTTGTTGACTCACTATTAGAAGAGTACTTTTTTTCATCGAGATTGGGTTGGTGTTCAGTGTACCTTTTTTTAGTACATGAGAATTCATATGCTAGAATACCTATGTTCGAAGGGTCCCACCTTCTGTTTGTTGGTAAAAAACCCACCACAACTCTATCTAATATTTATTAGAGAAAGTCTCTGGGGTAAAGAATACAAAAAGATAAATGATAAGACTCAACAAGCAACAGATTTATAGAGTCTACACGAAGGGAGTTGTTTGTTTAGTTTTTCTTTTCTTTTAGATCCACTATTAGAAGAGTACCTGAATGGGATGACTTAGGCAAAGTGTGAAGCTGTAGTTAGTGACTATACTTCCCTTTGCTGAAGTTGTTCATCAGAGGTTTGGAACCAATCAAAAAAGAAGAATCAAGGAGGAGAAAAAGGATGAAGCCGACACGGGTTGAGGGCGAACAACAATTGTTTTCTAACATCAAGAATTATCTTCTACGCATGGAGGGGGGTTCTGGCATAGTAGGGTTCATTAAGTTAGGGGAGCATAGAGAGATTGGGATAGGTACTCTTCTAAATATTTCAGAAGCTCCATATCCCTTTGGTTTTGGTTCTGCTTTCGATGTGATGCTTCATTGTCTTTCTTTCTCATCCATCTATTCAACATGACTATATGACAATCTTGACTCTTAGGAAGTCTGAGAAGTTGAGGTAATAATGGGTGAGTCAGTCACAGGCTGAGGATCAGAGTTGTCCCATTCGATTGATCGATTCAGAGTTCCGCACCGCTATGATAATGAGTTCAAAACTGAGATCATGGGTTAGCCAGTCCCATCCCAAGTCAAATCAATAGGACGGAGCGAGACCTATTCAGATGAGGTCTCGTAGGATCTCATCGCTCAAGTCCTCCGACAGCCCTGCGTAAGCTTAGCAACGCAAATAGATAGGAAAGAGGCAGGGAGCTACAAAAGAAACTGCCAAATTTCTTCTTTCTTTCACCAGACAGACAGAGATTGAATGAACAGAAAGTAACTAAACCCTGAATGGACAAGGTGAATAGTCTAATAAAATAGCATATATGCATGTTGAACGTCATTACTCTTCTAATAGTGTGTCTCGTAGAAAAATTAATTCTCGAATGGGATAGTGAGAGTGAGAGATTAGATCTTTATAGTATCTATTCTATATAGCTTATCTAGATTGATTCGTAAACTGTTTGTCTTCATACTAAGACCAAGATGTTGTAACATATCAACTAAACTAGTCAGAAGTCTTCTAATAGTGTCTATTTGGATGTTCCGTTAAGAAAGTTTCCAATTTTTTTATTAAATAGTTAGGATTCTTTATATGTTAGAATACTTGTCTCTAGATTCTCTATATCTATATATATAATTATCTATACAACTTATAAGCATCATAGCCATTAAAGTTCTATAGCTCATAATAGCTAGATAGATTCCAATTTCCTTGCGAGAAAAAATGTCTATACGTAGTCGGTAAGACTTTCTTTTCCATAGTTGGGAATGGAGTGATCCCTAGGGAGTAAAAGGTTCCATGGATATAGGAGGTTTTTTACATACCTATCCATACCCTAAAGGTGCTACTAATATATAAGGGTTTAGAACCATACCTCATTTTATAAAAAAGAGCCTTCTTCGAGTCTAAACTACTTTATATCTAAGGGTTAGAAAGGATTAGATCTACAGTACTTGACCCTATATATTTGAAAAGGGCCTTTTAAACCCTCTTCTAGTCCTTATGCTTTCTTTTCCACCACCTTTTGATGGTATGAGTATGTTACAACCCTAGTTTTAAGGTGTATGGGATAGAGGAAGTGAAGTAATCTATGGAATATGGGTTAGAGTGAGTAACCAGGTTCCTTTGTTGTTGGTCCAGCCATTGAGGGTTCAAGTCCTACTCATCTAGAGCCAGTTTCAGTTCTAAAGGAATGAATCGAGCTAGTGTAAGTGCATAGATTGTAATTTTGTAGCCAGTAAAGAACAAATCCTTTGAGACCTCTTCAAGTACATCAAAGAAATTCTACTTTCTATATTATATCGATAGTCGTAGGGTAATTTATCTAGTTTAGTCCTTTAGTCTTCTTCGATAGCTTAAGAGAAGATATTATAGTCAGGGACATTATAGTTATAATATTTTGAAATTTTCTTAGTAGATACTAAAAGAAGTCACTCCCTTCGCATGCTAGAGCTCAAGCCTATAGCGTTATCTATGGAGTTTGATTTCTTGGTCTTCAGTATAATATAGGTAGTAGGGTCAAAAAGCTAGATGTGAAGTGGAAATATATATCAGTACCAGGTTCAAAATTTCTGATCGACCCTGTTAACCCTAGAAAGTCATCATACTAGGTATTTCAAAACTCTCACACCCATTCCATGGTCATGGGTTAGCTCTCAGACGACGGCAAGAGTGGTTATAAGTTATCGAGATAATGGCTTTCTTTGGCTGGGAGATGAGAAGAGACGTTTAGGAAGTGAAAGAATCTAAGCTCCCCAGCTCGAACAGAACAAGGTCAGTACTCTACTCTAATAGTATCAAGAGTTAGGTGTCTGCTAACAATCAATACGGGAAGGTTTGAGGTGGAACACTGCTGCTCCGAATGCTGGTAGCTTAGTACTCTACTCTAATAGTGCGTTCAGCGAGAAAACATAGAGCCGACGAGTTAATGAAAAGGATTCATCCAGAATCCCAACAGCTCCTAATTCATCTTTGTAAACTACCCCTAGGAACTTCAATTCCAACGCTCCGGAGGATTGTCCTTCTCACGGGCTGGAAAACCAGACTATTAGAGTAGACTATATTGAATAAAGTACTGAACTCTACTCTATATAGTCTAGCACTGTCGATTATTTAAGTCAGCGCTTCCTCGTTGTGTCACAACGGGTTTGGGCCCTCAAGTATACTGCCCACCTTTCACTGGGAGTGAGTAGGATCCTCAAGCTCCTATATGTAGTGAGCCGGTAACCATAGGTTTACCCGTTATAGTTTCCTCTAGAGTTGTGTTATTGGCCGATGTCGCCACCATCCCAATAACAAACAAATAGGACACAACCCTTTCGGCTGGTAAAGGATCACATCTCATGAGCACGGTTCACTAGTTCCCACAATTCTTCGAGGAAAATATCTAGTGCCAACGGTGGATCCGATGCCACATATGATTATATTATCACTGCCGGCTTGGCAGACTCAACTATTAGAATATAATGGAGTAATGCACGAAATCACTTGTTCTTTATTCCCCCTATAAAAGGAAGGAACTTGGATCGTTTGATTCTAACTAATGATAAGTATCTCAAATGAATAGGTAAGGGTTTCACTAATGTACCAACTTTTGTGAGTTGGGCAGACAACTCGCAGACTAACTTGGTGAAAGCATGGAATAAAGGATCTCGACTTTTGCAGGATCCCTAGTTCCATCTATCGACTCCCAATTATCTCAGATATTATTATAATATAATGATCCACTCGAAGACTTTAATTAAAGGACTCTGGGGAATTCAATCAATCTCATAGAAAATCATGGGAAGAGTAGACTTCAATTATTGGACTTACGTGAGTTGGTCAGACTACATGGCTAGAGTACTTGACTCTACTCTAATAGTACTATATAAATAGAGTACCTGATGATACTCCGTAGACTTGAAACCGAGCGGCTGGGACTAGCGTTTCACAGTGCTGGTATAACCCGATTTACCCATTGAGAGGGACTCTCTATTATATCATTTCAAAGGTTTCTCCACCCCTATTTCATTAGCATTATCTTTTTTTTCTTGCATTGAGCTGGTACTTATATATATTGTTGGAATTGTCCAATCACCAAGGGCAATTTTAGGTTAGAATTCTGTTATAACGAATAGAATGAACTTGACTGATAGGGATAAGGAAATGATCACCGGTACGGCACATCCGAGAAGAGCGTAGAAAGGTACAACACAACTATAATTCTTTTTCAGAGCCCGATAAATGACGTAATGAAATTGGTTGACCCATCAAGGTAACAACCCCTACCACTAACTTCTCTATCCTAATATACTATGTCGAAGCTTTCAGGTCCTTAGATCAGGTCAAGCTTGCTCACTTCATCTAACTAGAAAATCAAATCTCTAACTGGTCCTAGAGAATAACCTTACAATCTTATATTATTAGAGTAGAGTACTGAATCCATAGCTAGAAGAGGGAATGATAAGATGTCGGATGAATGGAAGAATTTCATTGTGGTTCAATAGAGTAGATCCCGAGAAAAAGGGAGTTGAAGTGCTCCAAGGGGGAATAGGGAAAGAAGTTCTGGGGGTGAATTCATTAAGGAATAGAGAATTTGAGATAGTATTTGTATCGATTTAGAGAGGTAGCACGAGAGAAGTGGATTTGGGGGATATGAAGGAATTGGAATTGGGGGTGGAACCGATAGGCCAAAGAAAGGAGGTTGTGATCGACAATGTCGGGAACAACTAGAGTTTAGGTTCATGAGCCTCTGATTGGGCATCTTCCATGGCCATCGAATAGCGTGGGATATAGGTGGTTGTGGTCAATTTGGAACACCGGTGAATCTGTACGACTCATGGAGTTTGGGTCGATCGAGGAGAACCTGGAATACTTCATGTCGCATATGTGCTCGATGCCATGGACCAAGGGTTGGTGGTTGAAATGGGGTTTCCGAGGTGAAACGCAAGTGGTGCTCGCATGGGGTTGAGCTCGAGACTAAGATGAGCCAGTGCTAGTGCCTGCTGCATCGACAATATCAATGACAAGACGGAATGGTCTGTATCCATTTCAGGTGCCAATGCCTATTGTGAAATGATGGTACACCTACTACACTCTCTATTTCACCTATTGGGGGTGGCCTGAAAGGTGACAGAAGGGTGAGGAGGGGGAGAGGTATCATCGGGGGGTACACGCTTACTGCCATTTTATTGCACGGGGGAGTTCTGTAATTGCATTTTGGGGCTCATGAGTGGTTGGTTTGGAGTATTGGGACATGCGGTTCGGAGACGACGATCATAGTCGTTGAAGTGGCGGTATGGTTTAGCGCTCAATGCCTATCATGCTTTCAATTTAAAATGGAATTCTACTAACTATATTATAACGATGTTTCATCAAGAAAATTCATATGGGCTGGGTTTGGAAGGCCAATATATCGACATGAGGTAGTAGTGTCGGTATCATCAAAGAATCATTCTCTTCTTCTTGGACTGGTATGCCTCATATGCAGTTGAAATGGGGGTCCTACTGTGTGTCGGCACTGCGGTTTGATTTTTGTCGAAAGTCGTAGGAACTATAGCATTGAGGTATGGGAGAATAGTAGTTTCAATTTTCATTCATAATTGAATATTCATAATTTTATCGAGTATATCCTAACCCTTTTAGAAAGGGTCATATCTTTGAACATCACCCTTTACTTTAGAGAGGGTCAGATATTTGAACTCGGCTACTTCACCCTATTCGGTTTAGAAAGGGTAAGATCTTTGAACCTCACCGTATTTGGGTTAGATCTTTTAGAACTTGGCTACTTCACCCTATACGGTCCCTAAAGGTGCCACTGAATATATAAGGGTTTAGAACCTTCTGAACTCTCTCTTAGTACCCCGCCAGCGAATACTAAAAGGTCTAATTCTTTTTATCTTCCAGCTAGTTCTGGTTCTCTTGAGGGGGGATATGGGTTCATGCGAGCTCCTAGTCATTTCAAGGTACCTTGGATGTTTTAGGGTCAGAGCTAACAACTATGGAATTACCAGGGCTGGTAGAAGTCTCAATTCTTGTATGCTTCACACGTGGTGGAGCTAAGTATTTCATACCTTCCTTCCCAATATATATAAGTATCAGGTTTCTTCTCGCCTCCTAATCCGTTTGAAACATGGAGGGGTCTACTACTAAATCATACCTTTCGGATGTTGCCACCTCTCAATCCACCCCTGCAGAAAGTTGATATTCAAGAGATGGAAACTATGTCACGATGGTGGAACTAGGAATAAAAATAGGGATCCACATCGAGCGGATGAGTAGCATCACTGGTACTGATATATATTGTTGTAGAAACGAAGATGAATATAGAGACGAGCTTACATGTAAAGTAGTGGAATGGAAAAGGATGGTATCCCACCCAGGACAACACATAGAGTAAGGTAGGCTCTATGTGAGAGAGGAAAACCACATGGACACAGATCCTTTTGGATAAATCATCAAGAAATTGACCCATATAGCTATTATCACGATGGTGAAATACAACCTGGATTGAAACTTGAGAACCTAAAGAACCAAAGAAATAAACTCAAAGGTAGAAGCTATCTAACAATTTATATATGAATAGTCTACTATCTATATTATACTGACAGAGAGAAGAGACAAGGCCAGGCCGAAACGAGATTTCCATTCCTCACCCTTTAGAAAGGGTAAGATCTTTGAACCTCGATTAGGGCTCGGGCAAATGGGGTCACCCTAGAAGGGGAAAGTCTGACCTTTTGGAAAGATAAGGTACATCAGAAAGGTTCTAAACCCTTTATATATAAGTAGAACCTTTAGAAACTGAATATGGTGAAGTTTCCGAGTTATAAACCCTTATATATTCAGTAGAACCAAATAGGGTCAGGATACATTAGCTCGAATAATTGACTAAGTTATTTCGGAATGTCTACTACTACCTTAGCTCTTCCGACACCGATAACTTTTCTGAGCCTCCTAACAACTCAGTATAATATAAGTTGTATAATCGATGGATCCTGCCCATGGTACTTATATATATTGAGTTTTCCTATTCATGAAACGCTTGTCAGACCATATATCTATATCAATAGCATCAAGAATCCCAAAGAAGAAGAGGGAAGTTATCTTGGTTGACGAATAGTAGCTCAACGACATTGGATGATTTGACGGATTCAGAAATGTGCCCTCTTTAGCCCAAACCACCGGTCTGATCCCCGTGCCCTGTTTCGGTATAATATAGGTAGTAGAAGGTATAATATAGTTGGCCCACTATAGGCGCCACTATAGGTACCGCTATAGTGGTTCCTATAGTGGTTCCTATAGACTATTTCGAAGAGTACCTGGCTAGATTATACCGAGGGATACTTCATGTATCCTTTGTATAATATAGGTATCCTACTACATAACATAACTAGATTATACTGACGTATAATCTCCTAGAGTACACTGTGAAATTTTTGTCTGGGAATGACCAGGAGGTCTTTAGAGTTGTCTGTACTCATCATGTACCTATTTCATCATCCTTCTACTTCTAGATCACCTCAGTATTCAATATATATAAGTACTAGCATACCGGACGACATGGGACAGGGTCAACGGGGGTGATTGGTGGATCTATTTGAATGCAGACTATGTTCACAGATATCTGGGTTCCGAACAACATAGTACACCTGCAATATATATCAGTACCAAGTCTTGCGTTGCCCCGATTCGAGTGGCCCGACAATATATATCAGTACCATCCCCCATAATGTCGAGTCGAAGACATTGGCGTTGCAGTTCCGATAGTGGCTATCTCATCATCAAACCAACCAGTTGACCATTACTGAGTGCGTTTGGATATCCACGAACATAGAGAGAGTCGTATCAAGTTTTACAATCTGTGCCTTCCAGAATTCAATACTCTTTTAATAGTGGCTATTAGAAAATAATAGGCATATGGCCTACCTTCCCCTTTGGTATTGGTATTGGAATTGGGGATGGATAGTGTTGGCAATCAAACCCGACCTCCGAGGTTTTCCCCATGGCACGTTTCATTGTAGTTGGGTGGTAATTATATATATTAAGGATTTTCCTTGCGCTATTGAGTTTGGTGGTCATCTCTGGTGCTTGGGAATTCGGACCTGTCCAGTGCCCGCTCCCCCATCTATGAACAATTAGAAGAGTACTGAATCCCAGGTACTTGAGCTCAGTCGTGTCAGTGATTCCATTTGAGTACCAACCTCAATACTCCCACCATTTGAATAGCAAATACCACTGCTGCCCATCGCTGTACCTAAACCATCTCTGTTTCCTGCCCCCCTTTGGAATTGATGGGGTAGGTGGATCCATTTTCCTAGAGAACCCCTTCCAATTAAATACTATATAGAGTAGAGTACACACTACTATAATAGTACCGGGATCATCCTCCATCACACAACCTAGCACCTATCAGACCCCATTAAACCCTATCAGTGCAATAATATTTATATGCTAAATACCAAGCCAAACATAGTAGAGGTACCATCTCAGTAGGCAGGGTGCCAATTCAGTCATAGAATAGTGATCCAATGTTGGAATCCATTCAACTAATGGAATTTTGATTGGGAATGGAGTGGATGTCCCAACCGCTCTCCTTCCCACTGGTACGACCCCATCAATCCCGAAGGCCCGTAGGTGCAATAGCAGTCACATGGACCCATGCGCAAGGTCACCAACAAATCCATCAACTCTCTCAACCATTTTCCGATGTCCCGAGCCATCTAAACCCACCATCATGAAGAGTATACTACTGGTGAGCCCACTATACTATTATTATAATGTCTCTACTACCTATATTATTATTAGACTATCTCGGTGCACACAATATAATATAGGTAGTAGACATAGTCGTATAATCAGTTGAGTTGGTGTCACGCTACCTCTTTGTTTGAGACCTGTTCAACACAGTACTCGAGTGGGGACTGGTCGAGCAGCTGGCAGCCAAGGGGATGCCTGCCCATTGTCATTGATATGGTGGTTGTGGGCGCATCATGGAAAGAGAAATCAGAGAAGTTGAAATACCTCATCTCTCTTATCATAGTACGAGTTGAGGTCGAGTTGACAGTTGGCTCATAGTCAGAACAATGAAAGGTCAGAAAATCACTGACCTCCACAAGTAGGTGCACCATTGACATGACCCTGCCAACGTCACCATTTTTAAATCCTTGAAGAACTTTATTGGTATTTAGCATATAAATTCCTCATATAAAGTCCACCACTTCAACCCCCAAGACCATCCTGACCCTCTCAACTCCAGTATATGCCCGGTTCACTAGTAGCCCCATTGGTCGTCCGCATGACTATTTCCATTTCATCTCTTGTGATTGAGTTTTCATTGCTTAGGTACTCTTCTATAACAATAATATAAGAGTACCTTAGAATAATAATAGGGTAGTACGTGGTGGTATTGGTGGTGGCGTACCTCAATATTGAGCCACTCATGGAAAAAACGTTTCCCTTTGTCTTGATATGGGGCACATGGTATTTCTACGTATAAGATCCAAAGGCCAAAAATCAGTCACGTTTAGAAGGGTAGTGGATGGATGATCTGAAGGCCGCTTCAACCCGTTTCCATGCACCCAGAAGAATACATCGATCAAACCCCATATGCCTCTTTCCCGCGTGATTGGCTCCGGCACCATGTCTCTCGATCAGCTCAGTACATAATGGCCCCAATGCTCTCATTTGACTTGAACCACCAGGAATTGAGTAGCATTCCATGAGGTATCGGGGTATCTTGGTCGATCGTGCTAAACCATCAATACCTCAGGTATCGTTTTAATATTCAACTACCTTGCGCCCATTCGCGTGTTGTTCCCATCTAGATAGCTTCAATTCAAGTTCATTTCTCCATCTGGTGCATGCCATTTCAGAGTAGTGGGACTCGAGGTGGCCAGAACACATCGATCATGGAATTCTATGGGCCTCTCGGTATATCAAACATATGTTGCAGTCCGGGGAGGTCCGAGTGGGGCCAATGCCGCATTCCATCATAGAGGTTCCATGACACGATGCCGAGCTGCACACGGTTGAACCACCAATATATATAAGTACATGGTTCTAAACCCCTATATATTCAGTAGCACCGAATACCGAATAGGGTGAAGTAGATGAGTTTTAAACCCTTGATATATCATTTTTCTTTAGAAACTAAATAGGGTGAAGTAGCCAAGTTCTAAACCCTTATATATAATATAATATATAAGTAGTATCCCTTTAGGGACCGAATAGGGTGATGTAGGTGAGTTCTAAAAGATCTGACCTGAGGATGCCACGCCCCAATGTTTGAACTGATGTGACGAATATACGAAAGCATGGATGCTCCATATAGAACTGATCAGTGGCATTGTAGTAGTATAGTCAACCCAATCAAGCCACAGGTTCCCCTACGGCTACCTTGTTACGACTTCACCCCACGGGAAAAAGGTTATTGCAATAACATGAATCAAACCAGACCATGAGCACCACAACATACACGCATTGGTCGAACACCCGCTATCCTTTGAGAGTCACTGATAGGGATAAGGAACTAATGGCACCATGAATTGAGCAACGGGACAGAGATGAAAATCGATGTGTCGGGCTATGACTAGAAAATGGGTGTGAGGGCGGTGTGTACAGGGCCAGGGTACAGATTCACTACGGCAAGCTGATCCGCGATCACTAGCGATTCCAACTTCATGTTCTCGATTGCAGAGAACAATCCGAATAATTGATTGTGGTATCCTCTTTTCCATCAAACCGGGTTGGCTCTGCCGTTCAACCATGCTTCCCATTATCATGGACCACTACTAGTAGGCCGTGTGTCGCCCCGACCATCAATCCATGTGGACTTGACTTCAACCCACCACCTCCATCTTTTCGATTAGAAGTCCAGCGTGATTAGCATGCCAGCCCATGACTCAGTTACCCCCCACTGATGTGTCAAATCAACTCAACCACACAACTCCCTGAATAGTCCATCTCTTCCAGTTCATTCCAATATTTCTTGAAGGTCGGGTATTATAGCATATAAAGTCCACCACCAACTCCTGTTCTACTCAATTTATTCTGTATCATACCAACACTATTAGAGTAGAGTACTGGTGCTGAAGAGACTATTAGAGTAGAGTACTGAGCGCACAACTTCCAAGGTGTACTTTGTGAGGACCATGAACCCCCTATGCCATGAAAGAGTGGATGGACCTGACAATATATATCAGTACCGGTTTTAGATACTGAAAAATATATATTAATACCATCGTATAGTGAGATTGGAATGAATTGAATGTATCAACAACACTGTACTAGTTAGGATTGAGGTCATTATCATATTACCCACTGCTATCTCAAGAGATGCGCTGACGACAGCCATGCAGCACCGGGGTGAACACGAGTCCAAAGAAAACAGTACCCCATAGTCCCCATTGCTTTCATTTCTACCAAGGGGAAATCGTTCCTACTTGGGCGGGTAAGGTGATGTAGGTTGTATCGAATTAAACCACATGCTACACCGCTGGATCTAGCCCCCATCAATTCCTTTGAGTTTCGGTCTGACCGTACTTCCCAGGAAGAGTGTTCCAAGTGTGCTCGAGCCCCACCAAGAGGGCTGACACTCATTGTTTACTGCAAGGACAAATGGGGTATCTAATCTCGTTCGCTCCCAATGTTGTCTCAACCAATCAGCGTCCGTTCTTCCCAATAGAGTGTCCTTCACTTTATCGGCGTTCCATATTCGATCTCCAGATTTGACCCCTGCTCAACGATACATTCCACTCTACTTGGGTGACTCCAGTGGAATTGGTGTTGAACCTTGGCTATCCAGTCAGGTAACAGAAAATCCCACCACTTGACCACCTCCCATTTTCCCTTGATGCCCAGTCATTCCAAAGAACACTTCCCCCCCCATCTTACCACGACTGCTGGCACAGAGTTGGTCAGGGATTAAAACCCAGTTCTGTCAAGATCTCTATCGCCCCAGTCGATTGAAAAAATGTTACAAGCATATCTTTCCCATCAATTCACTCACACTATATTGCTGGATCGGTTGTTAAACGATTGTCCAAGATTCCCCACTGCTTACTCCCCAAACCGGAGTCTGTCCTTCTCATTCCTAGTGTGGCTGCTCATCTGACAAGACCATCAACGCATCAATGGCTTGGCCCTCTATTCACTGACCAACTAACTAATACGATGCAGGCTCCTCAAAGAGTGAAAACTTATTTATATCTTTTTTTCTAGATCCCGCACTGTTCGAAAGATGTTCTCAAGCCCACGCGTTACGCACTTATTCCCCCAACGTGTTCCAGGTCATGTTCCCTCTTCCGTCCCCATTGTCCTAGACACTCACTGGGATACTTCATGTATCCTAGTGAGGACCTGGTGAGTCGTCTGGATAGAACATACCTTTGATTAGTACGAATAATCTATGGGTTCAAATAACGTTCTACTTTCATGTGTTAAGAATATCTCTAGCGTTCCTTCAGATCCAAGATCACCCTCGTGATTTGACTATGTAGTTTGGTGTGGTCCCGAGTCACCAATCAAGTACTGGGAAGGCTATTGGAGTTTATGTTTTCATTGGCCTTTATATTTTTCTTGTGACTTGCACATAAGTTCCGCATTCCTTCATGTACCCCAAGACCCACTGTCCATCTGACTTGGCCCCAAGGCCTTTCGGGGGATTCAAAAAGGGTATACTAAGAAGACCTACAGAATCAGTCAGCCTGAAAACCTCATTCACTGGGCCTGCTACAAATGCTTGCTATGCGCTATCCTATCCCTAGACCTCTCGGTACTTTGACCTATGGTGCTGGCCCCATGACTTCATTGACTTCATAGACCTTTCGGTACTTCAACCTATGGTGCTTCTCGGTACTTCAACATATGGTGGTGATTCGGTCTTCTAATCTGTCCAACACTATTAGAGTAGAGTACTGAGAAAGAGAAGAGGGAAAGTAGCCTCTAGAAATCCTAAATCTGCCTCCGCCCATGACTCAAGACTCAATCATCTGTTAACCTCTTCCTTTCTTCAAGAAGAGCACTTTCATTCACTATTAGAGTAGAGTACTGACTTTCATGAGATTCTATATGCGCCTCTTCACCTGGATTGACTTATGAGACCTCGAGCTTCTATTTATAGAAATCCAGCTTCGACCCTGCCATAGTCCCCAGACCCTTTCTTTTATTTTATTTTCTTTCTTTATTTGTAGTAGCCAATCTTGTCATAGTCAACCTCATCCTTTGTAAGAATCAAAGTCAAATATATTAGAGATAAGGGTGATTCATGATATTGAATAGGAATCCTACAACGATAGATAGTTTTACAAAGGACACTGATTCTAAAACCACTGATAGGGACTACAAGTGAAATGGAAGAGGTACCTGTATCATATACTGAGACAAAAGCCGAAGAAAAATAGAAGAGGTACCTGAAGCACAAAAAAGAAATTTTGATTCATCAAGGTTAGGCCTACTACCACCAAAAGCAGTATATGATCAATAAGTACACGATGAAGCAATCTCGTCCTATCTTGACCTTGTTAGGCCTACTACCACCGAAAGCAGGAACCTCTTCCTGCAGATCAGGCCGATTGGCCTTTCCTTCCTTCTTCCGGAAATGGTGTAGTTGCAGTATCATAGCAGGGCAGCACCATAGGCTCACTTCTCTCCCCAGTCAAAAAACAGGATCTGGGTGAGAAGACTGAGTCATGAGCTCTCTTCCACATACTGGAAACTCGTGATTTTTCCCATATGAGCCCTTATAATAGGTCCTTATAGCAGGTATTCATTTTTAAGGGCATGTTATAAGGACCTGCCACACTTGTTGGCTTCTGCCTCTCTGAAATCAGGTGGAGCTAGAAGGTGGTCAAAGAACTGCTCGAACGACCTTCAACCTGTACACTACTACCCTTGTATGTCATGTGCGATTGTGCTTTTCTAGATAACTACTCAGAGCTACTATCAAGACTCTACCGTACTCCTCGTGAGGTTTGAAACCCCTCAGCTATCCATAATCCATGAAGTGTACCACACAACCCAATCGCACACACGGGGGGTTGAAATCCAATGCAACACCATCATTTCTGAAGGGAACCAGGTGTACCCTACTCTAATAGTGTGGAATAGGTGAGCTACCAACTCAATCAAACCATCGTTGAACTACCAATATAATAACAACCGTCAGTACTCTACTCTAATAGTGGCTACAACCACCAAGAGAAAAAAGTGGGACGACTTTTATACTAGAAAATTTTCTAATATATATTGTAAATTGGGTCACTATTAGAGTAGAGTACTCACTATTAGAAGATTACCTAAGTCTGAGCTGCCTCAAGGCGGCTGGAAAGCGAGAGTCCAATCGATCCCAAACACAGCATTCCAAACCACCTGTCCCTGAACCCCCCTAAACATATTCCCATATCTGAGATATGGATGTATGAGATCGAATCCTTCCATCAGCAGTTGACCATTAAACATTTTGATGGGAATAAAGACAGAATGATTGGCACAGTGCCTTCGGGACTGTACCTCTCATGTTTTACCTAAGAGGTACGGTTCCCAACTCCAGGTATTCTAGCATATAGAGTAGCTCGATATAGCGATTAACCACCATTACATCTCTATGACCATCCCATACCACCCCATCCATTCCACTGGTACTTATATATTTAGTACTCCACTCCAATAGTCCAACTCATTTCACCACAGAACACCTCGTCTTTTTATGCATCTGGCAGTCTAGACATTGTAGTGGGTTGATGGCACAATAGTCCGTATTGGTACTAGCACACCACCCGGTGTCATAGTGTTTCAATATACCGCAATCTATTGGCATGGTTTCTAAGATTCATGGTCATCAACTACGCTATTAGAGTAGAGTAATCACTATTAGAAGAATACTGAGATTTGACTATTGGAGTAGGGTACTGATCCATCCGTCCAGCCAGCTCGACGATCCCGGCCTTCACCACTACTATCATGGTGTTGGCCTTTTTGAGTTGAGAAAACAAATTCTTCTTGTATTGCATTCCCACCACCTGTGTCATAGGAGCACATACCTACCCCTTGGTACCGGGTGCCTGGATACACTCGAGGCCTATTCCATGGCATTCCATTGGATTCCCATGACTAGACAGCTCATAGCATATCTTATTGTCTCGCTAGCTCACCAGCCTTCCTAACCCTCCCTAAAAGGGAGGGTCAGATCTTTTAGAACCTCACCCTCCCTAAAAGGTTCTAAAAGAACTGACCCTTTACCGAATAGGGTGAAGTATCCACGTTCTAAACCCTTGATATATAAGTAGAAACTTTCTCAACCAAACCGAATAGGGTAAAGCTTCCAAGTTATAAACCCTTATATATTCATTAGAACCTCCCAGGGTGAGGTTCAAAGAACTAACCCTTTCTAACCCTTAGATATAAAGTAGCCGAGAAAAGAGACTAGTTCATGGATTTTAGTCTTAACTGACACACTATCGGACTTTACTGTCTTGAAACTTTTAGTTCCCTTTCTCGACTAGTCGGTGTAATATAGATAGATCTAACTCTTCATTATAGAAGGTTATTTCTATCCAATACGGGGGAATAATCTTCCAATATATATCAGTACCAGGCCAGCATCTCTCTCAGCTGCAAGAAGATCAACTACATTTCCAATCTCCAACTCTGAATTTAGCTCTAGTCGGCTCCTCTTGGAGTTCAGAAATGGCAAGAGATAAGAGGGACGTACTTAACAGCAAGGAGGTGGAATCAATCCCATTTTCTACAGGCAGTATATATTAGTACCAACTTTCAGGTATACCCCTTTTTACTAGAAAGTAAAATCTCAGTTTGAAACCCCAATACATGCTAGTTTAGCAGAGGCATCTTCTTGTCTTAGAAAATATCTGCTCCTCAGACTCCTAGTCAAGATCTTCTCTTTCTCCTATCCCGGTAGACGGGCTCACCTTAAGAAGATCATTTTCAAGAGAAGGACTATATAGAAGAGTACATTTTTGCTCCTTTCCTCAGTTCTTCTTAGTACCCTTTAATGAATGGGAATAGGAAGTGGGAAGACCTCCCTACCCAACCGGTCGAGCAGTTTTCAACTCTGATCCCTAACATAAAGGTCAGTTTGACCCAGTCTAACAGCGTATTTTCCTCTCAAACTATGAGCGGTTTGGAACCTCCCTATTCCTATGGGCCGAGTGAGATCTTTATTCTCTGCTTCGAGTAGCTGACTCACCCTTTCGTACCAGATATAGTATTCCCTTTCGAAAGATGTCGAGCGGTGATTTTCTTCTTCAACTCTCGTTAGGAATAGTATTAATTAGCTCGTTAGTGGTAGAAGTTGGTTCATCAGCTTAATCCAGTCAATCTATCCAAAGATCCTACCCTACGCCTCTTATAATAGATTCAACTCTAGATGCACTTTGCTTCTTTCTCAATCCTGACCCTTTATAAAGGGTTAGATATTTGAACCTGACCCTATTCGGGTCAGATCTTTTAGAACTTGTCCCTCCCTAAAGGGCTGCTACTTTATCTATAAGGGTTTAGAACTCAGATACTTCACCCTATTCAGTAAGGTGTAATATCTTTTAGAACCTTCAGATCCTATATTGTCATTGTGGAAGGGGGGTTCAACATACCACAACTATAGGTGTTCTATGATTCAACTATGAAGAACTATTGGAATCTCGTATGGGTGGATGCGATTCATAAAGAGTCTATAACAGAGGTTGGGATGCGAGCAAGAAGTCAGTTGAGTTCCCGTATCCGTATTCAGAATCGTTGTTGGTGGGTGGATCATTTGAACAAAGGTGTCATGGGGTTGTTTTTGATAGATATTTGTAGTAGTAGAAAAATGATAGAGTGTACTTGAGTGGTGGTGTTGAACTGCGAACAAACTGCCTATGAAGCAATACGGTGCTTTGGATCCGTAAGGTGGACTACTGGATGGTCGAAAGGAAATATAGAGAGATGACCTGACCAATTGTAACCAACCGATCATGCGATGGATGCCCCAAAACGTTTTTAGTAGCCTACACCATTCAGAAATGGTGCTAGAATAGTGGAAATGGGGGTGTTGCCCCACATTATCAATGAGTACCAAGCCTATGATTTCTGTTGCCAATTCAGTATAGATGGATCTCCGGAAGGTCAGTTCAACTCAAGCTAAACGAGAAATGATATCTCCTGGACCAATGTGCTGAAATGGCTTCTTGATTCGAAACCCATTCACCAATACAAGGTTTCTGACTAGCTACCCTGACTGCGGAATTGAACCACAAAACATGAAACAAACCAGAAACACGTCCAATCTGGTTTATTTAGTTTGATGCCATTTGATTTTCATCGATGCACCTTTTCCCCTAAGGGGGAATGGTTAAGGCATTTCAACTGGACCTCCAATGCCACTCGATCAATCAGGTGTGTTTGTCACGTGTAGTAGTTGTGATCGTTGATGTCCCATTTGTAGCTTGTTTGATATCTCGTTGTCCAGTTCACTCTCTGCTTGTGCCGCAATCGTGATAGTAGTTGGCATTTGCAGATGGTCAGTTCTCTATTCCGAACATTCCCTAGCAGTTGAAGACACCATTTAAATCGTAGTGCAACCACCAATGAGTGCATTCAGTACTCTACTTTAATAGTCCTTCTCCCACACCTTGAATGGAGCGAGTCGACCTACGGAATTTCTCTTGAGTGGATGAACTCGAAGGTCCATATGACACTATTAAGAGATTACTTATGATGGTCTGTTTATACTCGGTATAATATTGGTAGTTTTCCCAATACACAACTCTCGTCAGGGACCGTTTGGGGACTGCCACTATACACAGAATGCCAAGAGACTTCCTATGGCAATGTCATGGGTCAATTGTGCACCACCTGGCAGCAACTTGAACTTGAACCCTTTGGCATATTGGTGACACTGGAATCATAGCATTGTTGGCAGTTCGCATTCCATCCTCCATACACTCCGAACTGCATCACTCTCCCCACTTTCACCTCCAGCCATTCGGGGGACTCTTCGTCCATGGGGATCGTATCACCCCCGACTCACGGATCATTTCGGATCATTCTACCCTTTGGACCCACCTGCACCCGACCATCAATACAACCACTAATGGAGTGGGAAGAGGTACCCAATCAATAAGTGCAGTAGGGGTGCCACAATCAGTAATCTACTCTAATAGTGAATAGTTCAGACCATATCCTAACCCTTTAGAACCCTTAGATATAAGTAGCAGATATTGATATCTAAAGAACCTACCTTATCAGTCGAGTTACTTCATACCTTTGACTACTCCTGAGATATAGTGGAAACATTTTTTTATGGTGGAGAGTGGCGAGTGAAAAAACAATTTAGCATAGCATGAATCAGAATCAACTTATATTAAGACAGACGACCTCCACGTTCTCAAAACGGTTGATCTTAGCATGCTAGACGCTGCTTCATTTCATATAGTGATAATGCTTTCTCTTTCTTAGTGCTCTCCCCCCCCTTGTATAGTATAGGGAACTTTGGTTGCTTGACTTTCTCTGGTACTCTTATATATGGTTATAGAAGAGTACCTAATTCTCTGACTTGACTCAGCTTGACCTACTTGACTCAGTGGTTAGAGTATCGCTTTCATACGGCGAATGACATTGGTTCAATTCCAATACTAGTTAAAACCAGACCTACTACCTATATTATACACTGATAAGGATAAAGAACGACCAACATGACAGAAAGAACAGACTGGAGGAGTCAACTGAATGACCAGGTTGCTTCCACTTGTGGCCTTCTCACCTTGAAACCTTAATATCAGGTCTCCTATCTTCTTATCATCATGTATGTGGGAAAAACCATTCCGAATAGATGAACAGGAACAAGCTGAATAAAGGCACGAGAGAGAGTTGATACTCACCCCTCTTCGACAATTAGGTGAAGACCAGGTCCTCACTGAATGTCTCCACCTGGTAAGGCCTGAATGATGTTCCACCTATTTTCCCAAGGGAGAGAATTGACAAACTGCCTATAGATCAGACTCACATGAGGAAAACCTGCATGGAAATCACTATTAGAAGAGTAATGATGATGGAACTTGCAGAGAATCACTCTAAATCCACCTTCAATAAATATATATAAGTAGCAGTTTAGGGATATCACATCATCCTTTAACATGATACTTGGTAGACCATGGATTCACTCAGCTCGACAGGGGTTTTTCCCTCTGTCTGAAAGGAACTTATGAAAGCCTGAAAATAGGACACAAAGGGGGTGCCGAAAACTATATAGGAAGAGTACCCGCGTGACCCATGTAGGTAAATATGGATAAAATATGACGACACAGAAGAAAGAAAAGTGGTAATTCTTAGCTCAAAGACAATGATTTGAAAGATCTTGTTAGAGGAAGGAATTCTGGTAAGACTGATTTCCCCCAGGATTAATTCCCGAGGAAGGAGAGGAAGGAACTTCTTTCCCATTTCTAATTCCACTAGGAATGGTATCATCATGTTATTGTGTCCTACTTTCATTGAGGTAAACTACCCTTACCATTTTATATCTAGCTTGGATTTACAGAGGGCTTCCTTCAGTCTCCCTCAATTCCTATTTTGATTTACTTTTTTTATCGGGATTCTTTTTGGCATCAAGCCTACCCTCACATGCAGGGGATTTGATAACCCGATATTCTTCCTCCTCATGGAAAAAATCGGATGCTTAATCCAATAAGGTTTCACCTATGTCTACCCTCTTATTTTACTATGCATATGGATCCTGGGTAGTGCTAACTAATCCTTCTTGTTCTAACTCTTATCTTTCTCTCTGCTTTGACTATTGGGATACCATGCCCATTACGGGATATGATGTGTCAAAGAGCGGATGCTATCCTTCTTCAGAGGAATGATTTGTTGCTAAGACCGGATATGCCGAATCTGAGCTGAGAGATGCTAGGTCTCATATAATCCTTTCTGTGGATTCTCAAGAAATAGCAAAGAGAAATGGGTATTGCCCAGTAAGAGCCCATCATTTACCCGCGATCGAAATTGGACAGTTTCTCTACCCGCTCTCGAATCGGATTCTGTTGAAATAGGCGAAATGGCCATTCCCCTCTTCGAATCTGAGATGATAGTTACCTTTATAACTGTGCATTCTTCTCACCCTTTATGTAATTATTTTTTCAAAAACATTAAGGAGATAGATGGTATTTCATTAAATGTTATATCAATTAGAAGAGAAGGTACTTACTTAGCAGGCGGTTGGTAATAAGATCTACATCTTTCCTGCCAGTTTGAGACTCTCCAATGCTAAAGGTCTCCCTCTCAACATAAGGACTACACCATCCCCTATCCCTGATTCTGCACACTCAATCAATAGAATATACTTTTCTGGAAAATTCAAAACCTATTCCAAAGTAATCACCTTTTTTAACTTATCAAATGCATGCTTCCCCACTGAGATAAGGCCATGTAAAATCACCTTTGTGAGATCGGGCCAACAAACCTCTGATGAATCTTTAGTCCAGAAATAACTACATAAGCCCATAAAAACCCAAAATAGTGTAAGGGGGTCCGTGTAACGGGACACTGACGCATCACCTTAATCTTGATCATCATAATCAAGACTGAACCATTAAACACTAGTCGACCAATATAAAGATTTTCTCTCATGCCAAACTCAAATAAAGATTTTTTAGCATAGACACTTTATTATTTCAAGACCTCCAATACATACATTTCCAAGTGCTCCAACTGCTCATCCCAAGTCCTACTATACACACACCAAAATGTAAAAAAGAATGAATGAACAATGCTTAACACCCACTTACTTAGAGACTCTTAGTAGTATCATTATAAAAGGTCAACATTAGCATTAGACCGAGAAGCTGAACTCATTGGGGTGTGCAGTTGGGTTCTTGCTGCGCGAGCTTAGCATGTTACAAATTCTCTATTGTCTTGTTGATCAAACAAGATAGATTCGTTCTACAATTTCTATCGGTTACAATACAGAGTCTAGTTTATCTTCTCATTCAGAGGTGGATCTGGGGACACCCAGCACCGTGGTTTGGTCAGCTCATGCCCCATTTTGGTGGTTTTAAATTCCAAACCATTGCACCAAGCAGAAATGGAATGAATGTGGGAAGAGAAGGGATTGATGGATTTTTAGAAAGATGCATCGGCTCCTCCAGATCCTCCCAACCCAGAAAGAACTGGACTCAGATGGCACCACTTACCCTAAGCATCAATTTACCGATGGTAGAGAATCGTGGAAGAACCGAAAAACCTCCTTCAAACCTAGTTCGCTATTTGTTCTCCCTCTCTGGCTACGCTGTTCCACCCGAGCCCAGTCCACTCTTGGATCACCCCTTCACTGTTCGGTTTAGTTCCTATTGAGGAGATCTAGGAGTTGTTTTAAAATATATATCCGATGTCGATTCAAAAGTAATTTATCAAGGAAGATGAATGAGGGAGTCAGATTCATTAACATCTGATTCTCAAGCACAAGATTATAGGACCACCAATTCTTATTTATCAAGCCCTTCTATGACAGAACTAGCACCGCTTACATTGACAACAGGGGATGATTTTATAGTTACTTTATCTGTAACACCAGCAATGAACTCACCAGAAAGTAGAGTCATCTGTCCCAGAGCCTATGATTGCAAAGAAGACCTAGTCTGATTAACTGACTTCAACGAACCTCTTTGATATCAAATCAACTCATTAGATCACACTAAGAATGACTAGTGCTGCTCCCTGGATTCCTTCCTCCTTTTTTTCTATTAATCTATCCACCACTTGCAATTGAATCAGAAGGATTTGTGGCACTTGTGGCATCTATGAAGAAAATGGATGCAATGCCTCTCCATCGGTGAAAACATCTTGGAAGGGGAGGTCTTACACCTTATTTTAGAACTGAAAAAGCATGGAACATACTGGAATTATTTTTCTTCTATATGATGGGTCCATGCGATTGATATTAATTTCATTTAGTAACTAGTACTAGAACATTACATGCACCACTTTCAAAACCCCTAAACCCTTGGTATATTAAAATTACCAACTAGTGAAAGGCAGTGCAGCAGCTCTCCAACCCCACTTGAGTCCAGACCCTTCCCCCCTACAGTAGCAAGTGATATTTCTTGTTGCGTTCTTAAGACGGATGGCTTAAAAAATTACCCTTGATCCAATAAGATGATTCTTTTTGAGGATTTTCCTATAAAGTGTTTTTTCGGGATCTTTTTTTTCCAGCAAATACTTATTGTGGTCTTTGTGGATACGCCTACCTTTGATAGAGTTTCATCTCTTATGATTAGGGGAGAATGTAGTTAGCAGCTGGGCTTGATCAAATGGGCTAAAACTATACCGTGGAAGAAATCTATATTGTTCAGTTGAAGTTGAAGAAGCCTCTTTTAGAACTCACTTTTTTCCAGGCGAAATTTTATATCTTTTTAGTATCCTCAAAATTGAGGACACTTTTATGAGCTTATCAACTTCTACCTCTACATACCACACAACGTTCCATTGCTTGGTGGGTTCGTTTTCTTTGAGTTGAAAAAACTGCTCTTTTCCAGCAGCCCTCATTTGGGCGTTCGTATGATGATAGTTTAATTTTAGCAGAGTGGTGTAGTTGTGGTCATTTCAGGTTAGACTTGCAGCCCATACACATGTGGTGTGTTATGTTTTGGTGGAGTGGGGTTAGGGGGGATTAGTTCATTTTCCATCTAGAGCCATGTATAGTAGAGAGAGGTCACCCTCAAATATCTTGATTTCGCTGAGTTGAATGTTAAGCTGGAATGTTATCCTGTTCAGTTAGCTAGATCATGGATTAGTGAGGTCTTTCCAATAAAGGATAGGATGTTGGACTCCAAAAAGGAGGATAATGGTATTTCGGGCTCATACCTCTGTTAAAAATCTCCTCTTCGATCCCAATCTACTGCCTTTGCACAACCGGTACAAGGTATTCATAGCTCCTGGGCTCGACTGGTTCACTATAATGGTTGGAGCAACTAGATATCCTACTATCCCTAGAAGCTGATGTTTGTTGCTGGCTAGGCTCGACTTGAACCACCAGGCTTACCCATTTTTTAGTGGATCATGCCTCCATTTGGTATTTAACCCTTCCATTTCACTACAACTTTGGGAATGAATGTGACTTTTCCCTCTCCAACTAGACTAGAATAAAGGATGGCTAGGTCTTTCTATGATTTTTCATTCTGTGGTTCCCATGTATCTTTGGACAAGAAGATTTTCATATGGCGTTATTTTTTGTTATCAATAACCAACCTACACTACTTCTAAATCATAGGTCTCCCTTACGAAATCCCTCATGGTGCTCCACTAGTTTCTTTTTCTCTCCGGGCCTTTGTATTTTTATGCTACACCCACATCTCAAAGAAATTATTTGGTATCGTAACTGTATCCTAGAAAGAAAAGGTATTTGATATACCTTTGACATCCTCTTGTTTCTGCCTATGAAGATGTGGATTGGGCCGGCTCACCGACAGACAGATAAGAGGTCTAGGACTGGATACTGCACATTTGATTCTATGGGGAAATCTTGTGATGGGGAAGATTAAGAAGCAAATAGTTGTCACACTGTCGAATTCAGAATAAGAGTATAGATAAATGGCTTGTGAGCATATTTGGATTCAAACCTTACTAATTGAGTTTGGAGTTAAGGTCTCTCATCCTATGAGAATATTCTTTGATAATTAAGTTGTGACTCACATTGCCTCTCATCTGGTTTTTCATGAGCAAACCCTTAAAGTTTAAAGTCTCCTTAGACCATGTCTTGATGGGTGGAAGTCAAACTCATATTTCTAAAAATTTCATATATTAGATTAGGACTTACCTTCCTCTCAATCCGAATTGAGCACATCGAGAACGACATACACCTAAGCATGAAAATGCACCAATCCACCTTTGTATCTTTCTCTTCCCTATAAAAACAAAATAGAATAAAATGAAATTGAAAGTCTTAGTGGTAGTACCGCTTAAATAAGTGTTCAAGTTGCAAGTCGAAGAGGGTGAAAATACCCGACGGACCTTGTGGCCAAAATGGGAGAACCATGGGGTGAAGGAAAATTGTATGTAGAGACCCGAAACTTGACGTACATAGACATTACATTACATTTTCGGAATACATAATACATAACAAAAACCAACACTCAAGGACCGTAATAGTTTAGTGTCTTTGGAAAATCAGAAAAATAATCTTCTAATCGTGGTGAAAGATCTTCAAAAACTCCCATAACGATCTTCACCTTTTTCTTTCCTTACCTAAAACCTTTATTTATTTACTAGGGAGAATAAAACATAAAAAGGGTGATCTCAAATGCTCAGTAAGGGAAAACATAGATAACATAAAGCAATCCATAAACATTTGAAAGAAAAACTTGAACATGAAATTTAAACATTAAAATATTGAGAAAAGACATAAATCGTGGAAGTACGTAAGGCATATACCATAGTGGAACATCAACCATGATAAAATATAATGGTAATAAAACATGTAATTGTGGAAACCATTCAGCACATGTTATTATTTCCATAGTAGCCAAGGCATTGCTGCCATGGCCATCTTAGTGGACAAAGTCCCTTTCTGAATCGAGTTCACTCCTCATTTCAGTCCTGTAACACTAAAATGGATTAACTTACCATTCTAGCCATGTCTATCTCATGAGATATAAATCTTTACGCAATGAATTGTAGGGAGATATAGGTCCCACCCATCTCATAATGAAAACATTCTTACTTGTTCCACAAAATAAACTTAACACATTCATCATAACCCAAAGAATAAAATGGGTTTCATAAACATCATCCCATCATCACATAATCCATATAAAACAAATTCATATTTCATCATAAGAGAAATGTAAACCATGTAAATCATAGAGAAATTATACTTGAAACATACACATATGAAATAATTTCATTTTAGATTGAAAATGGTTTTGATAAAACACTTGAAATGAATTCTTGAGGAAAATATCCTTTCTTTTTCAAAATCATATTCTTTTCACAAAATTCCATGAAATTTTAAAAGAAAAGACTTTTTTTGAAAAATATTCATGAAATATTTTGGAGGAAGCTTCATAAAAATAAGGTTTTATAAAACTGTAAAAATCCTTTCGTGCCGTATAAGTTAAAAATAACATTCTCCTCATACTTTTGTCGGAAAAGACAAAAATTTCCTCGTAACGTAATCAAAAGAAAGATTCCTTACATACCATGTAGTAAAAGTCAAAAATGGGTAAAAAGGACATTAAAAATTCATGAAAACACTTTTATAAAACATGGACATGGATGATAGAAATAACCCCAGTAAATACTTACGAATAAGCAATCTCAGATAAACATGAGATTTGTAAAATTATCCCTTACCTTACATCCGATATGCTTCGTATGTATCCAAAAATCCTGTATAATGATTTAAATAATTTCATTGACTTATTACAGAATCATATTTATTGTTATGCTATCATATAAGGTTCACTTATGACTTTATATTACCCGTTCTTTTGTAAATTCCATGTTAAAGAGCATTTTGGGTAAAATCGTTTCATTTGTCGTCCGTGTTTTGACTTATAATTATTCATATGATTAATTATATCATGATTACATAATTACAGAATATAAAACATGATTTATATATAATATATATTCAGAAAATACATATATATAATAGATCGATAAATGTAAAGAAATACACCATTCATGGAGACGGTAGGCCGTACGTACGCATGAACGCTATTTTCGTTTCCTAATTGAATTGAATGGAATTAAGTATATGACATACATATATATATATAAATAAATCTAGTAGAATTATTATGTCATATATTTCATTATTACTTATTATATATACTTTATAATCATTCATTAATTGTTAACATGGAAAATGAATCTCATCGCGTCGTGGAGACAGTAATCCGTACGTACGCATGAGCGATGATATCGTTCCCATATTTATTGAATCGAATTGGAGTGAATGATATAATATCTTATAATCAGTATGATGTTATAATAATCATATGTATTTGTTATTTACACCATTATACCCATCCAAGTAAGGTGGTTGTGGAAAAACATATTACACCACGGTGTGGAGACGGTATTCCGTACGTACGCACGCGCGGTGATTTCTTTTTCCACAAGATGGATAGATGGTGAAATAGGGTTGATTAATACTTATAATAACATATCTTTATATTATTGATACTTATTTTATTACTTCATAATGAAAAAACTAAATAAGAAGAAGTGGAAGAAGAAATAAATTTGAAAGAATCGGTAACAGACATTACCTCTTCTTTGAAGCGCCTCTTTGAGACCTCCACTTAGGGCACTAAAATTGCTCTTTTAAGAATACCAGGACCATTAGGATGTTTCTAGGGAACTGGAGAAGAGAATTTTTCAGGTTTTGTTTGAGCTTGAAGGATCAAAGTGGTGTGAGGAATAGAGGGAGGAGGTGCCCTTTTATAAGGGAGGAGAGGGGTACCTTTGGAAAAACTAAAAATATTATATTATTATAAAGTCATATTTGGTTTTTAATAGCTCCAAATTGATTTATTTCGAAGATAAGGTGGGGATGGGTCGAAATAATATCATCCAATAGAATTTAGACAAGTTTATGTTTCTATTTTAACCTTATCATTTATATTTAACTTTAAGTTAAATAATTTTACTTTTACCGTGTCTTCCTATTTTCTTGCACTATAAGGTTAATAAACATACTATAACAAGAAAAAAGAACCCCAAGTTGTTTATTATTAATATATATAACCGTATCTAATTCATTTGGCCGAACCTTATATTTTTAGGAATAAAATAACAATTAATAATATAATATTTGTTTTAAAAACTATTTTATGTCAATTTTGACACTATTTGGTAATTGATTTTTGTGAAACTAATAACAGAATTATTTGTTCTAATAATGTTAATTAAATCAATAATAACATGACATAGTAACCTAGAAAATTATTGTAATTCATAAAAAGTCTCAAATTACATTTATTTGGGTATTTATATCATCAATTATGTCAATATTTCATTAATAAGATAATTACTGCCTCATCTTTGTGTCATAAATAAATTAAATTATTTAATGTCTGAAAATTATAAATAAAATACCATTATATAGTTAATATTATTATATTTCTAATGAATATTTATAGTCAAATATATCTTATGTGTAACCCTATATTAAAAATTATTTACTTATTAAACTTTGATTTTAACTATTTCAACCCTTCTTTAAATAAATTAATATTAAATGTCCTAATCTAGTCCAAGTGGGCCTAAATGGTCATATTTTATTCCTAAGGTTGTTTTTGGTCTAATTACACTTATCCAATATAATTAGGACATGTGTTAGGGTAATAATAATATCATTTTTATCCTTAATTACCCTATTTACTTTTAACCGTGGTAAAAAAAGTAAAACGTTACTATTCACAAAAAAATATTTTCATCTAATTGAACCAAATTTTACATATGTACATCAACCGTGTCTCTCAAATTTTTGAAATTCCATTCACAAAAGAGGTAAAATTATGTTTTATGTAAATTTGCAAATTCTCATAGTAGGTGGGTAAAAGAGCGTCAAAAGTTCAATAAACTTTTTATATATCTAAAATTATTATAAAATGACTCCAATGAATTACATTGATCATATATAGGTATTATGTATCAATTTTTACCTAAAATAAATTTAAACAAAATAAATAATTATTTAAATAAAAAGTCGGTTTTTAAATAGCAACCCAGTGTTTTCACTATTAATCAAAAATTGAATGTTTTCAGAAAAATACTAAAATTTCACCCTAGGCTAATTTCGATATTCCGAATCCAAAAATGAAGTCCATTTTGAAAGATTAAATTTAAAAAATTTCAAAAAGTGGTTATTACTATTCATAAAAGCTAGTTTTAATAATATTTTAATTGCATATCCTTGTTTAGTGAAACCCGGTATTGCGTACAACACATGCTATCGAGGAAGGTCGTGATTACGTGTAATGAAAGCCAATTTAGGGTTACGTGTAGTGCATGGATCCTTTGTTGTTGCGTATAACAAAATCCAACCATATTTCATTTATACATTGAATATATATATATATATATCTACACACTCAATGTTGCATAGAATTACAACAATCAAACAAACATGAAATTGTGTGTAACACGATCCAAGATTAGTGTTGTGTATATTGCAAGATAATATGGTGTTGCGTATAGCGCAATATAATATTGGTGTAGCGTACAACAGAAGATATGAAAGAAATTAAAAATAATATATCTTATAAAATCTCGGGTTGTTACATTCTACCCCCCTTAAAATGAATTTCGACCTCGAAATTCATCGGGGTTATAAATCTTTTACTATTCATAGAAACCCACAATGTAAAAAGGAATACTAAAACATAATTTTAAAAACTAAAGTATGAAATGTAACGATTACCCAAAGTAACTCATCATTGGGTTTCCATATAGGAGAAAATAGGTGAAAATATGGATATGGAAGAAAAATATAACCATCAAGTTCTGATGGAGAGTGGTAGAGAACATGGCTATGAAAAAGCCAACAATCCCAAATCCATAAATTTGTAATGATCTATGGTACCATCTGATTCATCGGATATGAGGACACTAGGACAAAATTTTTGGTTTTCAATATCATTTCCCTAAAGTTGATGAATTAAAAAGAAATACTTACATGATTTTGGTACAATCTTATAGTTGTTTGTGCCTTGAAAAATTTCCGCATCATCTCTTAATGAAATGAAGTTGAATTTGTCTTCCATGAAGTGTTAGCATATCATGCGATAGAATGATGGGTCATTCCATCTATCTCAAACAAAAGGTTAGAAAATGTTATACATAAGTCCATATATGGTGAAGTTAATCGTATATGATTCCAAAAATGGACTTATACTTCATCTCTAATACCCCTTAATATAATAAAACTAGTTTCTAATAACCAGGGACTTCCTGTTGGCCAATGGTAGGTGATAAAGGCCTGTCGCACTTTGGTTGTGGGTTCGATTCCCACTGCCTTGTCCGACGTGACGGGTTGTCTCCCATCTTGCAGGTTATCCCTTTTTCTAAAACTAAATCATTATAATATTCCATCAATAATATTGAAAAAAGTTCTAGAGTTAAACAATATTGTCTCGCGTCCAACATAAACCATTCCAATCTTTAGCCTTATCCAAAATACTTCTGTCCAAGATCATAGTATAAAGAAAACAATTACTAGAAAGGTTATCTACCAAGAATGTGAATACAAGCATTTATCCCACATATATCATAAGATATAACTTGTTGGTTACATTCCAAACACATGAATACCTTAGTCATGTATTATCTTGAAAAATAAATTACTATAGAACCTTATTGAAAACATGAGTGCTGTCAAAAGGTAACACTTTCCACATACCAAAATCCAAAAAATTTCTATATACTCAAACCATGTTATCACTTTGTCCTTATATTAGTCATGAGCTCATGAATACTATCAAACATATTATTTTCTCCGTATCCTTTCATCATGTGCATATCTTCTTCTTTACAAAAACATCTGAATAACCTTTCATGGTTACCAATACCATTTAACATATACTTTCAAATACTTTAGGAAAAAAATAGTGTAACAATCCTTAGATGTTTCTTTATTCCATAGTACCATTAAATTACCTATACAACATAACTCTTGATAAACATACAATCATTCCACTACCATCATAAAACATTGACTGAGCTTCATCATTTTATTCCTCAACACTTCTTTCATCTCACATATCATTTGTAGTCTCTTCATCATCATCAACATAAATACTACCCATAAAACCATGCTGATTCTCTTCATGAGATTTTCCCTTAGGGAATCGATTTGCATAATGCCCGTACATTCCACATGTAAAGCATTTAACCATTGTTGATGTATTATCAATACAATTATCCTTGTCCATTGTGTTAACTCATCCTTTCCCTTTTCAATTACTGGATTTGTGTCCTTATTTTCCACAACCAAAGCATCTTCCAGTTCCTTTGAAACATTCCCCTTGATGCCTCTTCCCACATGACTTACATGAGGGAAATTTAACTTTCTTCCCTCTATGATCATCATGAAACTCCATATTTCTCTTATTAGCTGAGTCAGGAATCGTACCAAAGTTGAGATTATTGATCATATTATGAGATTTATGATTAGGCATAATAACTATGTTTGGACTTCAAAATCCCATTTCATTTGGTTGCTCATGAAGAATATCATTCCATTTTCCTTCATATCCTCAATTATCATGAATCTTCCTATTTCCAGCCATTTTCTAAAACCAAAAAAATAGCGTGAGAGGCAAAAATCATCCTAAGGAAAACAACATAGTAAAGGGGGAGTACCCTCAATATCTAACATCATAGATTAAATTCTAAGATAGTTACCGTAGTTCTAGGACTATATTCTATATGTATACTTATCCTTAGGGACATCCCTAGACATACCTTCAAAATATATCTAGGGATCTCACTAACGTTTTCGCATCCTAGTTTCCAATGGTTGACTAAACTTTTCCTCTGATACCAACTGTAGAGACCCGAAGCTTGACGTACATGGACATTACATTACATTTTCAGAATACTTAATACATAACAAAAACCAACGCCCAAGGACCATAATAGTTTAGTGTCTTTGGAAACTCGTAAAAATAATCTTTTAATCGTGGTGAAAGATCTTCAAAAACTCCCATAACGATCGTCCCCTTTTTGTTTCCTTACCTAAAACCTTTCTTTATTTCCTAGGGAAAATAAAACATAAAAAGGGTGAGCTCAAATACTCAGTAATGGAAAACATAGAGAACATAGAACAATCCATAAACATTTGAAATCAAAACATTAACATGAAATTTAAACATCAAAATATTGAGCAACGACATTAATCATGGAAGTACGTAAGGCATATACCATAATGGAACATAAACCATGATAAAATATAATGGGAACAAAACATGTAATTGTGGCAACCATTCAGCACATGTTATGATTTTTATAGTAGCCAAGGCATTGCTGCCAAGACCTTCATAGTGGACAAAGTCCCTTTCTGACTCCAGTTCACGCCTCGTTTCAGTCCTGTAACACTGAACTGGATTAACTTACCATTCCAGCCATGTCTATCTCATGAGATATAAATCTTTAACCAATTCATTGGAGGGAGATATAGGTCCCACCCATATCATAATGAAATCATTCTTACTTGTTCCACAAAATGAACTTAAAAAATTCATCATAACCCAAAGAATAAAATGGGTTTCATAAACATCATCCCATCATCACATAATCCATATAAAACAAATGGATATTTCATCATAAGAAAATTTAAACCATGTAAATCATAGAGAAATTATTCTTGAAACATACACATATGAAATAATGTCATTTTAGATGGAAAATGGTTTTGATAAAACACTTGAAATGAATTATTGAGGAAAATATCCTTTCTTTTTCAAAATCATTTTTTTTCACAAAATGCCATAAAATTTTAAAAGAAAAGACTTTTTTTGAAAATATTCATGAAATATTTTGGATGAAGCTTCATGAAAATAAGTCTTTATAAAACCATAAAAATCCTTTCGTGCCATATAAGTTAAAAATAACATTCTCCTCGTACTTTTGTCAGAAAAGTCAAAAATTTCCTCGTAACGTAAAAAAAAGAAATATTCCTTACACACCATGTAGTAAAAGTAAAAAAGGGATAAAAAGGACATTAAACATTCATGAAAACACTTTTATAAAACATGGACATGGATGATAGCAATAACCCCAGTAAATACTTACGAATAAGAAATCTCGGATAAACATGAGATTTGCAAAATTATCCCTGAACTTACGACCGATATTCTTCATATGTATCTGAACCTCTGGTATAATGATTTAAATAATGTCATTGACTTATTACAGAATCATATTAATTTTTATGATATCATATATGGTTCACTTATGACTTTATATTACCCGTTCTTGTGTAAATTCCATGTTAAAGAGTGTTTTCGGTAAAATCGTTTCATTTGTCGCTCGTGTTTTGACTTTTAATTATTCATATGATTACATAGATCATGATTAATTAATTATAGAATATAAACCATGATTTATATATAATATATATTCAGAATATACATATATATAATAGATCGATAAATGTAAAGAAATACACCATTCATGGAGACGGTAAGTCGTACGTACGCATGAACATTGTTTTAGTTTCCTTATTGAATTGAATGGAATTAAGTATATGACCTAAATATATATATACATAAGTCTAGTAGCATTATTATGTCATATATTTAATGATTACTTATTATATCTACTTTATAATCATTCTTTAATTGTTAACATGGAAAATGAATCTCATCACGTCGTGGAGACAGTAATCTATACGTACGCACGAGCGATGATATCGTTCCCATATTTATTGAATAAAATTGGAGTGAATGATATAATATCTTAGAATCAGTATGATGTTATAATAATCATATGTATTTATTCTTTACACCATTATACCCATCCATGTAAGGTGGTGGTGGAAAAATAGATTACACCACGGCGTGGAGACGGTATTCCGTACGTACGCACGCGCGGTGATTTCATTTTCCATAGGATGGATAGATGGTGAAATAGGGTTGTTTAATACTTATAATAACATATCATTATATGAGTGATAATTATGTTATTACTTCATAATGAAACAACTAAAGAAGAAGAAGTGGAAGAAGAAATAATGTTGAAAGAATCGGTAATGGAAATTACCTCTTCTTTGAAGCGCCTCTTTGAGACCTCCTCTTAGGAAACTAAAATTGTTCTTTTAAGAATACCAGGACCTAGAGGATGTTTCTAGGGAAGTGGATAAGAGAATTTTTCAGGGTTTTTTCGAGCATGAAGGCTCAATGTGGTGTGAGGAAGAGAGGGAGGAGGTTCCCTTTTATAAGGGAGGAGAGGGGCACCTTTGGAAAAACTAAAAATATTATTTTATTATAAAGTCATATTCAGTTTTTAATAGCTCCATGTTTATTTATTTAGAAGATAAGGTGGGGATAGGTAGAAATAATCTCATCCAATAGAATTTATACAAGTTTAGCTTTCTATTTTAACCTTATCATTTAGATTTAACTTTAAGTTAAATAATTTTACTTTTAACGTGTCTTCTTGTTTTCTTACACTATAAGGTTAATAAACTTACTATAACAAGCCAAAAGAACCCCAAGTTGTTTATTATTAATATATATAACCTTATCTAAGTCATTTGGCCGAACTATAGATTTTTAGGAATAAAATAACAATTTATAATATAATATTTGTTTTAAAAACTATTTTATGTCAATTTTGACACTATTTGGTAATTGATTTTTGTGAAAATCATAACAGAATGTTTGTTCTAAAAAAGTAAATTAAACCAATAATAACATGTAATATTAACCTATAAAATTATTGTAATTCATAAATAGTCTTAAATTACATTTATTTGGGTATTTATAAAATCAATTATGTCAATATTTCATTTATAAGATAATTAATGCATCATCTTTGTGTCATAAATAATTTAAATTATTTAATGTCTAAAAATTATAAATAAACTACCATTATTTAGGAAACCATTTTTTCTTTCTAATGAATATTTATAGTCTAATTTATCTTATGTATAACCCTATATTAAAAATGATTTACTTATTAAAATTTGATTTTAACTATTTTAACCCTTCTTTAAATAAATTAATATTAAATGTCCTAATCTAATCCAAGTGGGCGTAAATGGTCATATTTTATTTCTAAGGTTTTTTATGTCGAATTAAACTTATCCAATAGAATTATAACACGTGTTAGGTTAATAATAATATCATTTTTACCCTTAATTACCCTATTTACTTTTAACCGTGGTAAAAAAATTAAAAAGTTACTATTCACCAAAAATTATTTTCATCTCATTGAACAAAATTTTACATACTGAAATCAACCGTGTCTCTTGGATTTTTGAAATTTCATTCACAAAAGTTGTAAAATTATGTTTTATGTAAATTTTCAAATTCTCCTAGGAGGTGGGTAAAAGACGGTCAAAAGTTCAATAAAATTTTTATATATCTAAAATTATTATAAAATGACTCCAATGAATTACATTGAACTTATATAGGTATTATGTATCAATTTTGACCTAAAATAAATTTAAACAATATAAATAATTATTTAAATAAAAAGTCGGTTTTAAAATAGTAACCCAGTGTTTTCACTATTCCTCAAAAATTGAATGTTTTCAGAAAAATACCAAAATTTCATCCTAGGCTAATTTCAATATTCCGAATCCAAAAATGAAGTCCATTTTGAAAGATTAAATTTACAAAATTTCAAAAAGTAGTTATTAATATTCATAACAGCTAGTTTTAATAATATTTTAATAGCATATCATTGTTTAGTGAAACCCAGTATTGCGTACAACACATGCTATCGAGGAAGGTCGCGATTGCGTGTAATGAAAGCCAAGTTAGGGTTGCGTGTAGTACATGACTCCTTTGTTGTTGCGTATAACAGAATCCAACCATATTTCATTTATACATTGAATATATATATATATATATATACACTCAATGTTGCGTAGAATAACTACTATCAAACAAACATGAAATTGTGTGTAACACGATCCAAGATTAGTGTTGCGTATACTGCAAGCTAATATGGTGTTGCGTATAGCGCAAGATAATCTTGGTGTAGCGTAAAACAGAAGATATGAAAGAAATTAAAAAGAATATATCTTATAAAATCTCGGGATGTTACATTGGAACTAGACAGTGGAAATGGAATGCAATGGATTAGGCTTTGTAGAAAGGGGAAGAACCTTTCGGGAGGGGAAATCATGGGCGTTAGACAGACAGAAGTAGAGAATTTTCATTAATAAATAAATTTGAGATAGGTGGAATAGGGATTTTGAGTGCAACCTTCCATGGAAATCAAATATCGCTCGTATGTTTGATGGAAAAAGGCTTCAAACAAGTATCGATTGGAACATCTGGTACTTGTACTAAAGCCCTTCTCCTTGTTGACTAGCTAACCCAATTGATCCACAAATAGAAAAATAGCATTCTGATCCGCATCCTCAATCCCTATATCTCTCTTCTCCTCCCTCTCGATATGGTTCGGTTTGTCTTTATTGGTTCTAGGAACAGAGCTTCTAGAAAGATGTCCATCATACTCATTCCTCTTGTTGCCTGATACAGAGTCAAGCACAACAATTGATCGACCTGGACCAGACAATCAATGTAATGTCTTGTTTCCTTTTCCTACCTAGATATGGAGAAAAACATCAAGAAATACGGGTTTAAAAATCCCTATAGCTTGGTCCTATCTTTTGTCTCTTTCATTCACCTCAACCGGCAACTTCCATGGATCGATCAGAGTGAGAGAGCTCCGCTCTACATTACCGATCATTCCAATCATGAGACTTTTCATGCTACCAGTTGACTTTCCATCTTTTACTTATTTACTTATAGAAGATATTTATATCTAAAATTGTTTGATCTCGTTGGAAAAAATCCATCGCTAAGGCCCTCGAAATTGAACTTTCACAAATCTGTCTTGAAGAGTGATATCATTATTGCATAGATGAGGTGCCTATTTCTACATGTCCACAATGAGATCAGAAAATCAAAGAATGTCTCTACGCACCTTGGTATGGTCCACTCGATGAATATCTCTAAAATTTATGTTCTAAATTGTAAACAGATGGTGTTACTACCTACCGTTGAATGTGTGTGGTAAACTATGTAATCTAGGAAGACAACATTGATTGACTTTCATGGTTAAGGGATTTAGCAAAGAAAAAGAACCAACAAGATATGGCAGTCTCTGATCCTCTCTAACTAATAGGAGAAGCGGAACATGTAGCTTTTCACCCTTGCTTGATCATCCTATCAGTCATGGTAACGGATTGAGTATCTCTAAAAGGTAGCTGTATTGAATTTATGTAATCTTCAAAAACTATATTATAGTAGTAAAGTACAGCTAGATTGCACGATTAGATTGTAGAAGAAAGATAAGAAGGAGCATAGCGCTAAGGTGGAGATGAAAGCTTGATTTATGTCTCTGCTATTGGTTGACATAGTGTGGCACGCAATTTATTAACTCTAATGATACTGGGTCTGCCTTATTTTGAAAATATTTTGAAGTAAGCCCTTATTATTATATTATTAGGTCTTGAAACGAAAGAAGAAATAGTTTGGGATGAAAGTCTGGGCGTTGCAATCAAGATTTCGAAGTTAGACTGTTGATACCCTGCCCAGCTGAATAACTGATCGATGGTGGAATGGTAAGATTCCTTTTTCACTTGCACAGGTCAGCACTTATTTCGTATGTGATGCAACTAAAATTCTTGAGATGTCTAGTTATTGGTCTCAAAAGCAAGATGGTAATGGTCAAACATATGAATCGAGATAGATGTTTGTCTCTTCCGCCCCATAAGGGTTTCCGGTTGAGCTGCCATCTCTATTGGCCAGTCCTATGCGAGTCGAGGTATTTAGCGGCATGTAGAATCTCACTCTTATCCTTTTTCTCCCATTCCCCAAGACTGATGAGCTCTCCCTCGTCCTAACTTCATTTCCTTATAATAAAATAGAAATCTATCATATCCAAGAGAAGATATTTTATTAGAATCTTGTAGAAAGATTAATTAGCTAAGGAATGGCTCCTATGTGGAATGATTGATTAAATAAACATTGATTCTTCTTGGCCACTCTGAACTCTGGATTTCAACTCTTAAGAAGAATTTCTATACTCGAATGTGAATAACTCAATTCTTTAAGTCCTTTCCCCGATGCATAAGGATGACTAGCTAGAAATCCTTCTCAAAGCGGAAAGACTGAGATTCTAGGAAGAAAGTTTTTCCCAATGTTCAGACTGATTCGATTCGTAACCTTAACCTTACTAAAGCCAGGACCTTTTTTTCTTATCCCAAGGTTGGTCTCACGCTTAACGTCTTCAAAATTGGCATTGAAGTACTACCTGGAAGAATTGCCTCCATTATTGTCCTAATTGTATGACTGAAAATTCAACTGTGCCAAGAGAGGCCACACCGGGATTTTATGATCCAGTCCATTCTATACAAATATTTGTTGCAACCAACAAATAATCCACAAAATGTAGACTATTTGGATCCATTAAGGTGTCATAGACAAAAGAGGGTTAAACACCTTCTCCGAGTCGATTGACCACTTCCTGCCCATATTCCTTCCAGGTATGTAAATTAGGGGGGATGTCCTTGCTCAAAAAGAAAAAGTGGGTTTTCAGAACTTGGCCCACTTTATCTTCAATCACTTTCTTGGAGTCCATTGGTTCCAGTTGGGGAATGCCCGTTGGTTTTAAGTAGTCAAGTAAAGTATGTTCTCAGGAAGATGGTTCAAAAGAAGACGCTTCTGGGATTCATCATCAGCAAGCGAGGAATCGAGGTAGATCCAGCTGACAATGTCAGGTATTAATATAATATAAGGCATCAAAATGCCTCTACCTCGCAACATTAAGGAGTTAAGAAGTCTTCGACGGTCATTTGCAACCTCTTCGCTGATTCATATCTCAAGACAACACGAGATGTAATTCAATGAATCAACTTCTTTAGAAGAATTCCGACGTTCGAGTGGACCCCAAGAATCTTTCAAGAAACCTAAGATGTATCTCATGAATTCACCAGTATTATCTCTACCAGTACCAGGAAGGCCTCCACTCCTCTACATTTCGACCACTGAAATGGTGCTAGGGGCAGTCCTCGCTCAATATGATGATACAGGGAAGAAGGAGAAGGCTATCTACTATCTCAATAATACTTTTCTTGACTATGAAACCTGTTATTCACACATATAAAAGCTCAGTAAACTATTAGAAATCTTGGCGGTTTTTCTTGGGTGTTCAGGCATATGGAATGCGGGAGGGAGTGGTGGGTGACAATTGAGATCTTGGCCGGAGTAGAAATGTCAACGATTGAACGATGCACCAATGATTCTCGATGCTGAAACACCCTGTCATCTCAACACTCCATCAGCACTTGATTTCCTATCCTTCCCCAATCAATCTATCATATTCATGGGGAATCAGGTCTTCATCTGGTTTTTGTTTAGTATTTCAGCTCGTCTCTGGTGTTTTATTATAGATGCATCACACACTGAATGTCGATCTCGCATTCTCTTGTGTGGAAACCTTAATGAGAGATGTTGCTGGGGGATGGTTTCTCCAATATCTACATTCGAATGGGGCGAGTATGTTTCTCTTGGTCGTTCACCTGCATCTATTTCGTGGTTTCTATCATGATAGTTTTAGCGGTCCTCAGGAATGGGTTTGGGGTTTCGGTGTGCTACTACTACACTTATTGATTGGGACATCGTTTCCGGGATACGTTCTTCCTTTGGGGTAGATGAGCTTTTCGGGAGCAACTCTCATAACCAGCATTGCGAGCACCATACCAGTTGTGGGAAACACCATTGTCTACTGGCTATGGGGTGGGTTCTCCATTGAAAATCCAACCTTAATGCATTTTTATAGTTTTCATCTTCTACTGCCATTTTTGATAGTAGGATCCACTCTGATTCATCCGGCCTCATTGCACCAATTTGGCTCCAATAAGCCCTTGGGTGTGTATTCGGAGATGGATAAAATAGCATCTTTTCCCAATTTATATGTGAAGGATCTAGTAGGATTGGTTGCTTATTCCCTTGGGCTCACACTGGTTGTGTTTTTTGACCCCCATATATTATTGCATCCCGGCAATTCTATCACTGCTAATCCGATGCCGACCCCAACCCATATTGTTCCTGAATGATATTTCCTACTGATTTATGCCCTGCTGCATAGTATCCCATCCAAAGCTGGTGGTGTGGCCACAACCGCACTTGTTTTTCTCTCTCTGTTTTTGCTCAGTTTTTGTCCCATGGATGTACGTAGTTCCAGTTTTCGCCCTGTAGCCCAAGGACTATTTTGGTTACTTTTTTCAGATCTCTTGCTGCTTGGATGGATCAGATGTCAACCTGTCGAGTACCCGTATGTTCCTATAGAACAAATGAACCCATTATCTTTTTTGTGCATGGCAATCACCCCATCCCTTCCTAGACTCGTTGGTGAGCTCGATTTCTATTTGGCTGCATAGGGACCAGACATCAATCACCCACAGGACAGTACGGTTTGGCTTCAGGAGCGATACTATTAGAGTAGAGTACCAATGGCATTAGTAAGGCACAAGTAGACAGCACATTGGCCTAGATGGAAGCCCTTGGGACTAGCTTGAATCAGAGATGTCGATCGCGTGCTATACCCTTCGAGTTGGATCCCCCCAAATACACCAATGGCCAATACCCAATAACAGATGTCCAGCATTCAAGCAATCCAATATGACGTCCTATTCAAAGGTGTCCTGATGGTGATATTCGTCGTCTCTACACTAAATTGGAGGATAATCCGGGCCACTCGAGAAAACCCACAGCCCCAAAAATCAGAACTAAAATGGAAGAATACCCACATTAAGGTAGAGGTCTTCATCAACAAGAGTAGAGACCACCTTGTGCAAGACTTTTAGAGTAGAGTACTGAGACTTGGCCAATGCATATCGAAAGGGATGAATCGTTGAACCCCCATCAAACCACCAAGACCTCCGCATATAGCTACCTTCTCACAAGAAGACCTCGTCTCTATTGGTTGTTCGGTCCTCTTTGTCATGTCTACTACCTATATTATACCAAGTTCGAACCCATTTATGGTTCTAGAGGTGTTGATTCATGTCGAACGAGGCATCATGTTCAGAGTTTTTTACTAGGTCAAAAAACCGAGTTGATGAGCCTTTATTCATGAATAGCCGGAGTAGTTCCAGCTTCCAGTAGCTGGGTACCATCGGCTTCATTATTCTTCAAAGTATGGTCAACCACATCACCTCTAAAAAGAGTCCTTACCTCCAAAATAGAGGCCTTAAACCTCTGGGCCTTCCGCTAGTGTTGTTCCCGAGGTGCATTTATAGATTTATGGTATATGATGATATGATGAGATAGTACTGAAATTGGAAACCCCCAGAATACCCACGTGTCATTTACTGTAGATTGACCATCGTATACTATATGCAAACATGGGTCCTTTGGCATTGGCATTGATTTGGCCAGGTACTCACTAAACAGGGCTCAAAATCTCCTTCAACTCCGAACTAGTAGTAGAAAATAGTGAATGATGTGAAGGTTTGTTGACTCGCATTCCCTATTGTCTACTACTATTCTAGTTTAGTGGTGCGACAGGGCTTCATGGGCCTTTCCCAACTACTGCAAGAAGACGAGGTGATTTTTGGAATTCATGTGATGCATCATGATGTGGTTGTTTAGAAGAGAAGGGGGTTTCATCGAATATTGCTACTATCCTCACATGGTTCCACTTCTTTCCAGCAGCTTCCTTTGGAAATGGTACTGATATATATGGTTTGGCTCATACGGTTCATTGTCCAAATAATTAAGAGTAGTAGCACACAATGGGTACCCCAATGACGCCTTTTGGAGGTGGATCATTAAAGGTGTGGTGTGGTTGATAGGACTATTATATTAGTGTACTGGTGACTCATCCATCCATGATTTCTCCCATTGGCTATTGATGGTCGTCGGAGGTTGGTATTGATATATATTGACTGTTGTCTGACCATTCCAATAGGACCCGCCTTCGTCAAACAACCATATAAGTACTAGCTTCAAAAGGTGCCTGGTGTGTGCCACTATTAGAGTAGAGTACTGAGAAAAAGCTAACATAGTATATATAGTCTTTTGGAACATGGGACCGTATGGTTCGAATGTCCCTTAAATATATATGAGTACCAGTGGAACCAATAGGCGGTGGTGCCACTTGCCGAGCTGACCACCATGATCCCCAAATCATGAAGAGGAAATGGGGGTTAATATGTGCGATTTCCAAAGCCGCCATCTCGATCCTCCAACACCAGTTGTGTAGCAGTTCATGCCTTTTTTTCTGATACTATTAGATTAGAGTAATGATCCATACTCCACTTCATCTTGTACTCGATCTGTATTGGCTATGATCAGTCAAATTCAAAATAACTTATATCAGTCGTTCTTCCAACCTTTGTCTGAAAGGTCTAACCATTGGGCAGTGTGGGGAATCAGGTTGACCACCATAGGGCGAGTCCCATGTACTTTGTCTGAAAGGTCTCACTCAATCGCAAGACCATACATCCAATAAATCACAACAATATCGGGATAGGTGTGGTGAAACGTCGTGGTGAGGCAGGAAGCAACACAACCATAGATGCAGTTGAGTTGCCGTAGCGGTTCAAAATAGCCTCAAAAGTCATTGCAAAAAGAAAATTTATGTTTCGGACTGTAGGTGGCACCAGATAAGGCACCATGTTCAATTCATGTGGTATTGGAATGGCTGATAATGAATCAATGGGGACATGGAACCTTGAAAAACCCCATGAAACCGATTGGTCATCCATGAGTGATTCAGTACTCTACTCTAATGGTCTTTCCCTTTCACCAGACTTTATATGCTAGAATACTCGACCATAAAGCAATAGTGCACCTTTGGGGGGTCTGGTTAGCTGCTGGATGGGGAAAAATGGGGATGGGGGGTTAGGGTCACTTGAATGCTATTGGTGCTGGAAGTGAGAGGTGACCGTGTACCCATCTTCCATCTAGCGAGTATGGCATTCATCATGCTGGAGGTGTCCTCATTACTCTACTCTAATATTCTCAACTATCGGCATCACAAGCCTCCCAAGATAGCATCTCAATATATATCAGTACCAGGCCCAGACGCTTATAGGGCGAGCATCCTGTCAGGTCATTGGCCCTCAGGTCTTCATTGGGATACCTGATTCAGGTATCCCAGGCACTCCCTGGTCAGCGAGCACCTGGTCCTCCTAGACGCTCCCTGCCCTCTTATAATCTAGAGTATCCTGGAGCACCAGGTCCTCCCAAGTCTGGGATACTTCATGTATTCCAGGTCATCCCAGGTCTTGTCAGACAAGGCAGGCTACTCTAGATTATAAGAGGTCCTCTATCCATATAATCTAGATATTCAGATACTTCATGTATCCTAGGAAAGGAACAGGTACTCACTGGTATTCTTCACGTATCCCAGGGAGGACTTGGTCTGGGATACTTCACGTATCCCAGGGAAGACCTGAGATACATGATTCATGTATCCCAGTAAATGACCAGGACGTCCCTGGCAAGAAGACTCACCAGGTCATTGCCAGGTCTGACCTGGTCATTTCTTGGCCTGGGATACATGATGTATCTCAGTTCATACTACCTATATTATACCGAGGATACATTAATTATCCCATTGGATGTATTTCTCAAGCGTTTAGTGAGCCTCACTACAATTCCAGGTAGCTATGGTCAACTCTAAACTATCTTCATTCTTTCACTCATAGCTATCTAACTATGACCTTGTATTCCCCATATGCATGGAATGGTGAGTCATAGGCTCAACTATAAGTCTTGGAGCTAGGCTGCTCAGTATGGTATGAGGTACCAACTAATAGGGATAAGGAACTAAGAGTTGGGGGTGGTTGCGCTAGTCATGATCCCCCAATGATGGTTAGAAAATGGGATGTCTTTCCCAATATCTCTTTCTATGATATAGAAATGATGTTCTGGTTGATTATAGATGTTGTTAAAATGATTGGATCAAGGTCAAGTATACCTTCCATTCAAGACCATTCATGATCGGCGGAAGTGGAGGGAGAATGAATAGTAATCACACACGGGGACACCATTCAAGGTGGCCAGATCAAAATGGGAGGTTCAGTACTCTCTCTATATTGTTCTGATAGGGATAAGGAACACAAGGTGTAATGGATTCGTCAATACTCTACTCTATATAGTACTATATAGAAAGAGTACAGGTTTGGCGACAAGGGTGGATGGTAGACTATTAGATTATACTATATAGAATAAAGTATTGAACTTGACTCTATATAGTGCCATGATACACTTCTACATACTGGGTCACAAAATGCATAGTTGGTGGGTTAGATGGTGTCGGTATACGTGGCAATGGGGAATTCATGGTATATTCGAGTATCACCATCTCAGTATAATATAGGTAGTAGCTTCCTACACTCCTTCGACCTCCTACGCATACCCTATGGCCTAGGGGAGAGCATGTCATAGTAGGGTCATGATAGTATATATGTGCATGGTGGATCGCTTGCAGTATGGGTTTGGATGAGGTCAGTTGGTATCTCTATAACGAGGTTTGAAGGAAGTTCCTCTATATATAAGTACCAGTTTTGGAATGTTGTGATGCTCATGAGAGGTCAATGTCACCACAAAACCATCCACTCTCTGATAGAGTTAAGGAACTAAGGGGTTGAGCTATTGGACCTTCTATCATGGTGGTATTGAATTGGCTCATGATGTGACTTTTGAACCCCCCATGCTCTTACCTTTCCTCGTAGAATAGAGGACATCAGTTGGGGTTGACCACTTGTTCTGAGTTTAGTTTCCATTGTTTTTAATAATCATTAGTAATCGCATACTATTGAATAGTATGAAACTGATCGACTTCCATTTCCACACCCATAGTTCCTGACCCTTTCTTTTGGGTCAGATCTATGGTACTTAACCATATATAGTTTATCCCTATCAGTTACTTCCACTTCTCTATTTCTATTGGATTCAGTTCCTTATCCCTATCAATATTGTACCAGTTCCTTATCCCTATCAGTGGTGGTTAAGGTGGTGTTGTGTTGGGGGTATGAAGTGGAAGGAACTTGAGGCACCGGACTGGCATCGTACATCAGGTTGTCGAGGTATATTGACATTGGAACAACATGGGGAGGGGTGTAAATCAAGGATTGACCGAGTGGAGAAGGTGGTTCGACCTCGGAAGTTCTCTATCATTGCATGAGGTTTTTTGGGGTGATAACAAAGCAAGATACTGAGGTGCTGCAACTCAACTGGGCTATTGGAGTACCATTGCCAGCAGCATATCAAGCCGTATGACGACTATATACTATATATGATGAGAGATATGAGGTATTCATGGGGGATCAGATGAAGTGACCAACGTGGGATGTTACGTAACGGTTTAGAGTACATTCGCGGGTACACTTCCTATATAGTTTAGGGTAGAGTACTTACGGAAGGTGTGGAAGGCAAACTGACAGGTGGTGATGGGGCATGATCAGATCGAACACTATGTATACCACTACTGACCTACTAGCTTGGAGTGGATGGGGCGGCATGGATGGTTCATGAAACCTCTCGGGCTGGTAAGGCATGCTTGATTCACCGAGGCATTCCTATCATTTGGTAGAGCCAAGTCCATGGCCAATGTCAGGAGCTATCGACACTGGGGATAGTATAGTTAGTGGTGTTTTGTACATGAATCCAAGTAGCAGGTGTTCCACAGTTGGTATGATGGGGATAGTGGTGATCCTATACACCTTGTTCCTTTGGTGGCGCGATGTGCTACGTGAAGTGAAGGCAGGGCAGCATACCCCAGTAGTTCAAAATGGACTGAGATATGGCTCTTTGTTGTTCATCATCTCGGAAGTGATGTTCCTTCTTTCTCTCTTTTGGGCGTCTTATGATTCTACTTTGGCACTAGCGGTAGAGGTCGGATTGATCTAGACACCCCAAGGCATCTTGCATTTCGATATTCGGGAGCTTCCAATGCTGAATACCCTAATTCCCCCAACATCTGGAGCATCAATCACTTGGGCTCATCATGATTTACGGAACGGCAGGTACCATTGATCGTTTTTCTCTTTACTCGCTACCGTTTCACTAGCTCTTGTTTTCACTGGGTTTCAAGGGTTGGAATATGGACACAACTACTTCTCGTTGTGGGATAGTATATATAGTTCAACATTTTCCTTAGAAATCGAGTGTCATGTGTTGCATGTGATCATTGGTACTCTATACTCGAGCATCTGTTGTTATCGCCATCGATAGGGTAGTTCGGCAGGGCAGATCATGTTGGCTTTGAAACGACAGCCTGGTACTGGCATTTTGTAGATGTTGTTCGGGTTATCCTCTTTTTCTCAGTATATTGGTGCGGAGGGTGGGGGTAATCATAACTACTAAAATACACCGCTCAAACACTATATTAGTAGAGTACTATCCATAGTTGGTTTTTGGAATTGGAGAATTGAGGTGATCTTCTCAAATACACTGGGTCAATAGAGAAAATGGAAGTGGTAGTTTTTAGAAACAAGGTTGATTCAACGGTTCTAGGACTCAAACTCTCACTTTTTCACTATTGGTTGGGGCTGGTAGAGATGTTGGAATATCATTTCCCAGCCTTGTTTCACCGCATGTTGCTCTTGGGCTATTTGCGATTGTTCTTGGTGCTCCACCTCAAAGATGTTTTTTGACTGATTCTGCTTAGCACATTGTCGTTGGAATTGATTTGAGATGCGAATCAAACAGAAGGTGGCATTGACGAATGGATAGGTCATTGAAGTGGCTGGTTTCTAGGACTCGTGACTCGGGCTGGGGCCAAATCCACTCACTCAATATATATAAGTATCAGTGGTACTATTCTTATATATTATCACAATCGCACAGACAAGTACCTGGGAACCTCATCTGAAGCCTTTCAGTATAAATAATATAGGTAGTTGATTAGCCTTCAGTTTCTTTCCCTCACCTTCGGTTCAAGGATACGACGTGGTGGTTTAGAATAGTGACCAAATAGGGTGAAGTATCAGGTATGGAGGGCGAACATGTGATCCTGTACTCTAATCTAATAGTCAGGTGGCATGAGCAGTTATAGATTGAGCGAACATCTAATCCAGTACTCTAATATAATAGTCATCAATTTTAGGTGGTACTATTGGAATTCCAACTCTATTGAGATCCATGCTTTCGAGTATAGTTGAACCACTTATCTGACTTCCATTGCAGCCCCAAATACACCTACTGGAGAATGGGATCGAGGGTGCACTAAATCCTCCTTCACTCAACTCCAAAGGAGTGCCTCCGGCCTCTTGATGGCAGACGTTGACCATCTCTCTTCTGACTATCTCCACTCGCACATGGGGGGTGCTTCCGTACCACCCTTGGGAGCATATCGAGCTTCATGTACGAGACTTTCCCATCTTGACACAGGTCTGGTACGGATATATATTATCAGTTACTCTCCTTTGAAGGTTCCATATGTATGCTTTTTCCATTCGTGGGCAACAACATGTTGGAATACAATCAGAAGGTAGCTCAACCCTTCGAACTATCATCTACTGGGACCACTCGTATGACTTGGAGATGTTGGTCTGTCTGTATAATATAGATAGTGGATAGTTGTTTTCATTTCATCTGGTACTGGGGGAACTCAGTATAATATAGGTAGTAGACATATATGATAGATTTATCTAGCTGACTTTGAATCACCTGGGTGACATGCTATCTTGGGAGGCTTGTATAGATGAACCATTATATTCTAATAGTTGAGGATATGAATTTGTAGCTTCCTTTCAAGTGGGATATAAAGACTCGGTATAATATAGGTAGCGGTATAGTCGAAGGGTTAGAGGGACAACGACAACATTAGATGAGGGTTAGAGAGTGGACTGGTTCTCCTACTACAACGAGGTTAGAGGGATAGAATCATACACCAGCACTAGGGGTGAGAATTTAGCCTGACTCTCGACTTTTGGGTGATTCCACAACTAAGAAAAGTATCACTTCGGATGACGTCACCTACAAGGTGTTTCACTATCTTCATGGGATACTTTATATCTAAGGGTTAGAAAGGGTCAGATCTATGGTACTTGACCCTATATAGTTCACCCGTTGAATTCCATTTGAGTGGGTATACTAAACTACATGTATTATACTGAGAGAGGTTTTGGTTGTATTGAAGAGAGAAACAAGGAACAATATGGGCATCTCTTCTTTGATGATATATGATGAATCACGTTCCGGCCAGGCATCCCCGAGTGCAGAGCATTGGGAAATGGGTCGGGTACTTTGTCTATATAGTACTATTAGAGTAGAGTACTTGAGGACAAAGGAACGGTTCCTGAGCAACGGAAAGAGGGTGTATAAACACATATGTTCATCAACTACTCAATAGGCTATTTTTCTCCACAATCCAACCATTTTTATTCCATCAATAGGAACCTTTGACGAATTGACTTGAGTGTAGGAAATGATAGGTGGAGGTATTGTTAGCGATGCTCATGCATGAAGAGAGTTGAAGAGAAGCGCTTTGACTTTGGTATGATGTCCTTTGAGTGCCCTTTCCAGTGCAGTTCTTAACCTATAGTGGTCTATTAGAGTAGAGTACCGAATTTGGGGGGGGATGCGAATCGGTATAATATAGGTAGTAGACTATCTCGGTATAATATAGGTAGTAGACTATCATGTTCTTTCTCGAGCAATAGATTTGTCCACTCGGTTGACTGGAATCCTATCTGGTAGATGAGCCCATACCATAAGGAAGGCCAGTGATAGGTCTCTTCCTTTACCATACATGTTGTAGGATACTGAAGATCCTACTCAGATATGTTCCCATCATATCCTACCAAAGACTTTGACACAATCAGCAGGTCACCAAGTATGTGAAATTCCTCAATTGTCTCCAATTACCTTCATCTAACTTCAAGAAGGAAGCTTTTAGAGGCCTAGACATCAACAAGTGGAGGGAATCAGCGATGAGAAAAGTGCTAAGAGGTACTAGAATCGGTGGCTCAATTGCAAGGCGATGATGAAATTTAGGGAAGAAACCTCAAGTTTCATATGACATTGAAATGACTCTATCCTACACATACATATGCTTCGGTAGACTTTCCCAACGAAATAGGCTAGCGTCCAGTTAAGTACCTACTTGTGAGATGAGAGCTTGTCATTGTTTTGTGTCACATCATCAGTACTCATCTAATAGTGTTGATGAATCTATCTGTAGTTAAGAAGAAAGAAGAAAAAGTGACTGATTTGAAAGTAGGATCGATCGAGAAAATGGAAGGATGTGCTATCGAATCTGACTTCCAATTATAGTGGACCTCCAAGAGACAACAAGAACTACAACTTCCGGAAAGAAAGACGGACTAGTGTCTGGGATACAATACATGAATCATGTATCCCAGGTACTCACTGGGATAGGATACATCACGTATCCCGGGTCCTCCTCAGAATAATATAGGTAGTATACCCTGCCCTCTTATAATCTAGAGTATCCTGGAGCACCTTTTATAATCTAGAGTAGCCTGCGTTGTCTGACTAGGAATGGTCAGACCAGGTCTTCGGACAATGGAATGATAAGCTGGAAGAATCGACTCCTCCTACTGCGTACACCTCAAATTCGGATATTCTTATAATATAGGTTCTTGAATCAGGGAACTATATTATAAGAATACCTGAGGAAATATCAACCCTAATACCAATAGAAGAATAGTACGATTTGAGGTGTCTAGGTGCAATGAGCCAGCAGTGATAGCCATCCTTTCTCTGTTTACACTATAAAAAAAAGAAATGAACATCGATGTCACCAAACTAGATATTGTTTGTGATGTAGGTCAGTCATGGAAATTAGGATCTCAAGAGGGATCCACACCGATCATGCAGGGGATCATTGAGTTACCTAATGATATCTGTAACTTCCTATTTCAAATCTTGGGGTTCGTTTCAGGGATGTCGGTTCGAGCATTATGGTTGTTCCCCTTTCCCAGGGGACTGGAGAACAAATGGATCATTCATGGAACTACTCTCGAGCTGCTTCAGACCATATTTCCTAGTATCATACTGATGTTCATTTCTATCCCTTCCTTTTCTCTGTTATAATCATTGGATGAGATCGTCAATCCGATCCTGATGATCAAAGCGATTGGAAATCAATGGTATCGGAGGGTGCCTATTCCCTATGGAACTAATGGTGGTTTCTTTGGTAGTGAAATTGGGACTATTATTATTCTAATAGTTGTCCCATCTAGTGTATACTATTAGAGTAGAGTACTGAGTTGTTTCTGAACCGTTGACTGCTCTGATTGAGTAACTCGAACGAACAAGTGGGTCAACTTTTCTCCCGTATAAATGAAGAACAAGATGGGGCTCCGAGCAATGGTTTTTGTCGTACGAGATACTTCCATTTCAACTGCTACTAGCCGATGGGGGCACTACAGTATGGGTGGAGTGGCTGGGCTGAAGTCTGATCAATTAGCTCAAGCCCACGCAACGGAAACGATGGCAATGAGACCTGGGGTCGGCGAGCTGCAGCTATGGGAATGGGGAATCCAGATCATCGTACCACGAAGCGAGCATTAATTAATGGGACTATATATAATAGTATCGTAGAGTAGAGTACTGAGGATCAAGGTTGTTTGTAAAGAGGTCTATTGGGCTAGTAAAAAAGGCAACTACGTTTGAAGGGACCATGGCTGCCATCTGGGAATACCGAATGGCCAGCAGAATCGTCCTGTTTTCATATTTTTGATCAACAACTATTGATACGAGTGATCGATACAACAAGCGGTTTTGGACTGGAAATGGTATGAGTGGTTCTATCAATACTCTAATCAATTATTCGAGGTCATCCCATATATGCCACTACACTCCCAAGGGTCCGTATGGGATCAGGTACTCTTCTATAACCATATCTAATTGTACTGTAGAATAATAATAGGCGTTCCTCAGTATATTATAGGTAGTAGACCTGAGCTATCCTACCTAGACACCCAGTTCCCCGAGGTGAGGTAAGTGTATAGCTCAGCCAGTAGAGCATTAGGCTTTTAACACGATTGTCGCAGGTTCAACTCCTGCTATACCCAACCCCCATTTGACGAGTGTCTTGTGCAAATAGGGGAAATTCCCTCCTTCTGATGCACTAGTACGCTCGAGTGGTTTGGTATAATATAAAAAGACTATATAGAAGAGCACCTGGTGGCTCAGTAGTCCCCATAGGAGTATCGTGTATGGAACGCCATCTCATATCCCACACCACAACATGGATCCGCTTGGTGGATGATGGAATTAGAGTGTTTGATATGGCCAACACACTATATAGAGTAGAGTACTGATTTTCTACGAGCGGTTTTCGGGCTAGCAGGTAGGCTCCCAACGCATTCCCCAAACCAAAGTAAAGTGAATGGGGAGCGAGCGGGCCTGCTTTGACATTGATTGGTTCTACGTTTCACCCTAGGTACCTCTTCCATTTCGATCGTTGACTTCCAAGTGCTCACCTAGTCACTATAAAGTCGTAGATCGACCATCCCATAGGACGAAGGGGACCGGCCATCAAACACCACCGCCAAAGCTTGGTATCATCTCTATAACTATATATAACAGTACCGTAAGAGTACTGAATGGACCATGGTGGCTCAAGACCGCTGAGCGCTAGTAGCACTTGGAAAAACCAATGGCCTACTCAATTGCTTCTGTCACCACCACATTCATGATATAGGGGATGTCAGTAGCTATCTAGTGTGGAACAATGAATTGCTAATGTATTCCTATGAAATGAGGTAAGAGCCCGAGGAGCTAGCCAATACGATTTCATTGTGGAGAACCGATGCCATCAACCACTTCATACATGAAAAAACGACTATTAGAGTAGAGCCAGGTACTCTGTCTATATAGTATTATTATAGTAGAGTACTGATCAACTAGAGAAAGGTACCAGCTGCATGACTGAACCCAATGCCCAGGACCATCGGTATAATATAGATAGTGGACTATTGGCCCATGAACCCACCGAAGGTCTCGAGGTCTGATATCGAAGGTGGGGTACTATTAGAGTAGAGTGGGGTACTCTTTCTATATAGTACTGGAGCAAGGTAGCAGGTCACGCCATGGGTAGCTGGTCTGCACCTACTGCTACTACTAAGACATCATGCATGAATCGCGTGTGATTGGTAGTATTGCATTCCCACAGCGTAGCATTGTCATTGGTTCATGAGATGAGCTGATCCAATGGCCCATGTAGCACAAGGTATTGTCATTGGCCAATAGGTGCTCATGGATGCGCTCGGAAAGTCCCTTTCCTGCTAGTTTCCACCTTGCGCCAAGGAAAAGTCGTGCATGACTACTCAGTATGCCATACTGTAATGATTCCAATAGCAAGAGGTGTTTGTGCCAGTACTCTACTATAATAGTGCCGCCAGGTCATCAACTAGACCAGGTTACACCAGGACGACTCTTTTTGAAGAAGGTACTACGGGAGCGAGAAAAAAAAAACCACACCGAGTCAAGGGAACGAACAAGACCACAAAGAATATTCCAACTCCACCAAAGAAGCTGGACAATGATTATCACAAGAGCGGGAACAACTCATCTCACACTGCAACATGGGAAGCGGAAAAAACTGAACTCGAGGGTACTTTTCTTATACTGAAATATATATAAGTACCAGGAAATGGTGGTCGAAGATATGGAAATAGGTTTCCTATCGTAAAGGAGGTGGTAATTCCTGTAGTCATGCATCGGTGGTGTTACAGCAGTCATGCCAATGGGAGAAAGTGGGTCTTGGGGGTTGTGGTAGAGGTAGGAAAACTGTTTCAGTCAGAGGAACTGGGGTGGACTGTGTCATATATGATATATAGTCGACGGACTCTAGGCTCAACTTATCAACCATAAATGAGAATTCGGTATAATATAGGTAGTAGACTGTACATTGTATACCAAAAGTGTCAAGACTGATAGAGATGATACTATGATGGAATGGAAGTGAGCCCGCGAGCACTGCTGGACAATGGGGAAACAATTGATCCAATGCACCGCACCATCTCAATACCAATACTCCTGATGAGACGGTACTGATATATATTGAATATGGAAATCTCTTTTTTTCGATCCACCTGAGTCACTACTCTACTCTAATAGTAGCGGTATGGTCGGAGAAACTCTAATCAATTGGTTGAAATGGTACAGAATGCGCAAAAAGACAAGCGATAGGTTTACTACGAGGTCCGGGGGCTCAGATCTGGCCAACTATACTGTTCGTATGCAATGAGGTGGTTCGGAAAGGGGTCTGGGTGACCATACTATATAGAGTAGAGTACTTGGGTTCACTTGAGCGTGGCTGCATTGAAATATATAGAGTCATGTTCAGTACTCTATTCTATATAGTTTACTCTAATAGTGTGTCAAGAGATGGGTTTTCTGTTTAGAGGAATTGGGTTGGGGGTATAGCATCTCCTGATGAGATGGTACTTATATATATTGACTGGGTCCATGGGCTAGTCATCGATTGGAGCCACTGGTTCGACTCGATTACCGGGCAGCATAGTTTTACTTAGGTACATGTTGTTGCTAGTTTAGTACGATACACACCATTGGCTATATAGGCATGGGGTCTGGGGTCAAACTCTACTAACTATATTATACTGAATTGACACCACCAACTCCAACCCATTTCCCGGTATAATATCAATAGTGGGCATGAGGCACCATTGGCCCAATAGATCAACATCGGCACCTTTCCTTGAGACGCCTACCTGAGCTCTCCATTGCCACTCAAGTGAAACCCTTGGTATAATATAGCCAGGTACTCTTCTATATAGTCTATCAAGATTACCTGAGGGATAAATGAATCATGTATCCTATGGGTAGGATCTAGATAGTAGGTTAATGGACTATATTATGAGAATGCATGCCTATAGACTTTATAGAAGAGTACCTGGCTAGATTATACCGACATATAATCTAGATAGTAGCATGTCCTGGTCCTCCCAGTTCTTTACTGGGATACCTGAATCAGGTATCCCAGTGAAGACTTGGGATACTTCATGTATCCCAGTGGGGACCTATTGAGTGAGCACACTGTGAAATGTAGTACTTGGACCAGGACAACTACCACCTCTGGACCTGGTGAGTGAACACACTATGACATGGAGTACTTGGACTAGGTGGTGTTTCCAGGAGCAATAGAAGATGTCTAGCTCAAGTACTCTACTCTATATAGTATGTATCTTCCAGTCACCGGCTTGGTGGTCGAATACAGTATATGAATTGAAATCAAGTACTCTACTCTATATAGTAACTCGTAGGACCTCCTATGGCATGAAAGGAAGCATCTCAACCACCACTCCCAATGAAAAACCATATAGCAAGCCGAAGGGCATCAACCCCAACTCAACTATTGCTCCGATCAGTATAATATAGGTTCTAGAGGTGGGGAGATATTTGTCGAAGCCAATGTCAAGGTTCATTCTATGAAAAGATGGTATCAGGGCGAGTTGAGTGTTTCAAGGAATGAGATGGTAGACGGTGCAAAATCAATGGGTGATGGTGATGCTGCTGTTGCTTTAGCTAGAGCAGCAGTCAGAATTGGCAATGTGTTCTGGGAGTTGATTCAATATTTGGTGCGCAATCCTTAAATGGAAAAAACAATCATTTGGGTATGCGATTTTGGGGTTTTCTATGACCGAAGCTATAGCCTCGATTTCCTCAATGATGGCGTTTTTTCTCTCATCCGTGTTTCAACCTGGTTCACCCTCTTTCCCCTGGTCATTCTCAGGGATACTTCATGTATTCCAGGCACTCACTGGGATACTTGAATCATGTATCCTGTGGGTATAATCTAGATAGTAGGATACCAGACTATATTATGAGAATACATGCCTATAGACTATATAGAAGAGTACCTGGAAAGATTATACCGACATATAATCTAGATAGTAGCCTATCTTGGTCCTCCCAAGTCTTAACTGGGATACCTAAATCAGGTATCCCAGTGAAGACCTGGGAAGCTCCTTATCTTAGTACTCTACTCTTATAGTCTCGATAGGCGGTATGTTCAAGATGGCATTTCCCGAGTTCTCGATTGGATGTCTAATGACCATAGTCTAGACCCCCTGGAATTCCCCCACACTTTCACTATTACAGAAACTCCCAAAAGGATGTGGCTAGATGGCGTGGACCGATTAGAAAACCACAGTAGAGCGACTCGGCCAACTGGGCAAGACAATGCTCTGGTACAATAACAGAAATGGGGTGGCCGACAAGAGAGGTTCCATAACAAATCGCTGGTGTGGCATGAACTCAACTATCTTGGGTGCTGGGGAATTCCACCACTGATGCATTGACCCACGTTTCACTCATTGGTATAATCGCGGTCTCGGTATTGTTCCCCCTTTCTCATGTCAGTACAATGGCCAATACACTGGTGCTAGTAGTGTAGTTGTATTTCCCCTTGTTTGATTTTCATAAAAGCCATTTCAGCCTCTCTCTATGTCGACTTTTGTTTCCTTAACTCGACTACCACCGAGGGTGATACCGTCTTTTCATAGAGCGGTGATCCGACAACGTGAAACCGTGTCTGATAGGGTGGTTCAGCTGGATATTTCATTTGTTCCGGTTAGTCAACTGATGATGTGAATGCCGAATGTTTTGAAGGTCATCTATTAAGGCACTTCATGCTACGGTTACTGCAACTACTAAGCTTGATCCACTCAAATTGGACGGGATATTCCAATGGAATTTGCATCTCTTTGATCGTGATATGCCTTGGATCAAAGAGTCCTATTGTTTATCAGGAAATATATATAAGTACCAGTGTTCCAACCTCATCATGGACACAGTTCAAAACAGAAGTGTTGAAGAAATCAGTGGGACTCTTATATACTATAATAAATCATGTCTCAAGTAGTAGAGTAAACAGTCTTTTTTTTCATGTCCTTATCTCTCTATTAGGCTGAAAATTTGATGAATGTGCCCACGCACAACTTTGGTTCTTGTTGGTTTCCATATATGATGGGAACCGTTGGATATCTATGAAAGGTGACGATAATGGTATTGATAGTTATGAAGGGGTTGATACTGCTGGAGAAGGTAAATCTAGAGTGTTTTCTATGTGAAACTATAATCTTATATATTAAGTAGCACCTTATCAGTTTATAATATAAGTAGTAGACTATGAACTGACCATGCTTGGCTCATGTGTGTTTTGTCACATATCCCAATGGATGGGGTTGAAAGGGCAGCTGACAGGGACATTTTATTCTGTTGACTTGAAGTCTTCCACTAAGGAAACAATTCAACAAACTATATAGATAGATTACATGTTTCGGTCACTCATGACGTCGTCAGCTCTGGTCTGTGCTTTAATTCCTTCACTCCCTCCTTGATCAGGGATCGAGAGGGAGGTTTATATCTATTATCTTGGGCCCACCGCCTGCTTGATCACATCATTTGGATGGTGTGGTTGGAAGCACCGATATTGGATGATACCTAGCTACTCCGGTATGTCCTGGTTATTTACTGGGATAGATGAATCATGTATCCCAGTGATACATGAAGTATCCCAGTGAGGACCTAGAAATGACCAGGGGTACAAATTGGGGTACGAGATGGAGTGAACGAACAGTGTGAATATGGATTGGTTTGGAATTCACTATTTGAAGAGTACCTGAGGCATACAAATCAGGTGCTTAGGTATTCTGTCTATTACTATATATAAGAGTACCGTAGAGTAGAGTAATGAGCTACCGCATCCTGGTGTGATCGATGGGAAGGATGGCCATAGCTGTGAATGGGGCATGCCTATGTGAAACAACAATGGTAGTAGAAATGGGTGGATTGGGCAGTTTGGGGTATGTCCAAATCAAGCTTGATCCAATGGGGTCAGAAGGCCATTCTACTCTGGCACTGCCTTTTGTCGGCGGTGTCGGTTGTGTTCTGCGATCAGTAGTTCTATTAGTTTATCGGGTGTCCCATGTTCAGTAGGGGGTCATGGTCAAGGATGTATGGGAATCACATGTGAAGTTTTTTTGTGGTTTTGGTGGTGTTGAGATGGGGCGCATTGGAATTGGATCGGAATGCCTTCTACTCCAACCGCTGTACGCACAAGGGCTTGGGTTTTCAGTACCCACTCAACTACGGAGAGTCCTATTCAGTATAATATAGGTAGTTGAGGTAGTGCCATTTGGAATCGGTAGGGGGGTTCCATATGGTGGTGGTAGCATAGAAAGGTGAAGGGGTGTTCATATATGAGACAAGTATTTGTTATTTATTTCCTTGCTTCATTATTCTGCTAAAGTTGGTAGCGTGATCGGTCCCTATTGGAAGGGAGTCCCAAGGGAAGCAGAATACAGGGCCACCCAACATCTTGGATGGGTACTGATATATATTGTGGTGGAAGTTTGAGCACGGTAGGCAGCACTGTTGAATTGGAAACCGTACTGGTGATATTGTATATCAGGTGGTCGCACACGGGCCGAGAAACCGTCGATCACTCTATCATGTTCCTCCGATTGGCGGTGGACAAACAACAACATATCAGGTACTCTTCTATAAATATATATAAGAGTACCGTAGAAAATGAATAGTGTTCGTCGTTGCTAGCAGAATAGAGATTGATGTTCCGTGAGTCATCCGAGTGTAGCGACTTTATTTGACCAAGTTTTCCACATGCGATGGGGCCTCTTGGACTGATACTGATATATATTGTGGGGGTTCTAATATCAAGGTGGTACCTTCCAATACCCAAAGGTACCGAGGAAAAATTAGAGTAGAGTACTGAGGAATGTGGACGCCTCATATTGGGCATACCGGGGAGGGATGCAATCATCGGCTTCCTTATTCTTCTAAGGCTGGAATTCCTGGAATTGGTGGGGAGTTCGAAATTCGTGAAGCAGGGGACCCATGCTCTACTCTTTCAAATGGCCATTCACTAGCATTAGAAGAATAAGGAAGCTGATCTGGAACTACGAAACGATCACCTCACTATTAGAGTAGAGTAAGGGGTTTGATCCACTCTTTGCTTATGGTATTGGTGGCTTGATGGCATAGCAATCCTAACACTGGTTTTAAATGATCTATTGAGAGTCTTGGGGCACATATCATATGGATCAAACGGGACGGTAAGTGATTTGACAACTCCTATGGGGGTCTTCCTGTGCGGCAATGTGGAATTCCAAGGAACAATGAAGGCATATGGGAGTGGATGGTAGCAAGTGTAATGGATCAAGATGGTGGTGTCCATTGATGTTCATTTGATAGTTGTGATGCACATATATCCAAGGTCAGATGGTCCAACTCCAATTGTGTTTTCTCCTCCTTTCGTCCCTTTCGATTTTTAGTGGCACGACATCACCTGTACTAGTGCAATGTCTTGTCCGTAGAGATGTTCCGAGTGGTTAAACCCTCTCCAATGGTTCCGTTGTTCCGATTCCAATACCATCCTTTCGCTCATTATGCACCTACCTGTCTTGAAGCTCCAATCGCTCAGTAGACCTCCTCGTTCGAGCATCATTTCCAATACGGCACCCTCGTTTCCTTTTCCGCGAAGGCAGTACTGATATATATAGGGTAGTACTTATATATATTAAGTCCATGGCCATGATCCTAGTAACTGGTTCCACTATGCACCTCTTTCCACTCCGATCAGGTACTTATATATATCAGCCCATGACATTCCAACCCACGACTCTTCCTCCTTTGGTCGTTGGGCTGATCGTAGTTCCCATCTTTGCTCATTGCAAATGGTTCATGCTATGGTTTGACTACTCCTTTCACTATTTGGTGTGCGGTGTGTTCGGGTTCCAATGTTCCATGGATCTCATTGCAATAGTACAATTGAGTTCCCAAGCTCCACGCCTGCCTATTTGGGTTCCCAGTGAGCAACAAGAGGGCGTTTGTCCATTCCTTGAGATGGGAAAAAGTGAAACGTTTCGAGCGCGGGTTGGCCGTCCGACCATCATTACAACTGGAAGCATAGATGTTGATCCATGGGACCAAGATCGTACGGTGCGATTCGGAGTTGAGTTGGCCAGACCGATTCCGAAGGCAGTTTTCCAAGCTCCCATCAATCATTTGGGAGTCATGATTTCAATGCTGGGTGTTCTACTTTCATTTCCAGCCAGCGTTTTTTGGCACCCAACTATGGCCCAAGACAATCCTCCAGTGTTTTGAGATGGCGTTTCAATCCAGACTGGCTATTGCACCTATGGGAACAGTTTGAGTTCGGAGTTTAGCCGCCGCTGTGAGTGGTTCCAGTCGCCCTCGGGAGCGGATGGTCATGATCGATCAAACCATTTTTCCAATTCCACGACTTCCTTTGTTTTAGTTGCAAGAACGGACGATTGATGTCGGTTGGTTCAGATTCTCTTGGCTCAATATGGCAACGACTACAAGCCTTGGGAAGCGGGATATGTCTTTCGGACCAGTCGGCAACATCATCCATGAATCTTGCGTATATATAGGTAGTAGTACTATTAGATAGAGTACTGAGAGGTCTAATTGCAAATTCTAGGAAACAGTGGCACTGGTCGCCTTCCAGGACCATTCACCATGGTTCGATATCAATCCAAATTTATATGTTCATTGGTTCGGCATTCCAACATGGGCTAGTGCAGTGTGATCGATAGCTAGTGTGAATATTCAAACAAGCAGGTAATATATATCAGTATCAGTCTATGAGATGTTGCGGTTGGGTTCTCAGGGCAATTGGAATGAGATGGTCAAGATGGTCAACAACAAGCTTTTTGGGTGCTGGCATCTTGGAATGGATAAGTGCAGTTGCAGATAGCATTCATATGACTTGCTTGTATACCTACCGATCCAATGGAGTTGTATGATCTGCTGGTGGGGTCACGTATAGTTCTGGGGTGCTGAGCCAAACCAATGGAAGACATCTGATGGACTGGATTAGGTTTTGAACCGAACAACCAGTAGCTCGAGTGCCTTGTGGTTCTGCAGTTGGGTTTTGAACTCTCTTGGGAGAACAATCGTTGTTGTGTGAGAGGGCAGTATTCGTGCAATGGTACCTGGGATCATTCAATTGGGTGTAAATCGATCTACTATTCTACCTTCGGTTCACCAATACAATCAACCAACTAATTTCCAAACAGAAGTGTTAGGAGCAGCAACGGTGTCTTGCTAGCGTGGTGTGTGAATCATCGAATGGGCTATCAGGCTTGTTTACCATTGTTCCCAGAGATCAGATACAATAGCTGGATGACGACTACCACTGATGTGGTGATAGAAACCAATCCAATGAGTGATCGATATGCACCGATGGGTTCAATCACTGGGCGAATCATGACGCTACAGTTTATCTTGATGATTCGGGGAGGTATACTCATGGCTGCTTCGGGGAGACAGTCGACATGTTCAAAATCTATAAGGGATGATTGGAGTTGAAATGATGGTGGCCATGCTTGATTCTCTAGATGGGTCTGGAAGCAATGGGTTTGGGGTGAGTGGAGTGGACAAGTTCATGATGCATTGGTGGTGGGATGATAGAGTTGAGCATATGCCGATGAATAGGGCGTGTTCGGCCGATTGGAATAGGTGGTTTTCTCAACTATTAGAATATATTAGGGTTGACAAACTTGACACTTTCTGATTTGAGTGACCTCATGAAATCATGAGCATGGTCACGAAAAAAACATTCGGGAGTGAAGAAGGATGTCATATGGGTTGGGTTGAGAACAGTAATTCACTCTATGAGATCCAATCTCCAAAACCTTAGTAGCTCAGTGTTACAGAGGTGACATGTCCTTTGAATGGTCAACTAAATAAGACAAATGGCCTTAAGGCTGATTGAATTTCTTTATTCTCACTTAATTCTTAGAAAGGACAACTCAAGTAGATTGTATTTCTCCCTTTGAGATTCTGGGAGGAGAATAATTCATTAGTGGGACTCTGAAGCAAGCCAGTGGAATCTGATAACACTATGGGGTGTAGTATAAATACCCTCATATGGGGCTTAGGAGAGATACAATGAGACTCTCTATCGACCATTGTCATTGATAATAAGATTATAGTGTATAATTTTTATTGGGTGGAATAACCAACACAACAGGGAATAGGTATTTGAACCAAATCATGTAAATCCTTGTGTTGGGTTCCTTTATATTTATAGCATCATCCGGGGTAAGGATGAGAGTCACAAGAAGAGTGGATCCTGGATCTAACCAGCCATAGAGGTTTAATTGAAAAGAATCAATTTGTAAAATTTTGAAAGGGATCACTGAATCACCCCCTCCCACTATCAGTGATTCACATTGATTCACATTAGTCCATGAATACTTGTAAACATATGAAATCATTTTTTAAAGTCTTACTTTTCACCCATATATACTTACATTGTGAAACTTGAGATTTACACGAGATTTCCAAAAAACATAAAGTACATAAATAGAACCCAAAAGTTATCTTGGGGAATCACATACTTATATTGTAACCCTCATGGTTACCTAATGATTTTTAACCCTCATGACAACCTTACAATGTAACCCTCATGGCTACCTTATGGTGTAACCATCGTAGCTATACATGGAGTAACCATGCAGCCGGCCTCAAACATACACATACCCAATGCATTGGAGGGATATATAGATCCCAAACTTCAACATAAACAATTCCAAATAACCATAACTTAATCATAAAACATGAATAATTTTATAAAAACATTTCTTTTGAATTTCGTAAAATTTAATTTTAAGAGAGGAATTCTAAGGAAAAGTCCATCACAATTATCACATAATTTAAGTGAGAACTAATAGAATGAATGAAATACGTGTATGAACTATAAATACACAATATAAAAAATTATATAAACAAAAATTCATTACAAAAATAATCTTAGTATCATAAAATCAATGAAGTATAAGGTTAACCCAAAGAATGGAAATTGGGTTAAGAATTCCCTTACCTCGGGTTTTTCTTACTTGAAACATGTTTAAACCACCTATATAATTGTTAAAAGAGTGTTAATAGTATTTTATTAAAACATTTTAATTTTTATAACAACTTATATTATCATTTTATAAAATCATTTCACCCTTTAGTTATTAGTATTTGGTTCCTTCCATTGTTTCGGGTGTGTTCTTTATATGATTTCCATGGATGGTTTGTATTTGATTTTCTTGTCATATGAAAATGAAACACTAGAAGTGGAATGAAATGGTATTAATATGTTTCCAGAATCTTTATTGATTCGATAAATAATTTTGGTTTTATTGTATGAGGATAATTCATTAGATAAATCTTTAGTGATATATTTTTAGATCATTTTGGTGGTACTTCGATAATCATGAAATTGTTTCATTATATAATTTAATATTGTGAATATATGTTAACTCCAGAACATAAAATATGATATATAATAAAAATTAAAATATATTTCAAACATTAAAATGTTTTTATAACTATTTTTTATGTAAGTAAAGGAAATTGAAAACACATCTCCCACGATGTTGGTAAATCGACACAACACAGACGGTGTAATTATAAGAGGGGAGGAGGAGAAGTAAGATGATTAATTTTCCCCCTAAACATGATTAAATTCCTAAGTATTTATGATTTTTGAGCTTTAATGACTCTTGGATAAGGTAATGGGAAGAGGGTATAAGAAATGTAAGGAATTGAAATGAAAACACATGAAAATGAAAAAGGATTCTAACCACTTTATATCTTCTCCTTGAGATCATCCCAAAGGCCTTTGGTTTTGGACTTTTGGTGGGACCAGAAGGTCAAGGACGGGAGGGAGAGGCTTGGGGAGTGTATTTGGTAGATATAGAAAATTCTAAAGGCTTGAGATGTGTGATAGGAAGAGGGGAATGAGGGAGGTATTTATAGTGGAGGAGAGGACGGATTTTACATTATCTTAACCATTATTTTAATATTTTTGTACAAGACTATGAATAGTCATCATTCATGTGACCCAGAATAGTAATTTGTGAATGTGAGTTCGAATCAAATGGTATTAAATCATCCATGATTTCAAAAAAAAGTGTATTTAATTGATAATTTGAATATACGTTATTTTACCGTATTTCACTATTCATAAAAAATTCCGGAATTTCAAAAAATACGAAAAATTCACCCTAACCATTTTTAGATGATTAGAATTAAAAAATGAAATCCATTTTATCAAAATTATTTTATAAATATGTGGAGTTTTATTTTTAAATAAAATAATGATTTATTTGAAAAAAAATTTAAAAACTATAACTCATTTTATAAAACCTTGAAAAATTATTCTATATCTCATTATCTTATAACCATAATAATAATAAATTTACTACTCATAAGGGTTATATTACTAGTCATAAGGCTATGTTACTATTCATAAGGGTATGTTACTATTCACCAAAAAAATATGTTTGTCTTGTCAGATTCCAAAAATCACCCTGAACATAACCGTGAATGTCAGATCATCAAAATTCAAAACATAGAAGTGGAAAAATTATGTTTTATGGCTAGTTTATAACTTTCTTCTTTAAACAATGTGTTTTTTCATAAAGTCTTAGTGTTCTATTCATTTCAATTTATTTGTAAAACTTTGGGGTGTAAAATTATCCCCACCTTCTGGAAATTGTGTCCTCATAATATAAATTTACTTATTAAACTAGAGAGGGTACATTTCCCTCATAGAATTTTTAGATTCTAATGTTTCTTCTTTAATCATGTGGTTTCTCTACAAAACCTTTACTTAGTGGATTATCTTATTTTGTAGTACTTTTTCTCATCAATCAAGAATCTGAATAGGTTTTTCTTCATAAGAAAGGTTCTCTTCTATCTGAATTTCTTCTAGACTCAAGACATGAGATGAATCTGGCTCATACTTTCTCAACATCAAAAAATGAAAAAAATTGTGTACCTGAGACAAAATTGAAGGAAAATATACTTGGTAGGTGACTGTTCTAACCTTCTCTATGATTTTATAATTTCCAATGAGCCGTGGACTTAGCTTTCCTTTTTTACCAAAATGCATAACACTTTTCCATGGTGGGATTCTATGAAAAACATAATAACCTACCTCGAAAGAAATTTTTTTCCTCTTATTGTCTTCATATTTTGTTTCCTGCTCTGAACAGTCCTCATGTATTGGGGGATCATCTCCACCTTCTCATCCAGTTCCTATACTAATTCTGGTCCCATAAACTTCCTTTCCCCAACTTCATCCCAAAAAGCTGGAGTTCGACACCACTTCCCATACAATGCCTCAAAAGGTGTCATCTATATACTAGAATGAAAATTGTTATTATAAGAAAAATTCAAATTAAGAAATATGTTGATCCCAACATTTTTGGTAGTCTATTGAACAATCTCGGAGCATATCCTCCAATGTCTAAACCGTTCGTTCTGACTTCCCACCTGATTGATGATGAAAAGTTGTAATGAAATTTAATTATATGCCCAATGAATTCTGAAGGCCTTTTCAAAACTTAGAAGTGAACCTAGGATCACGGTCAGATATAATGGAAAGAGGAAATCAATGTAATCTAAGAATCTCTTTGAGGTACAATCATGAAATCTAATCCAAATACATAGTATCTTGAATAGAAATAAAATGGGCATATTTAGTCAACCAATCAATAATAAACCAAATATCACTATTACCATGATAAGTCATTGGTATCCCGACCAAAAAGATGATGGATACATTCACTCATTTCCACTCTGGCACTGGAAAAGGCTGAAGAATCCCCTTTGGTAACTGTCGCTCTACTTTAACCTATTGATATGTCAAACATTTCATGGAAAAATCAAAAATATATCTTTTCATTCCATCCCATCAGTAATACTCTCAAAGGTCTATGTACATCCCACCACTTCCAGGACAAATTGAAAATATAGAACTATGAGATTCACACAACAATTATTTCTTCATATGGAAATCACTAGGCACACATAATATTTTTCCAAATCTTAAAACACAATATTTATCAAGGTTAAATTCTGCAAACTTACCCATTTTAACCAATTCTACCTTTTTTTAGCTCGTAATCTCCCTTATGTTCTTGCTTAATTCTGTCTAAAAAGATAATTTCACTCAAACCTGATAGAATAGAGGAATTTCCTACACCAACAACTTCCAAGCCAAAATTCATCTAATCATCAATCAATGGATCATGTTCCAAACATAACATGGTTAATAATGCATGATGTTTTCGACTCCAGGAATCCACCACATTGTTGGATTTTCCTATATAGTAATTGATCATGAAATCATAATCTATTATCAATTCAAGCCATCTTCTATGCCTCATGTTTAATTCCTTCTGAGTGAATAAACTTCAGACTTTTATGGTCAGTATATATTTGACATTTTTCTCTGTATAAATGATGCCACCATATTTTCAAATAAAAAACCATAGCTGCCAATTCCAAATCATGTGTGTGATGTTTTAACTCATTAGGTTTTAGTTGTCTTGAAGCATAAGCAATTACCGATTAATTCTACATCATAACACAACTAAGTCCATTTAATGAAGCATCACTGTAGATGAAAAACTCATCATTTCTAGAAGGCATGGCCAAAATTGGGGCATTCACCAATCTCTTCTTTAGTTCCTGAAAACAAATGTCACATTCTTCTATCCAAACAAATTTAACCCCTTTTCATGTTAACTTAGTTAACGGGCTAGATAACCATGAAAGGTGTTTAATAAACTATCGGTAATAACCTAATAATCCAATAAAACTATGAATCTATATATACTTTTTAGGTCTTGTACATTCATCAACCACTTTTGTGTTGGAAAGATCAACTATTATTCCATCTATATTTACAATGTACCCAAGAAAAGAAATATATTGCAACCAAAAATCACACTTTTTGAATTTTCCATATAGTTTCTTTTCTTCTATGGTTTGAAAAACAACCCTTAAATGTTTTTCAGGATCCTCTTTATATTTATAAAATACCAGAATGTCATCAATAAACACAAATACAAACTTATCCAAGAACTCATGAAATATTATATTCATAAGATCAATGAATACAACATGTGAATTTGTTAACCCAAACGGCATAATAACTAACTCATAATGTCCATATCTAGAATGAAAATATGTTTATGGGATGTCATCCTACTTCATCTTTAGTTAATTGTATCTAGATCTCAATTAAATCTTTGAAATATACTGAGCTTCCAAGAGCTGATCATACAAGTCATCGATATAAGGCAAATGATTATTTTTTTAACAGTGAGGTTATTTAAGGATTTATAATCAATAAAAGGCCTCATAGAACCGTATTTATTTTTAACGAACCAAACAGGATCACCCCATGGTGAAGTGCTAGGATAAATAAAGCTTATATCAAGAAAATCTTACAATTGATTTTTCAATTCAAGAAGTTCCATTTCATCCATTCGATAAAGGGGTTTTGAAATTAGATTAGCATTAGGAACTAAGTCAATTATGAATTCAACTTCCTGATAAGGTATAACACTGGGTAACTCATCAGGAAAAATATCAAGGTATTCATTTACCACTAGCGCATAATTAATCAGAATAGTTCACTTGTTATAAACAATAGGAGGAAGATAACATTCATTCCCATCTTTCAGCAATTTCTTAGCTTCCTGATATGTTATCAATTGTATGGGTTCATTCTTGTATAAAAACTAAAAATATTTTTGAAAAACAAATTATTTTTCTCTATAGTAATTCTTAGTATGATAAACAGATAGCCAATCCATTCCCAGAATAACATCAAACTCTACTAAGGGAAAAACATTATGGTTTACAAGTAATGTATTTCCATAAATGACAACATAAATATTCTAATAATGCCTTTTTATGTAATATTTCTCCCTGGTGTTTTAACCATAAGTTCTAGTCACATTTTTTGAGGTGGAATTTCCAATTTACCAGAAAATTTCTCAGAAATAAAGGAATGTGTAGACCCCATATCAAACAAGACTTTAGAAAAATATAATTAAACAAACAAAGTACCTGATATAACTTCATTGGATGGCCCAGTATCTGTTGAGATAATTGCAAAGGATCTCAATACACCTTTCTACTTATAGTTTCGATTCTTTGCATCATTCGGGTATATCTTTGGGCAGACATTTTCATAATTACCCATCTAACCACATTTAAAACACTTTATAGCTTTCTTATTGGGATTAGTCTTAGGATCATTTCCATTACAATCTTGGTCTATATGTCCAAACTTACAACATCAAAATCACTTCCTGGGTTTGGTAATTCATTCCCCCATGTTCTTTTTGCCACACGTTTCACAAACTAGAAATTGGACTTTATTACCATTATATTTCTTTTATTAATTCTAACACATCACTGGCCATATGGATCTCTTCTTCTCCTTATTTTCAAATTTCACATGATCATCAGAAAACTCCATTTCTACCCTCTTAGCACATCGGAAAGGTTTCTCATAACATTTGAATTCATAGAAGGAAAATGACCTTCAATACCTTGGCTTCAATCCTGAGTAAAAGTGGATGATTTTTCTATCATGATCTAGAATAATATTTGGAGTATACCTCGCTATTCGGGTGATTCAATGCTCAATTTGGAATCATTAATCACATAGAATTTCCTTGTGATATGATTTATGAGACATATTTTTTCATTTTCATTAGGAAGAACTCTATGGTGTTCTTTGTGCACTGATCAGAATACATTAATGAATTTAACATTCCTTCAATTTTAAATCATCAAGATTTTGGGAATATATAAATGCATTATTTTTTGGATATGTGACTTTTCCCAGGAGTGGAAATATTTAAGCTTGGGGGTGTGATCTCATAGAGATTCACTATTCAATTCCACCCTTACACCGCTGTTTTAAACTTTTTTTTAATGAATATACCAAATATAAAAAAAATCACTTCATTTTTTATTCAATGAAATAATTTTTATAACTACTTTTATGGAATTTTTACTTTTTTGTTGTTTACATTGCAGGAGGAGATGATTTGGATTGCCTGTGATGGAATTCAAAAAAAAGGGACAAACTACGGAAAATTCCAAGCATAAATGTTGACATTAATATTTATTATGAATATTACATGCATAAAATTAGGTGAAACATGGGTTTATGACTGTAAAACGATGTGGGATAAATTTCTCTAGAAGATCAAAGAGCCCAATTCACCTATTCGGAGGCCCAAAATAGGCCCACAATTTGAAGACATTCAGGGCGGGCCAGATTGGACCACCCATCTATATTTGGGATAAAACTAGGGACTTGGAGATACAATTGGTCTTATTCTACCTTACTTGGATAGATAACTAAATTCCCTGACTCTCCAATGAATCTCACATCATGTTCACACATTTTGATCAGCCAATCATCCGTATAAATATAGATTAAAAATCCTGCCTTGAATAGTCACCTAGCCCTTTAGACACTTGACCAATGTTTGTGGAAATTTTGATGTAATTGTCCATAAAATCACTCCTCCACTTCATTTTCTGATTTGGAATGAACAGGGGTAAGGGTGGGTTGAATTATATATCTTTCTTCATCCATTCTCACCATCTTCTTCCTCATGCACTTCTAAGTCTCTTATAGATCAATTTGGGGGTTCCCTTTGTTATAATCCTGAGTTCCATACATTTAAAAATTGAATTGTAATTGAATGTATATGTTTGTAGCCTATTATAATACATTTTTTCATTTTATTTTTGGTTTATTTTTGTTTTATATAAACAAATCAAAGGGAAACAATCCTCATGCTTCCATGCATAAATCGGATCTTGTGATGATTTGAGAGTGGTTGCCTCTTCTCTATCCTCTTCTCTTACATGGGTGTGATTATGGATGGTATCATTTTATTAAATCCAAATGGTATAAAACACTATTATTCATAATTTTGTTGAGACACATTTGTCATATATACCCAAATATGGCCACCTCATCACATTGTTGATGTGATTCCATGATTGTGTTCGGTTCTTACATCGTTGATAATTCAGTGATTCTGAGAGGTTACCTGTAATTAGTATCATTCATCAATAAAATCCTACTACTTAACCTATTAATAACTCACATACCATACCAATTACACTATGTATAAATCATGTAATCAATGATCCTTTTCATTCCCTTGAGAGCGATGAAAGATTAAGCATCAAGGAACACTTACCCGGGATGATCACGATTTCTCCAACCAGTTTCTCTCACATAGTAATATAGATTCAATTTCTATACTTAATAATAAAAACCCATGTTTTATAAAACCCCATTCCCCATTTTTACATTCATAATCAAAACCTCATTCTGTTATTAAATATCTGAGGCTCCATTGAGAGGTGACCTAGGCTTGATGTTATACTGCGAAAATTATAGTTAAAAATAAACATCTAATTTGACGCGCTAGACAACATAATCAATCATTCTAATATTTTTTATCACATAGGGAAAATCTAAAATAATATTACTATATCAAACATGGGGAAGTAAAATATCCCTTAAATTATGCATGAATTACATCGGAATAATCTGCTGGAACAATGAGGACATAAGCGGGGTCAAATCCACAATTCAATTGAAGATATATTACAGTATATATTAGAGAGAAAAAATGTATAGGAATGCATTATTATTCACAATTTATTAAATATTCATTACATTATGGAAATCTATGAATATATCTTTTGAAATATTCTGTCATTTTTATAGATACAAGTAAAGGAACATATTTTTATCCTTGTAGCTAGGGAAGCACAACACTATAATTAGTATGAAATAGTGGATGATCCAGAGAAATTCTATATCCTTTCCCCAATAAAAGAGGATTATAGGAATATCCTAGTAAATTATAAGTCACTAGTCTGGGATCATATTACAATTCAAAACAAGGATCACCAAGAAGGAGTGGTACATGCCTCGTAAAAGGTGCACATTTCTATCGAAAAAGAAAGGTGGTATACTTCAATGGAACCAGATCAGGCTCATATTCTCAATGCAACCTGGGATCACCAAGTGAGAGTAGAACATACCTATGGATTAGCTTAATTTCCGATAAAACCCCATTTAAATACTCCAAATATACTAGATGAGTCTCATATTCCTATTTCAACCAGGCCTCACCAAGTGAGAGGAGAGATACCTTGATAAAGGTTTATATTCCAATCAAAAATGACATGTGGAATATTACAAAGACACGTGATCTAGTTCATATACCTATTCCAACATAGACACTTTTACTGAGAGAGTCACACACCTCGTGATTGGCTCATATTCATATAAGTGATGATACATGAAATATTCTAGTATCTCAAAAAATATTGGCTCATATACCAACTTCCCCCAATGAAAGACCATGCCATCATCCATCAATGTATATATAAGAGGAGGCTCATATCCAATATCCAATTATAGAGGTATGACAGTATATTATTACTATGAATTAATATTTAGACCAGGCTCATATCCACATTTTAGCTAGGGTAAACTGTCATATTCTAGCAACCACCCAAAGTCAGGCTCATATTCCTTCCTATAATACTAAAGAATATCAACATACTCTACAATATTCTTAGAAACATCCACATATTATCGAAGCACCACGATATTATCAACATATTCCAGTATTCTCCACACAATAAGATAATATCCCTACTATATTCAAAAAGGTAGGGAGACATATTCCTTCAATGACATATTGAGAGGCTCATATCGCCATTCTACACAATGCCAGTGTCGTTGAGGACATTCAAGAAGAATTATCAAAACATAAAGGGTCAATAAACTCTTCAAATCAAGTTGAATGACATCATTACCTAAAATTTCGTTGTCATTGTTGTGTGGAGATGGATCATATGGACTTAACTGTTGACATATGTTGGGTTCAACCTCCCTATTGTGATATCTCCCTCAGACAAAGAAACCATTCTAGCCCATAAACCCACATATAGAGAGGTGTTAAAATAACAAAAACCATCATATCTAGAGGTGATCTAAACACCATGGTAAACCATATATAGTACCCCATCATCTAGCAGCAACACTTCACTATGTTTAGCTGGTGACCTAGGGAAGTGACCTCTATGGTCCTTCCTGGTGGAGGCTTGTATGTCTGCTGAAGTGGAAGCTAAAAGGAACATACGGGGAGAGTTAGCAATAAACAACCTCCCAACCATGTCACATCCCTCCACTGCTACCTATTATAAGATCCAAGACATTCTATAGAAGTATTTCTTTCCTTATATATTCCAAAATATATGGGGAACTCATTAGAAAATGAATACTAGAAATATAAGTTACCCATGATACATACACCACATTCAAACCATCAATACACTATATTGTATGCTGTATATGACCAACTTTTCTATATCCTAGAACCCATGATAGGAAGAGAATAAAAAACACCTACATAGTGTTTTCCCTCATACCATGGAAACACTCCATCAACATATTTTTTATGTACTGTTATACATATGTATCCAAAGATGCAAAAAATATAGAGAAAGATAGTTAATTATACCCCTAAAGAATCACAAATTCAAATACATGAAATATTATAACATCATAGCCTCTATTGAGATTATGGGATCAGGTATGTATAAACAAGTTTATCACTACAATGGAATTCCACTATATTAACAATTCAATGAAATCATGAATATAGAGAGATAACCTCCATCAACACTTTTAATTGGGCCCCTAGATGTAATGGGGACACATTTCAGACACCAAAACTGAATTTGAATCCAACCCAAAAAAATCCCATATAAAATGACCCCCCATCATGGGCTACCATTTCACCTAGCTCATACAAGATTACAACTTCACTAATCTAATTAGTCACAATAGTAGATACTGTCAAAGTTGTCTAGGGGTGAACCCATACCATAGAGCGATTAGAATATCTAGCACTATCTCCATGCCTCATATCATCAATCCTTGAGAGGATTCAAGATGTATTGGATAAAGATTCAAATCTACCCCAACCCACAATTTTGGGTGAATTTATATCTCAATCAGAAATATTGAGTTCCTCACACCCTAATAGAGTCCTAGATAAATTAATGGTAGTTCCTGATCAAACCCAACCCATAGTATGGGATAATTTATATCTCAATTCTTTTCCCATGAGTCGTAAAATCCTCATCCAGAATCATCGTATCCTCACTAACAGGATAAAAAAATACCAGTTATGGCCTTGAATAGTACCTATCTCGTAAGGACAAGGGTATTTTCATCATAATTTTCATTGATGAGGGAATTAGTCTTCTCTTGGTAGGGAGGTAAATATACATGCTCGACAACTCATACCTTCCTCTTTCAACATGTCAAAAATCTTCTATTTGTGGAATTTTCGAGAATCATGATCGGAAACTACCTCATGGTCACTATTCACATGTTGATATAGTTGGAGTGTATGGAAAATGAAATCAATCATCATAAAGGGTGTAAGTCAAAAAGGTACAATATGTCCTCGTGTTATAAAAACAACATTGATGTAATCATGGAAGAATCAACACGTTGTGTTGAGAGTAATGGAACAACTTTAATTAAATGATATTCATCTTTGAGTGTTATGATAGTCAACACAAAAGATAATTTCCAAAAATATGAAAATGTAGAGGAATGTAATATTGAGAACATACCTAGAGAAGAGGGAAAACTAGAGGCACCAATGAAGTCTGTGAATAAGTGGAATCAATAGAGTGTCCAAAATCGAGATCCACAAAATATTGAGCTACCACATCAATGATAGAACTCTGCCAATGATAAAGGGAAAGTTGATCCCACATCCCAATTATCACCTATAAGAGAAATTATTCCATCCATATAGAAATAGATGGCACAATATGATAATAAGATTTAGAATATCATACAACACATCGTGGATCTACTTAGGTGAAACATCCCCGTTGGGTGTCTTATTAAAAAATAAATGAATATCCCTCCTCCCATACAGTATTAATTTAATGATCCTCCTAAAAAATAATCATATGAGCCTTAGGCTGAATCTGGATCTGTGGAGCTGGTCTATATAAATAAGACTGTCGATAAAGATCTCTACTTCCTTCCATTACGATGATAGCCTCACCCCTATCAGGGTGATCATTCCCGGTCCGCACAGATTGAAAATTAGAAGGATATAAAAATAGGTCCACCTCATCAATCCTCACCCACTTCCAATATGTAAGAGGAATCTCATATAGTATTACCTCTAAAACAGATCAATTCCATTGAGTTAGTAGTTGCGCTATTCATGATGCCCCAAATAATTCCAACATACGCCTGTAGAAAAACTGATCGCCTCTCTGGGTCCCACAAATAAGCTTTAAGAACCACGTGGATAAACAACGGACAGTTATAGACCTGAATCAAACCACAAAAATTGTCAAAGTAGAAATGGTCACAAGTAACATCTATGGAAGAGGAACGATCATAATCAAAAACCAAATTCTTCCTGACCTCATGACTTGACGGTGTGGAAATTGATGGTTGTTGCTCCCTTGTGGCATACAACCGAAAACTTGAATGGTCGGGCGAGGACCCACGGGATATAGATTACCACTTTGATATGCTTGGCTCACAGCTAACATTGTACAAGTTCTGCGACCACAGTCATAGTCACTATTTAATGATTCCCCTTATCCAATAAAAATTATTTCAAGGATGGAAAAACCCAATAAAAAATAGGTACCAAATAAACGAGGAAACATAGAAGCCAACTTCGGGTTCTGGGGTTGGAATAGGAAATTGGTCACTGAATCCAAAGTAATAGGGAAAGAAACGGCTCTTCTTCACCGCATGACCTGACCACGAGAGAGGTGGAAAGTGGACCTACTACATATCGACATGTTGTTGCACTAATGTTACTTACGACAGGTATGGTCTCGCGATCATGTGGGATCACCACCCCTTATGGCCATGAAAGACCAACCAATTTGCGTAGGTCCGGTATTGAGCTCTCTATTCATATTAATATTGCTGCTACTGTTGTGCTCTCTTTTTAGTAATTTTTATCCATGCAGGAGGAGATACTAGAAAATCAGTAAGAATTCCCACACCCCCTACCCCATGCTACTAGCGTTTCTAGTAGCTTTCCTCCACACCCTGATTGATATAGAGAGATGTCTCCCTATTTAGATAGATTCGGGGGTGGGAAGATCCTAAACACGTGAAATTCCATGGTCTGGGAGAGGCCGACAAAGTAGATACGACTTGGAACTCGTCCATTCATTGGGTGATCCCTTGCTCTCACGTTCGGGTGTTTGCTCGTTGTTTAGTCTAGTGAGTTAGATTTCTACTCATTACTATCACCTTTGAGGTTCTTCACACCTAGATAGTACCAGGACCCTTGTTCCCTAGCACTTGATTAGATAAAGCTTCCCATCCTATGACCCACAACTCAAAATGAGCCTTGCGATGAGACGTAGACTTTCCCCATGTTATGGTTCCCTCCGGTCTGTTCTCGGGTTGGGTTAGGGGAACATCCGAGAGCAATTGCCTTCACGGATCCAAACATTCTCAAAAGGCACACAATAAGAATAATACCAATAGATACTTCATAAGAGACCATTTGAGCTGCATATCGTAATGCTCCAAGAAAGGCATATTTCAAATATAGAGGACCCAATAATCAATGAGTTGATCATATCATTCTATGAACCATATGAGCACGTCCTCTATCACCCCCCACCGTGCTTACGGCACTATACCCCACCCCACTAGCCCCCAGTCCTCCATTTCTATTCCTCAGCGCCAGCAGGGAAGAGATTACAACATGGTTCCTCCTCTCTGCCTTCGCTTTGCTCATTTATGGGTGGATGGGATTCATTCACTTGTATTCTTACTAGCACTACAAAAATCTCCAGTCTTAACACCCCTACTACTACTATGAAGCCTTTCCTCGGGTTCATAGAGTCGGGTTTCCCATTTACCCACAATGAAGGAGACGTCCCCACCAGGAAGGCGGCCACGGGTCATAACACAATATTCGCACAACAAATCCACTTTGAAGTTTACTTATTTGCTCGTCCAATTGTCAGAATGTGTATGAGATACCATAAGGTCCCAATATCTCAATAGCACCTTTGTCTAAAGATTCAAATGATGTTGAATACATGAAATGTTGGAACGATCTGACTAGAAAGTCATTCAAAACTTGATCGAAGAACAAGCGTTTATTGTAGAAGTTATAGAGTCGATTCCAAAAAGTACTATTTTGAAAGGCTTGTTGGAATTGATCCACTACAGGATTTATGTTATACACAAAAAAATCACCTGAAGTACTAAACAGAATAGGTATTAGTTTGGTAATGGTTGGAGCAGCAAACTCGGATTCGGAAATAATCTCATTTTTTGGTTGTACGAAGGAGGAATTGGCCCAAAAATTTGATAGGGGTCAAGTGGGCGCTGACGGCTGACCAAGTGCCCCCTGAACCATGTGAAATGGTCGCCTATTACATGGATCATTAACTCTTCCTGGGAAACAGACATTGTGAAATATGGGCTACAAATGGGAGAGTTTCAAAACCTCATTGAAGAAAGAAACATGATTATATCAGTGATAAAGAGTTAACAAACTTGGGTGAGGTCGAAAGGATCAGCTTGCTGAAGTGACACTAGTAGAACACCCGCAGGTTCTTACGTCATTTTCTTGATACTTTATTAAAGTTGATTCTCCTTGATTTGATGCTAGAAAAATTATCGATCTTATTCTTATGATGTCTCCTGAGATTCCAGAAATTGATGTTTGGGGACCCGCTGACAAGGATATGTGAGGTGACCTTCAAGCTGCTGGGCGATTCCATTCTATAGAATCGATGAAGTACAGCTTATTGAGTGAAAATACCTTTTTCTCATGGGCCATGCATTCACTCTACCTCGTTGGGAATTCGTTTTCCAATCGCTAGCTCTTCTTTCCACCACTACTTGTAAATAATAATGATATTGAGAATGGTCCAATAAACTTTTCGCCATTTTCTGGGTCATCACTTTCCTCTATGTCAGGAAATCATCAAAGGTCAAAGAAGATCCCAAGACCACCAAAGAGACCCAAATATGGATAAATGAGTTATTGGTCCTATGGTGAAGCAGTAAAAGAGACCCCATTAATCGTGATTGGCTCGGAGGGATGTCATGTCCGGCATGAAGACTCGTGGCATCGGAATTCAACAACACATATCAAATATTTGGAGGGTCTTCGCCTCTTCCTCAGTGCTTCTCATTGTTGTTGCATCATCCTATCCCGACCACTAATAGAAGAATAATCTCTTGGGAAGTCCTGGTAGCGTAGTCCACTATTTGGATCGGTTCACTTGACTCCTTCTCATAAGGGTGGTCAGAGTCTCAAAGAGTGATTCTAAGCTCCAGAGATTATTTTGGGAAGCTAGGTCAAGGCAATCTTGCAGAAAAGGATTCTAATGGAAAAAATCCATTCTTCCCCCGTTTCCACAATCTCCGCTAGCTGCTCGCCAGAATTTTTGAGCTTGATCCTTTCTCTTTCTCGAGAGTCCCCTGGAAATAGAAATGGGATAGAGCTCTCGGTCGTTTCTAAGTAATTTCTACCTTTTAAATCGAACTAGGAATCATACATTCACCGAATGACTCGACAAACAGGTATTTCACATACCTTCACATAAGCTTCCTATATTCTCTAGAACATCACATCTCATTTCATAGCGCCTGCTCCCTGAAAAGATAGACTTTCTATTAAATCGTTCACAGTCCCCAGAGAGATCCATCTGATGGTCTTTCACTCTCTCACTTCGTCTTCCCAGCTATCCTTTACATGCATGTCAGATCAGATCAAATGCTCATTCTGGCTTCTAATCTAGATTCTCTCCCACTACTCAACCTTATTTCTTATTATTTCATTATTTTAGTATTTTATATTGAACGGAAAGATTATGATTCTAATAGATTCCTAGCTAGCTAAGATGCATCAACTAGAAGCTATTTTTTATGTAATATTACATTATATGAAAAAGATATCAAGTAGTGAGTAAAAAAGATCAAATTTTATCTTGTTAAATCTATAGTAAGAAGTTGGATCTCTCTAATATAGGAAAGCTAATAAGTACTAGCACGTTACCAATCATGTAACAAGGTCTGTCTCTACTTTTTTCTTCAACCTGGAAGCGAGTAGAATGTTTTTATTTTAATTTGAGACTAAACACATGGGTCTGACCTAGACTCATATAGCCCAAGTACTTAGGCATAGTACCTGAACTCTTAAGATGCATGGTGCTGGTAGAACCCTCAAAACCCTACCTTCACTTCAAGTCTCCTAAAAGCTGTTATGGAATGATATCAATCAGATGACAAGGCCTACCATGTCTCCAAGAATATTGAAGTTCTCACTCAAGCTCATGATTCTCAGTCTAGTCTTATACCACCTAAGCAATTCAATGGAATGGGAATGAAAGGGGATCGTCTTATTATGGAGATCTGGTAGTACAATAGATGTCCCTCCGTGGCTTGCGTATGGAAATAATGGATGATTTAACCTTTTTATGATTCACTCTATTCTCTCGAATGAAAACAAGTCTGAAGGTTTTACCATGATTCAGATGAAGACAATTTCAATTCAAAGAGTCTTTGGAAAAGGCCCTCTGCTCTTCCTTTGGTTATATACCAAATCACCTACCTGTATCAGTGGATTATCCTGATTCTTAGAAAGTGAGGCCTCGTACAAATTGCTTTCATAACGCATTAATGTCCTTCTTTTCAAAATTCTCCTTCTTCCTTACTTACTTGAGGATTCATCCCCAGTTTATAGTTTGTTTCAGTTGAAGGGAAAAGATGAGGTTTGTAAATAAACCAATTCCGTCTATCATGTATTCCCGATTAATGCAGCCTTAGATGCTTCAATTTTCGATTTTAGTATTGAGTGAAAGTTTACACCTATGGATTATTTATGATAGGACAACTCTAATCCACTTGTACCAATAGGTGACAAAGGGGAAAAATCACTATGCCTAAGAAATGAAAACTTTTTTATAAATAAACCCCTTTCCTTATCGGGATCAGGATTAAAATGCTTACAAATGGAAAGGGAAATCTGTCCAAAACGAAAAAGACTTGAAGAGGATCCAATACCAAAACACCTTTAGAGGCACTGGTCAGTGAGTTTAGTAAAGAATTCGAATGAGAAGAAGGCTGTAAGGAAGTTTGCACTCTCTAGTCATTTTGGTGTGGATATCTACCTCCACTGAGGTAGAAGGGGAAGGATTTCTAGTAGTGAAAGAGAGACCACCGATGATGATAACTTGAAGACAAAAGAAAGTATTTATTGAAATCTCAGATCGATAGAAGATTTGTAATTGAATCAGCCCTAGAAGTATTTTTGAACCCATGTAGAAGTGAGACCCTTGATTGAGAACTGTGAAAGGGTTGCTTTGAGAGAAAAAGAAAATAGTTTCCTTATCTCTGTTGTTCACCCAAGCAAGCCATGAATCAAAGAAGCGAAAGAATCATCCTCGGTCAGACGATAGAGATGAAAGAAGAGAATCCTGAAAAGCTTATCAAATGACCTTTTTTTAATGGGGCTAGTGTGTTCCACCACACCCAAAATGTAGTTAAAAGGAAAAGTGATTCCCTGGGGTTTACCACAGCATGACCAAACAAGAAATGGAAAGTAAAGACAGATCACAGTTCGAGCAAAAGAGCTATAAGCGGTACCTGGAACAATGTCTCAATCCAACTTGAGCACCTATACTATTTGCTAAACGTTTGGGAAGCTCTTGCAAATCACCTGGAACTATTATACATATATCATTCCAAAGAAGGATTTACTAATCATAAATACTAAAATGAAATAAAAACCACTCCTCTCCTGAGGTAACAGCTAGTCGATAGAGATGCATTCCTAAGTTGCGGTAATAGTGATTCATCTAAATATGGTTGATACAACCCCGCATTTTCTTTTTATAGGTTTAGGGGTGCATATCTTGAGACCTAAAAAAACTCATGATAGACGTTAGTCAAGAGGATCGATCGACATTCATGTTAAGCGAAGGGTAATGAGTTTTGTTCCTCCCTTCGTGTCATGGTCTGGTCTGTCCCCCTTCTAGTTGTGGCAGCGGCAGTAGAGGATGAAGTGGCCAATCAAGGTGGGATAGATGACCTCCTTTTATCTGCCTTCACCAGGTTCGTGATGAAAAGTCTAACTTGGGAGATGGGTTGAGGAGAAAAATTCCTTATTATAAGAAAATGATGGATCAACAACTTTACCCCCGATGATGGAAGGAACTACGATTCCAACATCGTGAAAAGAATAATGTAGTGATAATTACCGGGTCGGGCTTGGTGGTTTGACCCCCACTGGATCTCACTAAGCCTCTGCCAGGTCTATTCCCAACATATCATACTCACCTAAGTTGTAGGGTTGGAACACTTTGTGTTGATCGATGCCTAATCTCGGGGTAAGTCATTTCTCTATATCCGATCTCCTCATCTCTGGCATTCCCTATCTCCGTTCTCTTCACCTGGTCTGGCCCTTTGATTCGCTAGACTTTTGGTGCTTAAGAACCACCATGCGAGATCCAATCTAAACCCACTAAATTCAGAAAGATTCTAACTAAATGATTGACTTCAGGCACACTTCTCACATATTCTAATTGATGGATTGTGGATACATTCTTCACATATGGAAAGGGACCACTCCGAGTGACATATAGGTTCACTTATCTAATTGACTACAGGCGCCCTATGATTGACTACAGAAAACCACTCCGCTTGGATACTTTTTCCATGATGATGGAACCACTCCACATTCGATTCCTGCTTTTAATGTGAAAGAAATTTGAGGACTACCAAATCTGACCACTAGTTTTGGTGCTTCGGACCCCTTTTCTTTTCTCCATCAGCATTTCAAATCCGTGGAATGCATCCTTTATTGACTCATTCTATACATACTCATAAGAGAAGAAAGATCAATCAAAGGTCAATATCAATCAAAAATTAGACCCTTCACTCGTGGTGAACTCGGCCCATGGTTGGAATGATTGAGGAGTCTGATATGATGGTTGAATCAAGAATATGGGCACTAACTATCGGAAGGACATGGGATATGAGGGGAGCCTAATCTAGATCCCGAAGTGAGTAGTCGTCCCGCTCCCTGGCAGTTTAGTTCAAGTTAACCTGCCCACTAAATATTTGCTATAGCCTCACTATCTAAAACATATTGTATTAGTTGTGATACCCTATTCATTTCATATTCCTTAAGATTTAGAGTGGACTGGAAGGAACACTATCATACTTCTTCTTATGCTTAGAATAGAAGAGGAGGAATAGTGTCAATACCGCTCTAAATCGAACATCTTGGGTAGGACATAGGGACTTAAATTCATCCAAAATTGACTCCTTACTTAGCCTTTGAGCTCTAGATAAGATCTACCGCCTCACTACTATATCATATTAATTTGAAAACATGATAGAGAAGGACCCTACAGCTACATCAATAGGGCCGAAGACAAAAAAAGTTGACAACCAAGACCTGATTTAGGCCATGAGGCCATTGGAGAGGAGAAAGCAATGAGAGAAACCAAATGCCAAGGTTGAAAACCAACACAAACCCACGAAGAAAGAAATCATGTACCTCTCTTATAAGGTAAAGGAAAGGGGCTCCTAAAGAAGAAAAGGAAAAACCTCAGCAATTAGTTACACTATACCAGAGTCCTCACGTAGGATGCGACCCTTCTCAACCCATCGGGCACTCCGGTTCACTTTCCCTTTTAGGAGGGAGATGAAAAGCCGGAATGCTATATGATCAGCCACCTTACTATTAACACCTCAATATAGAATTGGAATTTTAGGTGCAACCTCAAGAAACATAAAACGAACTCTAGTTAGAAAAGGCATGAGAGTTCAAGCCCAAGCGGAAGGAAATCACTCTGCAGACATTGTAGGAAATGGATCAGCTCGATGATGCTAAAGCCTTGCTTCTTAGAGACCCCTCAGGAAATTTTGATTATCTTTTCCTTTACTCGAGAAGAAACATGGGGTCTCTAGTTCCACCTCCAATGATACCTCATCCACAGTGGTCCACTGACCCTCCAATTGGGTCAGGCCCCGTGATGCGTCTACTCACAGAAGTTACCACAACTTCAGTATTAAACTCTATACCTTGAAAGTCAGTGGTAGAATCACCTCCATAAGTCCCTGACCAAAGCTATCACATGATAGAATTGCAAGAGTATATGGAGCAACAATGCATGAAGCATAAAAGAGAATACTATCAGGATTTCTTCATTTCACAAGACTGCAAAGCTGATGAAGTGGCATCCTCTGGTAACAGAGCACGAAGTAGGAAATGAATGTTTGATCCATCCAAACTCATTACTCCTCCACAAACTCGTGTTCAGCTAAAGATTAAGGAGGAATAATATTTGCCTTAAATCTCCATGATAACCTCAGCAAAGCTGAAGGAAACAAAACCATGGTAATGGGTTCCAGTGGACAACATTGTTAAACATGGACCTTCAACTCCTCAAGGGACAGAGAATCACTTGACATTGAAAAAGAGACCTGGAATGCTCAGTCCCCATCCATATCTATCACATGATCAAAGGGAACATCATCTACTCCCAACATGGGGAGGTAAGGGGCCCCTAAGCAAGAGGAAATTTCACTCTAATCCTCCTCAGAAAACCATTTCCTTAAACACCTGGCTTCAGCAACAGGATCGTGAAGGGCAGAAAATAACTCAAAATCTAGTTCATGAGCACGATTTCCCAGAAGTTTCCATGATCTCTTCAGGAATTACAACAAATAGGCCCACCACAGAAGAGATAGCTTCTGATATTGAACATCTAAAGCATCAATTGAAAGTGGTAATGCAAGTAAAATCATCCTCAGCACGCATAAAATCATAAGGAATCTAGACGGTGGACATAAAGATTATAAGTTGCTGAATCCGTGCGTGAGAAGAGATGGGGATGGTTGAAAGTGGATCAGGAAGCCCCCTCCCTCTATTCTCTTTATCAAGAAGGCATTATTTCATTAAATAATCAGGCGGAGGCTGAAAGAGCTCCTTCCAGATCACTACACAAGACAACACCCAGAGACCTGCCCACTTAGTGTGACTGACATAAATAAAGAAGCTCCCCAGAAAGAGGATGCGCTAATGCATGCTCAATTCATTGCTTGTTGAGTGATGATGCTTCAGTTCGAAGGGATAGGAGCTGGTTCAAGTAGTAACTCGTTTGTATCTATTGCTCAAGTGAATTACGTTCAATCAAGTCCCGAGTTAGATTTCCCATAGAAAGAGTTGTTTCATTCCAAAGGTATAGTATAAGAACCTAGGTTTTGGAAAAGTAAGTAGTTGTTAGCCCTCTGTTTTAACTTGAAGGTCTATATCAAGTAAGATGCTTGGATTATTTAGTTGCTGAAGATCTTTTTCAAGTACCGAGTTGGTCTCTGCAGCAAGAGCTCAGGCATCTATGGCATCTATGTTAGCTCTGATCTCTGAACTATTTTCTATTAGCTCAGGAAGCTAGAAATCTATTTAGCTATTAGTTGGCATTGTTGGAATCTATGAGCTGGCATCTATTGGGATAGGTTTAAAGAGCTATGATCTGTAAGCTCTGAGCTCTTGTGTGTTCTTTTAGGTTAGCTGGAAGCTCCTAGTCAATCTGTAGGCAGGTTAACTTGAACTAAAGTTCCAGGGAGCGGGCCGGCTACTCACTTCGGGATCTAGAATAGGCACCCCTCATATCCCATGTCCTTATGATAGTTAGTACAAATATTCTTGATTCAACCGTCATATCAGACTCATCAATCAATCCAACCATTGGCCTAGTTCACCATGAGTGAAGGGTATAATTTTTTATTGATATTGACCTTTGATTGATCTTTATTATCTTACGAGTATGTATAGAAATATTCAATAAAGGATGCATTCCACGGATTCGAAATGCTGATGGAGAAAAGAAAATGGGTCCAAAGAACCGTAACTAGAGGTCATATTTGGTAGTCTTCAAATTGCTTGCACACTAAAAGCGCGAATTGAATGTGGATTGATCTCATCATCATGGAAAAATTAGCCATGCAAAGTGGTTTTTTGTAGTCAATCATAGGGTGCATGTAGTCAATCAGAGAAGTGAACCTGTATGTCATTCGGAGTAGTCCCTTACCATATTTGAAGAATGTATCCACAGTCCATAAATTAGAATATGTAAGAAGTGTTCCTGAAGTCAATCATTTAGTTGGAATATTTCTGAATTTAATGGTTTTAGTTGGGATCTCTCTTGGGGGTTCTCAAGCACCGAAAGTCTAGTGAATCAAAGGGCCATACCAAATGAAGATAACGGAGATAGGGAAGGCCAGAGACGAGGAGATCAGATGCAAAGAAAGGACTTACCCCGAGCTTAGGTGTCGATCAACACTATGTATTCCAACCCTGTAACTTAGCTGAGTATGATATGTTGGGATTAGACCTGGTAGAAGCTTAGTGAGATCTACCGGGGGTCAAACCACCAATCCAGACCCGGTAATTATCACTACATTATTCTTTTCATGATGTTGGTATTGTAGTTCCTTCCATCCTCAGGGTTAAAGTAGTTGATCCAACTTTCTCTTATAATAAGGGATTTTGTCTTCTCAACCCATCTCCCAAGTCAGACATTTCTTCACGAACCAGCAAAAGGCAGATAAAAAGAGGACTTCTATCCCACCTTGATTGGACACTTCATCCTCTGTTGTCGCTGCCACAACTAGAAGGAGGACAGACCACGACATGAATGGAGGAACAAAACTTTCTTCCCTTCACTTAACATGAATGCTGATCGATCCTCATGAATGACGTCTGTCATGTGGTTTTTTAGGTCTCAAGCTATGCACCCCTAAACCTCTAAAAAGAAAAGGCTGGGTTGTATCAACCAAAATTAGATGAATCACTCTTACCGCAACTTAGGAATGCATCTCTATTGACCAGATGTTACCTCAGGAGAGGAGTGGTTTTGCTTTCATTTTATTATTTATGATTATACAATCCTTCTTTGGAATGATATATGTATAATAGTTCCAGGTGAGTTGCAAGAGCTTCTCAAATGTTTAGCAAATAGTATAGGTGACCAGGGTGGATTGAGACATTGTTCTAGGTACCACTTATAACTCTTTTTCTCGAACTGTGATGTGTCTTTATTTTCCGTTTCTGGTTCGGTCACGCAGTGGCAAACCATGGGGAATCAATTTTCCTTTTAACTATGTTGTGGGTGTGGTGGAACACACTAGCCCCATTAAAAAAGGTCATTTGATAAGATTTTCAGGATTCTCTTCTTTCCTCTCTATCTTCTGACCGAGGATGCTGCTTCCACTACATTGATTCATGGATTTCTTGGGTGAACAATAGATACAAGGAAACTATTTTCTTTTTCTCTCAAAGCAGCCCTTTCACAGCTCTCAATAAAGGATCTCTCTTCTGCATGGGTGCCAAAATCCTTCTAGTGATGATTCAATTACAAATATTCTCTAGATCTGAGATTTCAATAAATACTCTCTTTCATATTCAAGTTATCATCGTCAGCGGTCTCTCCTTCACTACTATAAATCCATCCCCTTCTGCATTGGTGGAGCTGGATATCCGCTCTAAAACGACTACCGAGCAGAAACTACCTTACAACCTTCTTCTCATTCAAATTCTTTACTAAACTCACTGACCAGTGCCTCTAAAGGTGTCTTGGTATTGGATTCGTTTCAAGTTTTTTCTTTTTTGACGGATTTCCATTCCCATTGGTAATCATTTTAATCCTGATCCCGATAAGGAAATGGGGATATTTTTTAACAATGTTTTTGTTTCCTAGGCATAGTGCATTTTCCCCTATGCCGACTATTGGTACTAGTGGAGTTGAGTTGGCCTACAATAAATAGTTCATAGGTGTAACCTTTCTCTCAATACTAAAATAAAAAATTGAAGCATCTAAGTCTGTATTAATTGGGAATACATGACAGAAGGAATTGGTTTATTTACAATCCTCATCTCTGCCCTTCAACTGAAACAAAATATCAACCAGGGCTAAATCCTCAAATAAGGAAGGAAAAAGGACAATTTTGAAAAGAAGGAAATTAATGCTTTATGAAATAAATCTGTATGATTCCTCACTTTATAAGAATCAAGAGAATCCACTGATACAAGTAGGTGTTTGGTATATAACCAAAGGAAGAGCAGAGGGACTTTGACAAAGACTCCTTGAATCAGAATTGTCTTCTTCTGAATCATGGGAAACCCTTCAGACTTGTTTTCATTCATGAGAACTAAGTGAATCATAAAAGGGATGAATCATCCTTTATTTCCATACACAATCCATGGAGGGACATCTATTGTACTACCAGATATCCATAAGAAGAAGCTCATCTTTCATTCCCATTCCATTGAACCACTTAGGTGGTATAAGACTAGACTGAGAATCTTAAGCTTGAGTGAGAACTTAAATCTTCTTGGAGACACGGTAGGCCTTGTCATCTGATTGATCTCTTTCCATAAAAGCTTTTAGATGACATGAAGTGAAGGTAGGGTGTTGAGGGTTCTACCAACACCATGAATCTTAAGAGTTAAGGTACTATTACTAAGTACTCGGGCTATATGAGTCTAGGTCAGACCCTATGTTTAGTCTCAAATTAAAATTGAAACATTCTGCTCGCTTCCAGGTTGAAGAAAAAAGTAGAGACAGACCTTGTTACCTGATAGGTAACGTGCTGGTCCTTATTAGATTGCCTATATTAGAGATATCCCACTTCTTCATATAGCTTTAACAAGCTATAATTGGATCTTGTTTACTCTCTACTTGATCTCTTTTTTCATATAATGTAATATTACATAAAAAATAGCTTCTCGTAGATGAATTTTAGCTAGCTAGTAATATATTAGAAGCATAAGATGTCCGTTAAATCTAAAATACTAAAATAATGAAATAATAAGAAATAGAGTTGAGTAGTGGTAGAGAATCAAGATGAGAAGCCAGAATGAGCATTCAATATGATCTAACCTGCATGTAAAGGATAGGTGGGAAGATGAAGCAAGAGGGTGAAAGACCATCAGATGGATCTCTCTGGGGACTGTGAAAGATTTGATAGGAAGTTTATCTTTTCAAGAAGCAGGCTCTATGAAACAAGATGGGATGTTTTAGAGAATATAGGAAGCTTATGTGTAGGTATGTGAAATACCTAGTTGTTGAGTCATTAAGCGAATGTATGATTCCTAGTTCGATCCAAAATGTATAAATTCATTATAAATGACTGGGAGCTCTAGACCATTTCTATTTTCAAAAGAATCTCGAGAAAGAGAAAGGATCAAGCTCAAAAATTCATGCGAGCAGCCAGCAGAGATCAGGGAAATGGGGGAAGAACAACTTTGTGCCATTAGAATCCTTTGCTGCTAGATAGCCTTGACCTAGCTTCCTGGAAGAATCTTCGGATCTTAGAAGCACTCTTTGAGACTCTGCCCGCCCTTATGAAAAGGAGTCTAGTGAACCGATCCAAAAAATGGACTACGCTACCAGGACTTTCCAATAGATTATTCTTATATTAGTGGTCGGGATGGGACAATGCAACTTTAATGGGAAGCTCTGAGGAAGATGCAATGAACCTCCAAATATTTGATATATGTTGCTGAATTCTGATGCCACGAGTCTTCTTGCCAGACATGACATCCCTCTGAGTAGATCACGAATAATGAAATCTCTTTGACTGCTTCACTGTAGGACCAATAACTCATTTATCCATCTTTGGGTCTCATTGGAAGTCTTTGGATCTTCTTTTACATTTGATGATTTCCCGCCATAGAGGAAACAGATGACCCAAAAAATGGAAAAAATTTTATTGGAACATTCTCAATCTCATTCTTATTTGCAAGTAGTGGTGGAAAGAAGAGCTAGCGATCGGCGAACGAATGCCCAACGAGGCAGAGAGAATGCACGAACCATGTGAAATAGGTTTTTTCACTCAACAAGCCATACTTAATCGATTATATAGAATGGAACTTCCCTGTAGCTTGAAGTTCACCTCACATATCCTTGTCAGTGGGTCCCCAGAAAAAAAATTTGGAATCTAATGAGACATCATAAGAATAAAATCGATAATTCATCAAGCATCAAATCAAGGATAACCGGCTTTAATAAAGTATCCAGAATATGACGTGAGAACCCGCAGGTGTTCTACTAGTGTCACTTCAGAAAGCCGATCCTTTCTACCTTGCCCATGGCCATTCAATCTTTAGCACCGAGATAATCATGTTTCTTTCTTCAGCGTGGGTTTGAAACTCTCCCATTTGCAGCCCATATTTCACAAAGTTTGTTGCCCAGGCAGATTTAATGAGCCATGTAATAGGAGACCATTTCACATGGTTCGGGGGAACTTGAGTCAGCCATCGGAGCCCACTTGACCCCTATCCCATTTTTGGGCCAATTCCCCCTTCGTACTACCAAAAAATTTGATTTTTTCCGAATCCGAGTTTGCTGCTCCAACCATTACCAAACTAATACATATTCCATTGAGTACTTCAGGTTCTTTTTTTTCGTATAATGTAAATACCGTAGCGGATCAATTTCAACAATCCTTTCAAACTAGTTCTTTTTGGAATCGACTCTATTGCTTCTTCAATAAACGGTGGTTCTTCGATCAAGTTTTGAATGAATTTATAGTCAGATCGTTCCTGAATTTCAGATATTCAGTATCATTTGAAGCTTTAGACAAAGGTGATATTGAGATATTGGGCCCTTATGGTATATTATACACATTCCGACGATTTGCAGACCAAATAAGTAAACTTCAATGTTGATTTGTTGTGTAAAGAGTGTGTTATGACCCGTGGCCGCCTTCCTAGTGGGGGCGGCTCCTCTGTTGTGGGTAAATGGGAAACCTAACTCTATGAACCAGAGGAAAGGATGAATAGAAGTATTAGGGGCGTTAAGATCGGAGATTTTTGTAGTTCTAGTAGGAATGCAAGTGAATAAATCCCATCCACCAAAAAATGAGCAAAGGGAATGTGGAGAGGAGGAAACATGTTGTAATCTCTTCCCTGTCGGCGCTGAGGGATAAAAATTGAGGACCGTGGGCCAGTGGGTTGGGGTATAGAGCCATAAGCGAGGTGGGGGTGATAGAGGATGTGCGCGTATGGTTCATATAAGGATATGATCAACTCGTTGATTGTTGGGTCCTCTATATTCGAAATATGAATTTCTAGGAGCATTAAGATCTGCAGCACAAATGGTCTCTTATGAAGAATCTATTGGTCTTATTCTTATTGTGATCCTTGTGAGCGTGTTTGGATCCGCAAAGGCAATCGATCTCAGATGTTCCCCTTACCCAATCCAGGAACGGACTGGAGGGAACCACAACATGGGGGATGTCTGCGTCTCGTCGCAAGGCTCGTTTTGAGTTGTGGGTCATAGGACGGGCAACTTTATCTGATCAAGGGCCAGGGCACAAAGGTGCTGGTACTATCCAGGTGCGAAGAACCCTGGAGGTGACTGCAATGAGAAGAAATCTAACTCACCGGCCTAAACGATGAGAAAAAACATGAACGTGAGAGCAAGGGATCACCCAACGAATGGACGAGTTCCAAGCCATATCTACTTTGTCGGCCTCTCCCATACCTTGGTGTTTCACTTGTTTAGGATCTTTCTACCCCCTTATCTATAAAATTAGGGAGACATATCTCTATCTCAATTAGGGGGTGGAGGAAAGCTACTGGAAATGTTGTTAGCACAGCGTAGGGGTGTGGGAATTCTCACTGCTTTTCTTGGATCTCTTCCCGTGTGGATAAAAATTACTAAAAGGAGCACGCAATAGTAGCAGCAATATTGTTGTGAAGAGACCACTCAATCCCGGACCTACGCAAAGTGGTTGGTCTTTCATGGCCGCATGGGGCGATGATCCCACATGATAGCGAGACCATACCCGTCGCAAGTAACATTAGTGTAACAACTTGTTGATATGTAATAGGGCCACTTTCCACCTCTCTCGTGGTCAGGTCATGCGGTGAAGAAGAGAAATTCCTTTCCCTATTACTTTGGATTCAGTGACCAATTTCTTATTCCAACCCCAGAACACGCAGTTGGCTTCTATGTTTCCTTGTTTATTTGGTACCTGTTTTTATTGGATTTTTCCATCCTTGAAATCGTTTTTATTGGATAAGGGGAAGCATTAAATAGTGACACCGTCTAGTCATGAGGTCATGAAGAATTTGGTTTTTTATTATGATCGTTCCTATTCCCAAGATGTTACTTATGACCTTTTCTACTTTGACAATTTTTGTGGTTTGCTTCAGGTCTATAGTCGTCCTTTGTTTATCCACATGGTTCGTAAAGAGTATTTGTGGGACCAAGATATGCGATCATTTTTTCTACAGGCATATGTTGGAATTCTTTGGTATCATATTGGGGGGAATTTTGAATTGAGAATCATCAGACTAACCATGATGAATCAAGTCGCACCATACCATGGGACCACGGTCTAATTGTTCCATCTTCTGGGGCCCACTTTGAGACAGATGAAAATACATTCTATTCCTTGGACAGGTTTGTATTTATTTATCCATTAGGGATCTCGTTCTGTTGTTACTATGGGACCATTGAACCCTTTTCAGTTGCCTAACATTTATGTGGCCCACTCGCCATCAGCCCCGACAGGGTAGATAACAAAATACTCAAAATACCTCCGTTGAACCACGAAACCTATTAATACACAAAATTTCATCTTCTCATTCTTGGTTCCTGGTGGCCACCTATGAAATTGTGCCTGGTAAGAATGTGGAGAAGGACCAAAACAGAATGTTTCCACCTACTCAAAACTAAGATGGGATGCTGCCTACTACTAAAATCCCGGTTATTACAACATTTGAGTTCTTCTATACAAGCTGAAGATTTAGAAAAAATAATGTTTTGACCCTATGAATTCGCTGAGAAAAATAGAATGAAGAGGCTCTTATTGAAGAGAAAAAACCTAAATCTTCCTAACATCCACGCACAACGAGATCGAAGTCATGCAAACTTAGAAGCAGCAACAATTGTTCTATTTCTGGCTGGCCTATATTGTATTGCTTTCTCATCGTGGTATACATGAAATAAATCTTTGCCTATCTGATGGAAAGCAAAGTAGCTAGTGCACTTCTTTGTAGTGTTTTTCTCTACTGAATCTTATTCAGGACCCAATGCTTCATCTCTTGTTGCTATTTCGGCATATTCACTTTGTCTAGGAACGTGTTTATCTTATTAAGTATCAAACGACGGTGTATCCCTGTGCTTCAGATAGGGAAAGAGCTTGAAACTCCCCCAACGAATGAGGTAAAGACAGAATTAAAAGTTGGTCGGGTGGTTGAAGCGGATCCACTTAAAGGAAGGTGTATAGAAGGCCGAGAAAGCATCCAGAACAAAGAAAGAAAGAGGAGAGCGAAGCGAAGCTATCGAATGGCTCGAACGGGCACAAACCGGATAGTCAAGAGACATTTTTTTCTGTTTCTGGTTTGATAGAGAAGGTATAATAGGGCGAGATGAGAGAGGATATGCAAAATCTCTTTCACAAGCGAAGGGATCTGAGTCTTATAGTCTGTCTCCTTCAGTTGTTTGGTTCGGTCTCAATAAGGTCTTCTGAAAGCCCGGGAGGACCTCATTCGCCAAGTCCCTTTCTAAACAGTTTTAGGGAAGGCCATTATGTAATAGGGTAATCTGGGAGGGGAGACGAGAGGATTCAAAGGGATAGGGATCAGAGGAAGAAAGCTCCCTTTTATGCCAAAAATCAGACAAGGTCTGTGTTTCATAGCTAATAAGATTAGGTCTTCCATTCCAAGATCGATGTGTCATAGCTGAGGAAAGATGATGATGTGAACTGAATTGATTATTCTTAAGTAAGAACTATCTTTCATTGATGTTATAGACGCGAATCAAATCCCTGGGAATGATGGGTCAAAGTGTAAGGAGAAGTATAGGATTTCCGAAATGGAAATAGTAATACCCATTATTCCATTTTCAACTACCAACCGCACAAGCAGAGGTTTTTATCATTATTGAGGGAGGAATAAAAACCATTCTGACACAATTAGGTGTGGACTAAGATGTGTCGCTGCTCTTTCCCTTGTTATGAACTCAGGGATAGAATCCATTATTGTACAAATACAAAAACCACCTATTTTATTACACAATCATTTCTGTACTAAAGTGGTCATGGAAAAAGAGCGCTTGCTCTTAGTTCTATTGAGAGGTACCATTATTCAACTAGGGAAGCCCCTCTGCTTGATCTGATATTTCTCGAGGAATATGATATTTAAACTAGAGAGACCTTAGCCGTTGCCGAGAACAAACTCAATACCAATCCTCGAAAGGATGGGTTAGAAGGAAGCTAATTGTTTGAAGCTCCTTAGCTCTTTGCCTATTTGACACAATTAATATGGTTATTCCTAGTACTCTCGACATACTATATATCCATTCTAGGGTCTACCCACACTCCCATGGGGTGGATGTCACGACCCTGGCAGTTGAAGGCCTTCACACAATTAGTAGAGTACTAAGGATCCACCCACTCCAAACTACAACCCCCAACTACCATCTCAATCAAAACACCAATACCTACTTATTTTCTACTGGACCACCTTCCAAAAGGCGACAAAGGATACATGGTGGCATCACAATTGCTTAGAACGGATAAGTGGGGAGTCTTCCCAGCTAATGTAACACCAGCCCCATTCCATTCTTTCCCAATACCACAACCAGTGTTCAGGCATTCAAGTCTACAACCTATATTATATCGACATCGAAACCCCCACTCCTCACTAGAGATCTGCTATCTAGTATGTGATTCGCCACTATTAGAGTAGAGTACTGAGACATGGTCCACGTGTTTATCGAACCGCTCCTTACTCTATATAGTAGGGTGCAGGTCATCAATCAAGTACCGAAGTCAAGTTGTTTGGCTATTCCCATCGCCGAATGACCTGATAATTATATATATTTTTATGAGATGGAATCAATTGTACCTCTTTGAAATTTTTGATTTGTGATATATTAGGCAAAGTCCGTAACATATATAAGTACCAGGTGGGGTCCAGAATCAAGTGTTTGGGTTTCACCAATTGGAAGGCCATTTTTTCCATAGGTGGTTGGCCTCGAACACCTCACCGTACCCTCTATGTTGGTACTTCAACCTTATGGTAAGGTACTCTGGGTATTTTAGTTCTTGGTCACAGGTACTGACTCTATATAGTCTGGCTCGTGCTACATGACCATGACCCTTGTGATTTTGTGGTGGCATTCGAGAGGGTGGGATCTCAAGAGCACCAGATCCACTCAATCACAATCAGCAACACCATTTAACTGAACCGCCTGAGAAACGCTTAGGTATTCTTATATATATAGTACAGGTGTGTGGGGAAGCATCCAATAGAATCATTTCGGAAAGCACGCATGCACCATGATAATAGACTAGTAGTAGTATGCTAGAGATGCTGCGATTAGCCTTGAGTATACTCAGTCAAATGGAATTCGTGGCGAAGGTGGAACATGTTGGGAAGGGGGTAGCATGACCGTTTTGGCCGTCGAAGCGTTGCTTTCCCTTTCTGCTCAGTCCAATGCTAGAGATGGGTTCCTGTAAGCCAAGGTCTCCCTGAGAACCACCTCCACCCGACCTATTCTTATTCTAAAGTACTATTATATATAGTTATATAAGAGTACTTGGATCCACTTCCAGACTATCTATTATATCATTTCGGACATCTCAACTACCCTGATATTCAACCTTTCTTGACATTCGACCGCACCACGGGTACTCTTATATATAGTTTCTGACCACCATGCTCTTCTAAACCGACCAGAATCAACCCAACCATGACAATTCCATTCCACCATCCAATCATAGTCATACTACTACTACTAGTAGTCTTGTATAGTACCTCCAACACCAATTCCATCACCACCATTGAACCCCCGAACCATCGACTATAATATGAGGCATCGGTATAATATATTCGGACCACTATAGGCACCAAAATATGTGCCTATAGTGGTACCTATATTGGTCCGCCTATACCCTATAAAGAAGAGTACCTTGATAGATTATATTGATAAACCCAAAACAACATGCTGCCTTCGGTTTGGAAGATGCATGGCCCCACGGTCGACCAGACCATGACTCTAATGCGTTATCGACCGGTTCCCATGGTTTAAGTGTCGTTGGTCATCCGACTCATCTGTGTTTGTCATGTCGGTTGTATTGGATATGGTGGAATATGGAAGTGTATGTGGTGGCTCGACTCGAGTACCTAAGGGGGGTGGTGTCCCATGAGCCCCAAGCTACCTATTAGCTAGATGTACGATTAGTACGAATACGCTTGCTCCATGATATCTCCCTGATATCCGCCGCATGTGAGCAAGATCGAGTGCCAAAAGAGATGGTTCACATCTCGCCTATCCACTCGGGTACTGTTCTTCTAACAAGTCCGAGAACAAGTCCAAGTGGCGTTCTAAGATCCATCCACCAGTGACCACCACCAATAGAGATGATACCAACAACGTAGGTGCACCGTATACCGCCACCCGGGTTTCGGATCACAATGGGTTAGCCCTGTACTCGATTCCAGTCCTCTCATACTAGGGTATGTACCTTTTCGTTCTCATGACCCCATGGTAGATAGGAACCTAACTATCTCACGACGTTCTAAACCCAACTCACATACCACTATTTTCAATCAGCGAACAACCGAACCCTTGGGACCAGCTTCCGCCCCAGGAGGTGATGAGTCGACATCGAGGTGGAAAACTAAACCGTCAATCCAATCTCTTGGATTTTATCATCCTGTTATCCTCGGCATACCTATGATCAATTTTGAGAGCTCCCAACCACACGGAACTTCCCGATTCACTATGGCCGACAGCTCAGATTACCTTTTGAATTGTTTGTCCCTACTTGAGTTGTTCCATCTTGTAGTCAGGCGTTGAACACCAATACGCGCCCGATAGAGTTTGGTGTCTTTGGCTATTGTGCACCACCCATTACTCTTTAGGAGGCATCTTCCCCAGATAAACTACAGAACTCGCTCTGTTCCCAAGACATGAACTTGAATTGAATGAATAAGCTGATGAACCAAGGTATCATCCTATATCAGTCACAATAAAAACTGTCATTACCATATAGAGATCATACCCACATATAAATTCCACCAAGACCACCACCATATAGAGATGATACTATCTATTTCACCTAATTGGGCTACCCCGTGAACGTATCAGAGTAGTGGGAAATCTTGAAACAATGGGATGAATGGCCGAACAGGTTTCCGCACCTATCCATGAATTGTCTGGAGCCTTCTATGGATGTGGCCTTAATACTTCATATATATAATTACCAGGTTGTTCATATAGTGTAACTGGTGAGTATTAACTATTAGAATATATTAGTCACTCATGAGGTTAGATCATTGGGCATTTACCGAACGAGTGGCCTGGTGGAGCAGTGGCGGTAGGAGACCAGATCAATACTACCATCCTACGAGGCATTCAACTATCTTGCTCACATCAAAGCGAATAGTCAAGGTGCACGGGGTCTTATTGTCAAGCCTTGGGGAGATCTGTATCTGAACCGAGAGTTCATTGTCATCAGATTCCATTTTGGAGATAGCTAGGCAGTCGTGACACCATTCGTGCAGGTCGCTACTTATACGATAAAGAATTCCGCTACCTTTGGACAGTTAGGGTTACTTCCACCGTTTACCACTAGGTTGATAAGGCTGGGCGCCCTCCGCTCAGTACCAAACTGCATCAGCCTTACAACACTGGGCAGGTGTCATACTCTATATGTAGGTCAACCTCTTAGTAGAGTCCTGTGTTTTTAATAAACAGTCTCTACCTTGCTCCCTACCTGTTGGATGCATGGACCGGAGGTGATCCAATGAGATAGGTCTATCCTCAGTACTCTACTCTAATAGTGACACAACTGGTTTTTCAAGCGCTTTCTGAGTTCCTTCCAAATGGGTTGCTCACACACCAAATAGTATACTCTACTGGTGCACTTGTGTCGGTGGTTGTTACGGTCATCTATTTTCTGGATTGATTCGACTCATCCACTCACAGTTGTTTCCAGTTTTGTCTTGCCATAGCCCAACCACTTCCACCATCAACACTGACGGAATGGTTGGAGTGGATTTGGCCTAATCCCGCTTCCTCTACTACCTATATTATACCGATTTCACCAACAAGTATCACAAGACTATTAGATAGAGTAGCTAAAACTGCCCCCACCTTCGGCATTGCCATATGGAAGATGGAAGCACTATTATAAGAGTCAGGTACTCTATCTATATAGTGTCCACTCCCCCTATAATCATGAGGTGGTGTCAGTGAATGAGCCATGAAACCGATGACCAGTCTCCCTGTACTTCAACCTTATGGTGGTGATTCTCAACTTTTGGTGCCCATTGTGCAACTCAACCCCCAACTACTATATGTATATGTATATGTATATGTATATGTATATGTATATGTATATGTATATGTATATGCGATTCGGATGTGTGATATGCCCAATTCCAGCAATGCGGAACAGCTAAGGTACTCTTCTAATAGTGAACTACCGAAGAGTACCTGATCCATCTAGGCAGCCAACCATTTCATGGGGAATCCTCAGTACTATTCTAATAGTCTATCAACACTATTAGAAGAGTACTGATGACCTCCACCCTATGCCATTGCGGTACATGGTCAGTACTCTTCTAATAGTGAACTACCATGGAAGGGTAAGGACTTTATTGTTATTTAGCATATAAAGTCCACATATAAAGTCCACCACCGACTAGTACTTCAACCTTATGGTCATGTTCATCGGCATTTCACTGTCAGTCAAATAGACCTCTCACTCTCGAGTACCCCCATCGGCAAAAGGCGAGGTAAGGGACCAATTCACTCAACACTTCCGACCACCCATTGAAACCCTGATCTAGTGCTAGCGCTCCTCATGGAAATAGGATTGAAATAGTATACTCATGTTAGCATTCTCTCTTCTGAGCAAACCCCAGGCGTAGTAGCCAAGGACCTACCATATATCAACGGAACGTCCCACTACTGATAGCACCATCGTTGTCGCATCCTGGAATACATGAAGTATCCCATTATCTAGATTATATGGAGGGAGGACCATGATGGAATCGTCTCATCTCTTCGATACACCACTTATAGACCCGTGACATTATCGGTTCAAACTTTCCCTTGAACATTGAGCTATGACGCTTTAGATCATCCGTATGGCTGCTTCCAAGCTGACCGCCTGAACCAGCTCTGATAACCCCACTTCCTTGCGCACTAAGATAGTTTCTTGGGGACCTTGGATGACGATCTGGGATCATTCCCTCTCGATATTGGATCTTTGCACCACACCTTCTGTCTTGTACCACTGATACCAGGCCAGTATTTGAATAGAGTACCCATGAAGTCAAACACCTCCTAGCATCACATATCCATTTCCAATGTCAATTCACCAGCACCTTCCACCTCAGGACATTTCGATTGTAGGTACGCACATCTGAAATAGCTTTTTCAGAAAACTAGCTATCCCCGATCTCGGTTGGCCTATCACCCCTAGCCACCAGTCGTCCCAGTTTTATTCCACATACTTGGGCTCGGTCCACCACTGCCAACTAGAAAGTGACCTCCTACCTATAGTTAGCTCGATCGGTTTCGGTTCCAAAGGCAGTACGTCCCAATGGAGAGTAACGCCATTACCTAGAAGCTCTAGCCTCATTTCCCATTGACTCACTGACCCATCATGAAAAAGGTACTCCGTTTGGAATCGAGTGAGTGACCGATCACTCTAGTTAATCCAGACCATAAGGTTTACGTTCCGGCTGCTGCTATGTTACTCGCTTCTCCGACTGTCTGAACAGCATCAGAATTGGGGCTCTATTTCACCCCCTTCAGAACATGGTGGGTTCTCTTTCAAATTCCCTTCACGGTACTCGTTGGGATATCAGTTTCAGGGATGAATCCGGTACGTCATCCATTGCAGAGGATGGTTCCCCATGTTTCTATAGGTTGTCGTGTACAATACAGAATTCAAACACGCCGCATACTACTTATTGAGGCTCCACTCTCAATGGTCAGGACGAATTTGAGGGCTTTTACCTTCGTGGGAAGATCATTCAAAACCGTTCAAACCGCACTCGAATCATCACCCCTCAGTAATATACTCTAATAGTCATCAGTACTCTACTCTAATAGGGGGTATAATCGTATTCCTTCTGAGCACAGTTGCTGCAATTCCAGTAGCCTGGTACTTCACCCTTATGGTCTTGCTATTTGAGCTGCCAAATGTTAGACCAGTAGGCCGATAGGTGCCCATGGACTGGTGGATTCCAACAAGCCTCATGAGCCCACTCACCCCATGGTTCTCACTCGCCGCTACTGCCATGTTTTCGGTTGATTGAGTGGATGGATCTAGTTAGATGTTTTCGTTCTCTCCGATCTGTGCCCCCATTTCCATCACCAACGACTCATTCACCCATTCGATTGACCCTTGGATGTCCCGTTTCATGGTAGCTGGATCAACCCATTCCCTCCATCCTACCCAGTCACCACTAGTTGTGCTTGGATTCCGCCCCCCACTATAGGTGGATGATGTGGTGGTTGGACGTTTCGCTCTGAGCTTGCTCACCCATGCCAGTAGTGAATGCCCCATTCCCCATCCCGTATTCCCGATGACCTCATGGGACATGTTTGGTTTGAGTCCTATATTAAACCATCCACTCGTATGTCGTCCAGGTGTACATCATCTTTATGGGTAAAGAGTAAAGAGGACTTTATTGGTATTTAGCATATAAAGTCCACATATAAAGTCAACCACCCCACCAATTGCCATAGGCATCGAAGGTCCCCCATCACCCCTGATGTCCTGGCCTGTGAAGGAAATCCAGGTTCTGATACTGAATATATAACGGTTTATAACCTTTGGACCTGGCTTCCTCCCATACCCTTGGGTGCCCCACCTTCAGTACTCTACTCTATATAGTGCAGGAGAACCTATTCTTTCATTCAGTGGTACGGGCCGGTAGGTGCCCTGCAATACTCACATTATATAGTACAGCGATCCGACCTCAAACCATTGGGTTCATCCTTCCATGAGTAGTACCACTTCTGAAGACAGATCATGACCACCTGCCCCTTTCCCGTGTTCGTGGAACCTCCGACTAGCGACTTCCAAATGGCTTGCTGTGGAAATACCATGACCTTCTATATATATATATATACAATAAAAGAGGATTCTTTATATGTGAAATTTATATGCTAAATACCAATAAAGTCCTCTTTATATTCTAGAATACGGTACGGACCGCTTTTCCAGCCTTCTTGACCCTTTAAAACCCTTAGATATAGTATAAGATACTTATATATAAGGATTTAGAACCTTACCGCCAAGCGGTTGTTTCGACTGGTGGAACCGGAGCACAAACCCTTGGGGTCCGAAGGGGGGGGGGGGGGGGTGAGAACTGAAACTGTATTGCACTCCGCTAGGTCCACTAACACCCGTACCTATGCCCCCTTTACCAAATAAACATGGAAGTAGGGGCGGGGATTGCCAGCTTTGGATCACGAGTTGAATGGGCTCCTTCGGTGACACCTCACTGGAAGTGTATACTAGGGGGTCCAACCGAAATACCTCGATCCAATGGTGGACTAGTGTGCGGTTTTCCACCACCATAGTGAGATGAATAGATGTGGGGGAAGAGACCGAGCTGGAGTAATGGCACGCAATGGGAATGGACGATACACGACGAACACTCAGGGCGTTCAACCACTCAACAGGATGAGTTCGATTCAATACTCTTCTAATAGTGATGCAAACCATTGTAATGTATGGTACTTATATATATTTATCATTGAACCCCCTTTGTATATAGTCTATAAGGGGCCTACTACCTATAATATACCGAGCTCGAAAGGTCCAACAGTTTCTCTTTTCCACCCTCATATTCCCTTCCTGGATATCTTGGCCACACGCTCCATCTGTGCACCTCGAACTCCACCAGCCAATGAGCCCCCACCAAACATCCATCCATTCCATAACCACCCATAAATTGATGGATGATGGCAAGGGGTGACCGTTGTTCTGCAAGTGCGATCATTGGTGTTTGACCTGCGTGAGAGGTTTTGAGTGCATCTATCATACGCCCTCAAAGAAGGAATTCCACCCCCCAGCTCATGGCGGAGGTCCCATAGATATGAAATGCAACCCCATTTCAACGTCTTTCAACTCATGGTTTTCCGAATTCAGTATAATAATGGTAGTGTGTCAACTCAGGAATTCTTATAATATAAGGCTCAAACCCCCCAATTCCCCATCTCTCAATGACTGAGTACTCTACCCTATATAGTGATAGGCCAACAGCTATCCATTTTTCTGATTCCAATTGATTCACCACTACCAATGATCAACCTCAACTCCAAACAACAACCACCTAGGTACCTCTTCCTTTTCGCTCCGTCTCTCTATGATAACTATATCCAGGAAGGCTGACTCACTGACGCTACCATATGAATTGCCTCTGCTGAAATGGGAACGCCAAAGACTATATTGTACTTGAACCTTATCTATCAGCACCATCTCTCCTTTGTCTGGGAAGGTCATTTCGCAAGGTGTAGTAGTGGGGAAACATAGGCATATCAACTGAAAGCCATCGAATAGTGTTGAGTTGGGGTATTGGTGCTCGGGAATTCTGGGAAGTGCATCACCCAACCATCCATCATCAACAGTGTCCTTCGGGCCGAACCTCATTTCCATACCATCCATACTACTTTTTGAGCAATAGATGCCATATAGATAGCCAAATCGAAGATCAAATACGAGGTGCAACTTTCTACGATTTGGAAGACCATCTTGGGAGGTGTCACTGTAGCGGCTCGGATAAGCAGCAAGACCAAGCCAAAAATGACGAAGGCGACCCAATGCTATTAGTTACCATTGGAATGTAGGTGCACCAGCAGCTCGAGTGCGGGAATCGATAAAGAATATGATGGGACACAAAACACAGATGGAAATGCATGGGACTACCTAGGAGCTGACCGAACGAAGGAATGAAAATCGAACGGCCAAGTGCAGATGGTCTGATAGGCTAGGTAGCATCATGGATTGGAGCGAGTGAGTGGTGAAGTGGTTGGAGCACATGGAAGGAACATGCCAACAACATGAAATGAGCGAGGTTGGAGTTAGGAACTGGAACACCATCATGCGACCAACACTCAAATGGAGTAAGCGACAAGATCTCTCCCTACACCCATAGAAGCAAAGTGGAACCATGAAGCAAAACATTTGATGCACCAATAGAGGAAATACGAAGTAGAACATAGAACAGGGAGACGTTTCAATAACATTTGGGAGACCATCAGTTGATTTTGAAAGAACAAAAGAGGAGAATGTTGTATGACTATATACCGGTTTGGCTATTGTAGATATGAACTCTTCCCGGTGCCAGTAACGCGTCAACCCTGTCCAAACAAGATAGCCCCGGCTCCAAACTGAACGTATTTGCACTTCAACCATCAAATCTTTTGAACCATACCGACCTGGTCTGTGGGAGCCAAGGGTATCATCCAGATGATATAGTCGTTGGACACTGGGACCCTGGAATAACTATTGGTGGAAACAAGCGTACTCGTGTGTCTGGATGGAAAAAACGACTAGGACCTCAGTTCAACCATTGGGATATGGCGGTGGGGTTGGATGAATGGGTATTTTTGGTTATTCCAGTGTAACCATTCCAACATAGCAGCGAACTATTAGAAGAGTACTGAGATCTCATATCATAGTAGGGTATCAAGCCGTTGGTGTCTTGGTCGACTACTGGGAATGATCCAAACACAGAAACTAGGTCTTTCAAACTACCGAGCAACTCGAACCATCCCAACTTCCCAACCATCGATCATGCGACTGCTAGCGCCAATGCCAAGATACGAGATTCGGTGGTATGTCAATGTCCAACCCTGCTACTCAATTGATTCTCTAGGTTCAATATATAGAAATATAAGAGTACTAATGGTCCCAGGTACTCTTCAGATATAGTCATAGGTAGATTCACCAATGGGATCAAACCTACCTTCAGTACACTGATATCGAGCAGAACACACACTAGAAACAAGACACAAGGGTTTGTTCACTCTTTCAAAACCCCCACTAAGAATAAGAACAGTAGTGGGTGGTGACATTCAAATGACTATATAGAAGATTACTTGTGCCTTTTGAGACCTTATTTTTCAACATCCACTTTCTTTTATTATATTGAGACTTGGTCTTCAAACCTTTCTTTCTTTTATGGTCACATAGATGACATCGTGACACTTGAAGAGTGCTCATCTCTTCACTCTCCTCCTCCTTCTCATGAGAATATCCCATTCTTGGTTTTGAAAGATATGTATGTCTCCTGCCCCTGTGATGTGAGCCTCTCTCATCGGGTTGAAGCTCTTTCATCATGGGATATGGTTCATCCTCAGGCACGTGATTGGTCGATCTAAGTCATTTTCATAATAGGTCTTCTCCATCTTCCATCCCTACCAAAGGTGATGCTGACTCTGGGAATATGACTTCTAGGTCAATCACTCGACACTATATAGATTAGAGTACTTGGATGGCGGTAGATGTTTCAAACGAAACTATTAGAAGAGGGGTGAAGGAGGTTTCAAAGCAGCAAAGCATCGGAACCAGACCCTTTCCAAACCTCTCAGCAATATATATCAGTTCTAGCCCCCATACTGTTCTTCGACCCTTTGTTCATCCGCTTTCCCCTTCTTCTCAGACATAGATAGACTATATAGTCTATATATATCTGATATGTCCGACTGACTTCTTCTTCTTCCATGAAAGGTCCTTGGGCTTGTCAGGTTCTCTACTACCTATATTATACTGACTGTCTCTTTTCTTTCTCTGGCTTCTTATAGTGGTCAGAATTTCTTCTTTCGTTTAGTCTAGTTCGGTATAATATAGGTAGTAATGTATTTTCGTCTCTAATGAGATATGAATCAAAACTCTTCTATGGTACTCTTATATATATTTATAGAGATGATACCAAGTCCCACTCCTGATTAGACTCTCTTTAGTGTTCTAGGGGTCTGATCTCAAACCTCTTTTCTATGCGCCTGTCCGATCGGTAAGGCATCGACTACAAATCAATCCCTTTCTTTCTCTCAAGAATTCATCACCCTTGACTCTTCTCTTTCTCAGTAATCTACTCTAATAATCTAGATTATTCATTAAATTCAAGGATCCATGTATCTCCAATCGGGATAGAATAGAGCCAAGCAGATAGGAAAAACCTAGGATTGGAATAGATAGAATAGACAGAGAGATGACATCGTCGCCTACTACCTATATTGTACTGATAAATGAAAGGCCTCTGCTGCCTTTAAAAAATAAAATCACACTGCTTGACTGGTTAGTAGAATGCTTCCACTTATAGGGATAAGGAACTTGAGGATGAAGAGAGAGTCTTTCTTACCGAAAAAGGGGAAGAGCTCCCATAGTTGCATAAGCAGGATAGATAGTCTATCTCGGTTCCGACACTATACTAGAATACTATAAGCAGGGATGTGACCTTGTCCATATTCATGGACTCAAAAAGTGATGGAAATACTATATTTGAAATAGATAGAATAACATATCCAAAAGATAGTATGATGATAAAGGAATCCACCCTTAATACCTTCATATTTTGGTTGAGGTTCTTCGAAAGGCATAAGTGATTGAAGGATATAGCTGCTTGGTAGAAATGCAGGGCTTATGTGAGATGTTTGTCTTAGTAAAGTGTAGAAAAATCCTCCACATTGGTTTAGGAAGAAATGGAGGTCTTGGTCCTAACCCTTTAGAACCCTTAAATATAAGTAGCAGATACTGATATATTCAGTAGCACTGAATACCGAATAGGGTGAAGTAGCTGAGTTCTAAACCCTTATATATAAGTAGCATCTCATTAGAAAGGGTGAGGTTCTAAAAGATCTAACCCTCTCTAAAAGGGAGGGTCAGGAAATGAGACCGATAAATCTCTAATGTATAAGAATAGTCGGTATTACACCATTTGAAGCGGGTAAGTGTTCAGCAAAAACATGGGAGAATGATCGCCCATTGGAATGCTATTAGTGAGAAGTATATGAATTAGACTCTCCAAAGCCTTGATTTCCAATACTGAATAGGGTTTACTACTGATTCAAAGACATTGGAGAAAGTACTCTACTCTAATAGTGACAGAAAATACGACTTTTCTCCTCTTTTTTGTTTTTTATGTTCTCCTCTATTCACTCATTCGCACCTAGAGGAAATCAATACGTTGGTGAGAACTTCCAAAGCTGGGAATCAAAGATTCATCGCTAAACGCAGACTAAGAACGAAGCTCACTGTCATTGCATGCTTAAGGATATCGTATTCGACCGTATTACTCTCAGTAAGAGAGGCCCTCAGAGTCCCATCCGTAAAGATAAGATAGAGCTACCCAGCAACGTCACAGAAATTGATATCGCGGTGTATTTTCCTAGTTGTTATCGCTCAAGGTCCCCTACACCTACCTGAACAGATAGATAATATAAATATGTCCTATAATGCCTTCCAAAAAATCGAAAAAAATCGGGTTCGAGTCTACTAAAAAAGGAAATCATGGATGACCAGACTACAAAAACTAGAGAAGGTACGAACAACAGCCCACACAGATCACTATATGAACCGGATTTCCTACTAAGATGAAGTCCTCTATCAATCAAAGATGGTAATGCCTGTAAGAATCATGGTGATTATTGGTAATCCATCTCAAAAAATAGGATTTCCTCTTGGAGTGTCGGATAGGGACAACAGAGGAAGCTCCAAGCTACTGAACTATCTAAGAAATATGATGACCACTCGAGATCCCTCCTCTCAATCGGTGTCTAAAGCCAGTGAACATGTACTCTTCTTATATAGTCACAAAGGAGATTCCCCAAAAGAGAATTCTATTCACCTATATCTTCGCTCTTTCTTCCTATTATCCCTGCGCTCCTCTTCCCACTATAGGAGAAAGACTAAGAATCAATAGTAGAAGCATACCACTTTACGAAAGCAATCTTCAATGTTCTTGATGAGAGTTTCTGAAGGATAACTATAATCCATCCAATTTTGGAATTCAAAGTCAAAATATAGTGGAAGATTCTGAAAAGATTCTACTAGGAACTCAACTCACGGATCAAAGAAGCTACTGGCACCTAGATCTATCATTTCTTGCCAAGCTTGGATGGATAATTCTCACCAGCTCCAAGATCTCAAATCAGAACTGTTGAGAAATTCTGATTTTCTTGCTTCTCCCACCCTTACTGAAACTTCATGGCTCTGAAAAGGGGTTCTCAAGAGATATTCTCTGAAAAGGGATCCTCTTTCAGGTGAACTCAGAATCCTCTATCAGTGTGTGGGAAGACCATTTTCATCCCTATTTTTTTTCCAAAATTCAGGCCCATGGCTAATCCAAACTACTCCATAACATCACAACATCAAACAGTGGCTGACATCATCTTGAAAAATCCCAGAAGATGGAATTTGAAACTTCTTTCCAAACTTTTTGAACCTTCCATCATAGAGTTTATTATAAAGACCTCAAACTACTAATGATGAAACTGTGATAAGGACTCCAAACAAGTCAGGGATCCATATTGTGAAATCCTCCTATCGACTTCTCTCCAATGATCCTACGAGTCTTCGCAAAAATCTAACCCGGAAAGACTTATGGAAATTAAAGGTGCATGAAATAGATTACCTATGAGAAGCAGATTAGCATCAATTATCCGGCTGGGGGATAAAAGTCTTCACTGTCCAATCAGCTTGAAAGACTTGAGCATCTTTTTCTGGGATGTCATGTGGCTAGAATTATTTGGCATGAATCCTCATCCCCTGGCAATTAGACTCTCTTGTTTTAGCTTCCAAGCCCCTATTGGATCAGGAACATGATATACCCAAGGGTCTCCCTTAAAATCCCAGAGCCTGAAATACATCACTTCCAACTATTTACTCCAGTTTTCATGGGATTATACTACACCATTTCTATATTTGGCTAAGTAGCAACAAGGAAATGCATGAAAAACTCCTTCCAGACCACCATAAAGACAACATCCCTCATTAAATGGATAAGTAAGGTGGGAAACTAGATCAATCGCTCCCCAAATTCAACCTCTTTGACCCCTACTCCTAAAAACTACAATCAAGCTTCACTTTTATGTAGCAATCAGGTCATCTAACTCCTTTCTTGGTATAATTATCACAGCTTGAAGAGAGTGATTTTGGAAGTCAGAAGTAAACTGACCATGTAGTAGCTCACCTAGAAAGTTCAAGTGGGAAACTACAGGGTAGCTTTTATTTTCTTAATATCTATCTAGTTGCTCTTGGGTGGTTAAGGAAGTAGGAAAGACTCTGTGGTTGCTGAATTTGCCAGGACGGCAGCGGGAAGATGCAATCATAATCCTCTTCTCCATCAGTGAAATACCACACTATTAGAATAGTACTGTCCATTTTCTACTATACACTAATAGTCTCTAAAGACTGTTATCATCTCTTTAACTATATATAAGAGTATCCATTTTCCTGCCACACTATTAGAAGAGTACTGGTCTCTGAATTCAAGGTCTATCTCTCAAATCTTTCCTTCCAAGCCGCTTGATGAAAGTTATGAAATTGTAGATGGGTACTCTTATATATATTTATAGAGATGATACCAAGTTTCAAGGGCAGAATGCATCTCAGTTGAATAGGAGTAAACCGTATGATTTCATAGAATAGAACCTCTCTTCGTGAGATATTTCTTTGTGGAAGGGAATGGTTTAGAAACCAAAAATTTGATGCTCCTCAATAGTATTTCAACAACCTAACCATTTCTATTAGAAGGAAGCGTGTAAAGCTAAGAAAAAAGGGAATGTGGTAATCTTGTCTTAACAATAGAGTTATAGATTGGTATAATCTAGCCAGGTACTCTCCTATATAGTCTATAGGCGTACCACTATAGGCACCACTATAGGCACCAAAAAAGGTTCCTATAATGGTTCCTATAGAGTTCTGACTATATTATACCGATTGGACTCCATCCGAGCAGTGGTTCGACCAGTGAGTTCTTTATCCTTATTAGTATACGGAAATGGATCATGAATACATCACCATGGTGGGGTTAAGGCTTTTGGGGGGAAAGAAAAGACTGATAAGGATAAGGTTCTATAAGAACTTACAACTTAGGATAAGGAACTTAAGGAGGTGAAATGGAAAGCTCACACAATATATATCAGTACCAGGGATCCTGACAGTCCATTGGTTCCTTCTGATGAACTATCCATACAGTCAATAGGTTCTCTACCTACCCCAATCTTCACACCGCCCACTACAGATCGACTTAGCATTCCGCATGGGGTGATGGGTTTCTAGCCATGAACCGAAGGTCTCACCTGCTGGGATCATCATAATCCAATCGTACAACGTCAAAGGAACTTCCCGGCAATGGGTGTCATGTTGAATGGATATGGCCATGTCCCGAGTGGAATGTAGGGCATCTACTCGAGGGGTCACTCTATTGATACAAAAGAAACCCAAAGGCCTACAACCTATATTATATCGACCCGAGTGGCTGCCTTCCATTTCGTTGGCCATCTCTTTGATCAGTCAGGACTATTAGAGTAGAGTACTCGCAATTAGAAGAGTACTGACGAATCACATATAGCTGGGGTTGAGTTTCCAATACCAACAAGGTCGATATTGCCAGTGTCCAACTCAAGGACAAGGAAAAAGGCAATGCCATGGGTTAGAGATGGTGAGATATGTTGATGAAGAAGCAATGGTTTGGAAAAACATGATGATGGGTATATTCCCTGCTTTCAAATGGTAGTGGGGATCTCCTCCTTCCCCCAATGGTGTACAGTTGACTCGATTGGAAGAGTGGAGATAGCGTGCTGGGTTGCCTTTGGTTATGATAATAGTACCACTCCGAACTCCACACTCTTTCCAGCCCGAAATCCTTGCCCCATCACCTCATGGGTAGTGGTGGTTGCATTGCACTCGACCAGGAGTTGAAGGAATGCACAGCCGTTTCACCAGGCATTCTGGAACACCTCACAACCATCACTCATACTGTGGGTTGTGTTTGATATCATTTAAAGTTGGATCAATGTAGTGAGGTCAAAAACACCTGTATTCCAAGTAGTGGCTAAGCCTATAGGGAAAAGGAAGGAACGTGACATAGTATTACAAAGAGAGAACATGTGTCACTGGATGACCTTCTTCGATTCCCATGGCCATTTAATCCACCCTGACCAATACTATTAGACTAGAGTTGGGTACTCTGTCTATATAGTACTGGAGAAAGGTATCAACCCCATGGAAATTTACCCTTCCTCCGGCTTCCCATCGTGGCTATATGCACGAGGTTTTCTAATTACCTTGTACGCCGCTTTGATGCATGACGAACGGGTGTGTGCCTTCTGGGAAGTTGCACTCGAGTCATAAATGATATAATAGATAGTGTATGGCTAGAAGCAGTGAAACGGGTCTGGAGGATAGAATCAATTGAGTAGCTGTACTCATGGGTGTGTTGTCGCAGGGGATAGAGGACTCATAGGCATTCAGAAAACCATAGGGCCAATATCATGATATGGTCAAATCGGTGGACTTTATATGCTAAATACCAGCATGATGCTTCATGGCCGAAGGGATCAGGTCCACACGATCTAGTTAGGGCAAGGGGTCACCAAGTCAAACAAACCGGTAGATCAAAACCCATGTCAATACAGCGAAAGCATGCGTATCTAATCTACTCCCGTCTGATAGTCCTTCGGTGCGATGGGAAAAGTCGATGCCAATAGCTGCATTGGTGTCTTTAAACTAGAACACTATCATGTCATGTATTATATTATAGTAGGATAGTTGGTCAGGGGAGGCAGGTGGGCTTGGGCTATTTCATCTGTTCGCCTGGTTGGACATCGGCAGTTCCACTCACGGTATCAGTTCATGTCCTTCCATTTCATAAAAACCTCGTGGTCTCGCATCTTCATATCTTCTTTCCATAGTATTATAAGGGTGGGGGTCAGGATCAGTCTAATGGGACATAGAGGTTTTGAAGATGTAGTTTTTCACTGACTCTATCAATTCCTTATTCAGTGAAGATTAGCTTAGCAAGACTCAAAGATCTCGCCTATCAGTGAGGTTCTAAACCCTTAATATATAAGTAGCACCTTTCTCAACCAAACCGAATAGGGTGAAGTAGCCGAGAATGTAGCAGAAGAAAAAAGTGCTTGGAAGGTTCCCACGACATGGATTCGAACCACTCTGGAGTGACTTTCCTTTTAGTAGTCATGATCACAACACTATTAAAAGAGTACTGAGAATGAATTCCATGGTTCGGAAAGATCTGAACCGAAGGAAGGAACTGCTTTTTCTAGATATTGGAAATGATAAAAGAGCTTCAAGGACTGAAAAAGGGAAATAAAGAAGTGACTTCCAGTCCTAGATGGAAGAATACAGTGGAGAGTCTTTCTTAAGTGATTTCAATAGACTTTTATGTCTTACCCGATGACTGTATTCGTCCATACGATCCTTAATAAGGACCAAAACTTCGGTAAATTATAGCCAGGTACTCTTCTATATAGTCTATCTAGATTATACCGGTCCTCTCCCATATCAAGATCCCGAAGAAAGATGACTTATCCCTAAAACCTCTAAAGCTTCCTTCTTTCCCTTATTTATGGGAAAGCATTCAGCATCTGTATAATATAGGTAGTAGATCGTCCATTGATTTCTCTATCTTGATGAGCTCATTCTTTAAAATCCACATAATTATAAAGAATGAAGGATTCTTATATCAGTCGAGTCGAGTTCCTTCCCCTTCTTCTTCCCTATAAGATAATGAAATCTCTTCTGAATATTTTTCGTTTTCCAAAATTCAATAATGCTACCTGTTAGTCAATTCATGACCTATATGAACCAGGCTATCCACTAATAATTTGAATGAATTTCCAAAGCATCAAAAGAATTTTCATATTATCTATAGAAAACTAGAATTTCCCATCAGTTGTCATGCTTGGCCAGAGTAGGATGGGATTGCTAAAGGCAAACATAGGAATATTACTGAGTATGGACTCTCTATGATCATCCTGGGACTTATATATATTGAAAAATATCTATGGACCGAAGACTTAGCAGTATATGCTCTTCTAGGAGAGTAATATCAGCAGGTGACATCTGAATTACATGAACCTAACCCTTATATTATAAGAATACTAGGCTACCACGCCAGATCATGTTTTTTTTCCCGCCAGCTTCTTGAATCCATCAGCAGAGTTGGAACACCTTCCAAAATAGACGCTGAGATTTCTTCTACGGGCGGCAGCTCTCAAACTGAATTAGAGGAAAACCAGAGCGCTAGGTTCGAGGAATTAAAGAGCATATAACTCAAGGCCAAAATTGAAGAGAGGGTGGTAGTTCCAGCGGAGCTTACCACACCCGTTATGGCTCTCGTGAAGCATGAGGATTTTCATATTAATGATGCTGACAAAGAGATGAGTGATATTCTAGTACAACTGGTGGTGGACTCTATAAAGGTGCTCCAGGACAGGATACTGGCTCTCGAGGCGGAGTCTCTGTTGGCTGATGGGGGAAGGCTCTCTGCTGAGCAGGCATCCGAGTGTCAGAATATAAAAGAAGAGTTTAGGTCCAAAGTGTCCATGATTACTAAACTAAAGATATACAAGAGCTAGAGGGTGGCTTCAGTACATTAATCAATCACTGGAGGAACTCATGCAGTGCACTTCTTCTCCTTTGTAGTGCTACTCTCACCACCACTTTGCTACATAGTCTATAAGGGTTTGGTTCCAACCCTACCATATTCCTTTCTCTAGGCCTATCCAAATCAATATCCTTAGCATACAACATGACTCTGGCACCTCACATCTCAAAAAGGTCATTTCTAATATTGACATAAAGCTTTGTCTCATCTTCATGAGCAGCCACCAAAGGTATCATCTCTATATGGTCTTTTCCAAAAAGCAGTCACTAAGAGATTCGTACGTCAAATCACCAATATACTCATCAATGTTAAGTTCAAGGTCTTCAGTACTCTTCTAATAGTGTGGCCTTGTGATGCATAAGGGTTTGTCCCATCATACTCTTTTAACATATATATGTTATCCACGGTGGTCAAACTACTTGTAATTGTGGAGTATGAATTCAACGTGCTTTATAAAGCCCCAACCAACCTCTTAATCCAACTGGTTAAAACCCTATAAATCGAGATCTAGGGAGAAGATAAATAGAAATATAGTTGGAGGTAATGAATGATAGGGAGTGCTATCATTGATGAGACAGTTCTGATTACTGAACATAGAGGTTGAGCAGGTTGAATAAGTCATAAAAGAAGCAAATAGGTCTCACAGGTTCCATTGAAAAGAAATGGTTTCTTAAAGAGGTCAAGTCATGAAAGATCATAGTGGTGAAACGCAAATGTGGTTCGCCTAAGACGAAAATGGGGATACTATTAGAAGATTACTTATGATGGTCTGTTTATACTCAGTATAATATAGGTTGTAGGCCCAACACACAACTCTCGTCAGGGACTATTGGGGGACTGCCACTATACATAGGATGCCAAGAGACTTCCTTTGGAAATGTCATGGGTCAAAGGCGCACCACCTGGAAGCAACTTGAACTTGAACCTTTCAGAATATTGGTGACACTGGAATTGTAGCATTGTTGGCAGTTCACATTCCATCTTCCATACACCCCGAACTGCATCACTCTCCCCTCTTTCACCTCCAGGTGGTTGGGGGACTCTTCAGACATGGGGATAGTATCACCCCCAGCTCACGGATCATTTCGGATTGCGCTACCCTTTCGACCCACCTATACACCACCATCAAGAAAACCACCAATGGAGTGGAAAGAGGTACCCAATCAATAAGAGTAGTAGGGGTGCCACAATGAGTACTCTACTCTAATAGCAAATAGTTCGGACCATCTCCTAACCCTTTAGAACCCTTAGATATAAGTAGCAGATATTGATATCTAAAGAACCTACCTTATCAGTCGAGTTACTTCATACGTATGACTACTCCTAAGATATAGTGGAAACATTTTGTTATGGTGGAGAGTGGGGAGTGAAAACCCAATGCAACAGATCATGAATCAGAATCCACTTATATTAAGACAGACGACATCCACATTATCAAAACGGTTGATCATAGCGTGCTAGCCGGTGCTTCATTTTGTATAGTGATAACACTTTCTCTTTCTTAGCGCACCCCCCTTGTATAGTAAGGTGAACTCTGGTTGTGATGCTTTCTCTGGTACTCTTATATATGGTTATAGAAGAGTACCTATTTCTCTGACTTGACTCAGCATGACCTACTTGACTCAGAGGTTATAGTATCCCTTTCATACGGAGAGAGTAATTGGTTCAAATCAAATAGTAGGTAAAACCGGACCTACTACCTATATTATACACTGATAAGGATAAAGAACGACCAACATGGCAGCAAGCATGGACTGGCAGAGTCAACTGAATGGCCAGGTTTCTTCCACTTGTGGCCTTATCACCTTGACACATTAATATCGGGTCTCATCTCTTCTTCTCTTCATGTATGTGGGAAAACCCATCCCGAATAGATGAATAGGAACAAGATGAAGAAAGGAACGAGAGAGAGTTGATACTCAACCCACTTCCACAATTAGGTGAAGACCAGGTCCTCAGTGAATGTCCCGACCTAATAAGGCCTGAATGCAGTTCCGCTTGTTTTCCCTAGGGCGAGACTTGACAAACCTCCTATATATCAGACTCACATGAGGAAAACCTGCATGGTGATTTGTATTAGAAGTGTACTAATGATGGAACTCGTAGAGAATCACTCTAAATCCACCTTCAATTAATATATATAAGTAGCAGTTCGGGGATATCACATCGGCCTTTAACATGCTACTTGGTAGACCACAGATTCACTTAGCTCAGCAGGGGTTGTTCCCTCTGTCCGAAAGGAACTTATGAAATCCTGAAAATAGGACATGAAGGGGGTGCCGAAAACTATATAGAAAGAGTACTCGCATGACCTACGTAGGTAAAGATGGCTAAAAGATGACGGAACAGAAGAAAGAAAAGTGGGAAGGATTAGCTCAAAGAAAAAGACTTGAAAGAGCTTGTTGGAGGAAGGAATTCCGGTAAGACTGATTTCCCCCAGGCTTAATGCCCAAGGAAGGGGAGGAAGGAAATTATTTCCCATTTCTAATTCCACTAGGAATGGTATTGTCATGTTATTGTGTCCTAATCACATGGAGGTAAACTACCCTTACCATTTTATATCTGGCTTGGATTTATGGAGCTCTTCCTTACATCTCCCTCAAAGCCCATTCTGATTTACTTTTGTCCTCGAGATTATTTTTGGCATCAAGACTATGCTCACATATAGGGGATTCGATAACCCGGTATTCTTCCTCCTCATGGAAAAAATTGGAAGCTTAAGCTAATAAGGTTGCACCTCTGTCTACCCTCTTATTTTACTATGCATATGGATCCGGGGTAGTGCTAAATAATCCTTCTTGTTCTAACTCTTCTCTTTCTCTCTGCTTTGACTATTGGGATACCAAGTCCATTATGGGATATGATGTGTCAAAGAGCAGATGTTGTCCATATTCGGAGGAAGGATTTGCTGCTAAGACAGGATATGCCGAATCTGAGCTGAGAGATTCTAGGTCTCATCTAAGCCCTTTTGTGGATTCTCAAGCAACAGCAAAGAGAACAGGGGATTTCCCACTAAGAGCCCATCATTTACACGCGAGTGAAATTGGATAGTTACTCTATCTGCTCTCCTATTGGATTATGTTGAAATAGGTTAAATGGCCCTTCCCCTCTTCAAATATGAGATGATAGTTACCTTTATAACTGCACATTCTTCTCACCATTTACGGAATGCTTTCGCCAGAAACTTTAAGGTGATATATGGCATTTCCTTAAATGTGATATCAATTAGAAGAGAAGGCACTTACTTATCAGGAATTTGGTATTAAGATCTCCATATTTCCCACCAGTTTGTGACTCTCCAATGCTAAAGGTATCCCTCTCGGCATAAGGACTGCACCAACCCCTATCCCTAATGCTGCACGCCCAATCCAAAGAATTTAATTTTCTGGAAACGTCAAAACCTATTCCGAAGTAATCACCTGTTTTAACTTATCAAATTCCTACTACCCCACTGAGATAAGGCCATGTAAAAGACCCTTTGTAAGATCAGGCCAACAAACCTCTGATGAATCTTTAGTCCAGAAATAACTGCATAAGCCCATAAAATCCCAAAATAGTGTAAGGGGGTCCGTGGAATGCGACACCGATGCATCGCCTTAATCTTAATCATCATAATCAAGACTGAAACATTAAACACTAGTCGACCAATATAAAGATTTTATCTCATGCCAAACTCAAACAACGATTTCATATAATAGACACTTTATTGTTTCAAGACCTCCAATACATACATTTCCAAGTTCTCTAAGTGCTCATCCCCAATCCTACTATACACACACAAAAATGTAAAAAAGCATGAACGAACCACACTTAATGCCCACTTACTTAGAGACTCATTGTAGTATCATTATGAAAGGTCAAAATTAGCATTAAACCGAGAAGATGAACTCATTGGGGTGTGTAGTGGGGTACTTGAGGTGCGATCTTAGCATGTTCTAGCTTATCTATTGTCTTGTCGATCAACCAATCAAGCTTCGTTCTACAGTTTCTATCAGTTTCTATAAAGAGTCTAGTTTATCTTCTCATTCGAAGGTGGATCTAGGGACACCAAGCACCGTGGTTTGGTCAGCTCATGCCACATTTTGGTGGTTTTAAATTCAAAACCATTTCACCGAATGGAAAGGGAATGAATGTGGAAAGAGAAGGGATTGAGGGATTTCTAGAAAATGCATCGGCTCCTCTAGCTCCTCCCAACCCAGAAAGAACTAGACTCATATGGTACCTCTTAGCCCTAATCATCAATTTATAGATGGCGGAGAATTATGGAAGAACCGAAAAACCTCCATCAAACCCGGTTCTCTATTGGTTCTCCCTCTCCGGTTATGCTATTCCGCCCGAGCCCACTCCAATCTTGGATCACCCCTTCACTATTATGTTCAGTTCCTATTGAGAAGATCTAAGAGATATTTGAAAATATATATCTGATGTTGATTCAAAAGTAATTTATCAAGGAAGATAAATGAGGGAGTCAGATTCCTTAACAGCCAATTCTCAAGCACCAGGTTATAGGAAAACCGATTCTTATTTATAAATCCCTTCTGTAACAGAACTAGCACTGCTTACTTTGACAATAGGGGATGATTTTATACTTACTTTATCTGTAACACCGGTAATGAACTCACTAGAAAGTAAATTCATTTGTCCCAGAGCCTATGATTTCAAAGAAGACCTAGTCTGATTAACTGACTTCAACAACCTTATTTGAAAGAAGAAGAGATCATTCGATCACACCAAGAAAGACTAGTGCTGCTCTCAGGCTTCCTTCCTCCATTTTTTTACTATTAAGCTATCCACTACTTGCAATTGAATCAGAAGGAGTAGTGGAACTTATGGCATCTATGAAGAAAATGGATGCAATGCCCCTCCATCGGTGAAAACATCTTGGAAGGGGAGGTCTTCCACCTTCTTTTAGAACTGAAAAAGCATGACACAGACTGGAATTATTTGTCTTCTATCTGATGGGTCACTGTGATTGATATCCATTTCATTTAGTAACTAGTACTAGTACATTACATGCACCACTTTCAAAACCCCTAAACCCTTCTTATATTCAAATTACCAACTAGAGAAAGGCAGAGCAGTATCTCTCCAACCCCACTTGAGTCCCGGCCCTTCCCCCTACAAGAGCGAGTGAGATTGCTTGTTTCGCTCTTAAGACAGATGGATTAAGAGAATTACCCTTAATCTAATAAAATGATTATTTTTGAATATTGGCCTATAAAGCGGTTTTCCAGGCTCTTTTTTTCCGATCAAACAATGATTGAGGTCTTCTTGGATACTCCTACCTTTGATAGAGTTTATTCTCTTATGATCAGGGGGGAAAATTCGGTTAGCATATGGGCATGATCAAATGGGCCAAAACCATACTGTGGAAGAAAGCAATATTGTTCAGTTGAAGATGAAGAAGCCTATTTCAGAACTCACTTTATCCCGAGATGAATTTTATATCTTTTTATTATCATTGAAATTGAGCACACTTTTAAGAGCTTATCGACTTCTACCTCTACCTACCGCACAATGTTTCGTTGCTTGGTGGGTTTGTGTTCTTTCACTTGAAAAAACTGCCCTTTTTCCAGCATCCCTCTTTCAGGCGTTTGTATGATGACAGTGTAATTTTAGCATAGTGGTGTAGTTGTGGTCATTTCAGGTTATACTAGCAGCCCGTACAGAGGTGGTGTGTTATGTTTCGGCGGAGGGGTTTAGGGGGGATTAGTTAGTTTTCCATCTAGAGCCAGGTATAGTAGAGGAGGTCACCCTCAAATATCTTGATTTCGCTGAGTTGAATGTTAAGATGGAAAGTTATCCGGTTTAGTTAGATAGATGATGGATTAGTGAGGTCTTTCCAATAAAGGAATGGATGATGGACTCTGAAAAGGAGGATAGTGGGATTTCGGGCTCATACCTCTGGTAAATAACTCTTCTTCAATCCTGATCTGCTGCCTTCGCACAACTGGCACAGGGTATTCATAGCTGCTGGCCTCGACCGGTTCACAATAATGGTTGGATCATCTGGAGCTCCTACTATCCCTAGAATCTGATGTTCGTTGTTTTCTAGGCTCGACGTGAACCACTGGGCTAACCCATTTTTTAGTGGATCATGAGTTCGTTTGGTATTTAAGCCTTCTATTTCTCTGCGTCTTCGGGAACGGATGGGACTTTTCCCTCTCTAACTAGACTAGAATGAAGCAGGGCTGGGCCTTTCTATGCCTTTTCATTCTACGGTTCCAATGTATCATTGGACAAGAATATTTTCATACGGAGTTATTGTTTGTTATCAATAACCAACCTACACTACTTCTAAATCACATGTCCCCCTTATGAAAGCCTACATGGTTCTCCACTAGCTTCTTTTTATCTCCGGGCCTTCAGATTTTTATGGTATGCCCACATATCGAAAAATGCTTTGGTATCTTAAGTGTATCCTAGAAAGAAAAGGTATTTGATATACCTTTGACAACCTCTTGTTTCTACTGATGAAGATGCGGATTGGGCCGGCTTGCCGACAGACACATAGGAGGTCTATGACAGGATACTGCACATTTTATTTTAGGTGGAAATCTTGTGACGGGGAAGAGTAAGAAAAAAATAGTTGTCTCACGATTAAATGTAGAAGAAGAGTATAGAGCAATGGCCTGTGAGCGTATTTGGCTTCAAACCTTACTATTTGAGCTTGGAGTTGAGGTCTCTCATCCTATGAGAATATTCTTTGATAATTAAGAAGCAACTCGCATTGCCTCTAATCTGGTTTTTCATGAGTGAACCCTTAAAGTTTAAAGTATCCTTAGACCTTTTCTTGATGAGTGGAAGTCAAACTCATATTACTAAAAATTTTATATATTAGATCCTGACATACCTTCCTCTCAATCCGAATTGAGCACACTGAGAATGACAGACACCTAAGCATGAAAATGCACCAATCCACCTTTGTATCTTTATCTTCGATATACAAACAAAAGAAGAAGAAGATGAAATTAAAAGTCTCAGTGGTAGTACCACTTAAAGAAAGTGTTCAAGTTGCAAGTCGAAGAGGGTGAAAATACCCGAGGGACCCTGTGCCTAAAATGGGAGAACCCTGGGGTGAAGGAAAATAAGAACTAGATAGTGGAAAGGGAATGGAATGGAGTAGTCTTTGTAGAAAGGGGAAGAACATTTTTGGAGGGAAAATCATGGGCGTTAGATAGACAGAAGAAGAGAATTTTCATTAATAAAGAAATTTGATATAGGTGGAATAGGGCTTTCGAGTGCAACCTTCCATGGAAATCAAATATCTCTCTTATGTTTGACGGAAAAAGGCTTTAAACAAGTATCGATTTGAACATCCCATACTTGCGCTAAAGCTTTTCTCCTTGTTGACTAGATGACCCAATTAATACAGAAACAGTAAAATAGCATTCTAATCCACGTCCTCAATCCCAATATCTCTCTTCTCCTCCCTCTCGATATGGTTCAGTTTGGATTGTTTGGTGCTAGGAACAGAGCTTCCAGCAAGATTTCCATCATACTCATTCCTCTTGTTGCCTAATATAGAGTCAAGCACAACCATTGATCGACCTAGACTAGACAATCAATGTAATGTCTTGTTTCCTTCTCCTACCTATATATGGAGCAAAGCATCAAGAAAGAAAGGTTGAAACATCCCTATAGATTGGTCCTATAATTTTTCTCTTTCATTCACCTCAACCCACAACTTCCTTGGATCGATCAGAGTGAGGGAGCTCCTCCCTACATGACCAATCGTTCCAATCATGATAACTTTTGTGCTACCAATTGACTTTCCCTCTTTTACTTATTTACTTAAGGAAGAACATTATATCTAATCTTGTTTGATCTCTCTGGAAATACTCCATAGCTAAAGCCCTCAAAATTAACCTTTCATGAATTTTTCTTGATGAGTGAGATCTTTGTTGCATAGATAAGGTGCCTATCTCTATATGTCCACAATGATATCAGAAAAGAAAAGAAGGTCGCTACGCATCTTGGTATGGTCCACTCGATGAGTATCTCTACAATGCATGTTCTAAATTGTAAACAGAAGGCATTAATCCCTACCGTTGAATGCGTGTGGTAAAATGTGTAATCAAGGAATCCAACATTGACTGACTTTCATGGTTAAGGGCTTTATCAAAGAAAAATAACCAACAAGATAGGGCGGTCTCTGCTCCTCTCTAACTAACAGGAGAAGCAGGACATGTAGCATTTCATCCTTTCTTGATCATCCTTTCAGTCATGGTAATGGATTTAGTATCTCTAAAAAGGTAGCTGGTTTGACTATTTTTTATCTTTAAAAACTATATTATAGTATTAAAATAGAGTTATATTTCATGATTGGCTTGTAGGAGAAAGATAAGAAGAAACATAGCACCAAGACGGAGATTCAAGATTGATTTTCTGTCTCTGTTATTGGATGTCATATTGTGGCACGTGGTTTATCAATTCTAATGTTACCAGGTCTGCCTTATTTTGAAAATATTTTGAAGTAATCCTTTATTATTATATTATTAGGTCTTGAAACAAAAGAAGAAATAGTGTGGGATGAAAGTCCAGGAGTTTCAATCAATATTTTGTAGTTAGACCATTGATACCCTACCTAGCTGAATAACTAACCGACAATGGAATGGTAAGCTTCCTCATTCACTTGCGCGGGTAAGAAGTTATTTCGTATGTGATACAAATACAATTCTTGAGAGGTCTAGTGATCAATCTCAAGAGCAAGATGGGAACGGTAAAACAGAGGAATCGAGATAGATGTATGTCTCCACCTCACCGTAAGGGTTTCCGGTTGAGCTACCATCTCTATTGGCCTGTCCTGTGCCAGTCGAGGGCTTTAACGGCAAGTAGAATCTCACTCTTATCCTTTTTCTCCCATTCCCCAAGACTGATGAGCTCGCCCTCTTCCTAACGTCCTTTCCTTATAATAAAATAGAAATCTATCATATCCAAGATAAGGTCATTTATTATAATCTCGTAGAAAGATTAATTAGCAAAGGAATGGCTCCTCTGCAGAATGATTGATTTAATAAACATTGATTCTTCCTAGACACTCTGAACTCTTGCTTTCAGCTCTTAAGAAGAATTTCCATAGATTAATGTGAACAAATCGATTCTTCAAGTCCTTTCCCAAATGCATAAGGAAGACTAGCTAGAAATCCTTATCAGAGCAGAGGGACTGAGATTCTATGAAGAATGTTTTCCCAAGGTTCAGCCTGATTCAATTTGTAACCTTAACCATACTAAATCCAGGAAGTTTTTTGCTTAGCCCAAGGCTGGTATCACCCTTAGCATCTTCAAAATTGGCATTGAAGTGCTACCCGGAAGAATTGCATCGATTCTTATCCTAATTTTATGATTGAAAATTCAACTACGCCAAGAGAGCCTACATCAAGATTTTTTGATCCAGCCATTCTATGAAAATCATTGTCGAAACTGACAAATAATCCACAAAATATAGACTGTTCGGATCCATTAAGGTGTCATAGACAAAAGAGGGTTCAACACCTTCTGCAATTCGATTGACCACTTCCTGCCCCAATTCCTTCCAGGTATGTGAATTATGGGGATGTCCTTTCTCAAAAAGAAAAAGTGGGTTTTCAGAACATGGCCCACTTTATCTCCAAGAACCTCCCTAGAATCCCCCGGTTCCAGTTGGGTAATTCACATTGGTTTTAAGTAGTCAAGTAAAGTATGTTCTCGGGAAGATGGTTCAAAAGAAGACGCTTTTGGGATTCATCATCAGCAAGTGAGTAATTGAGGCAGATCCCGCCGATGATCATGGATATTATTATAATATAAGGCATCAACATGCCTCCACCTCTCAACATTAAGGAGTTATGAAATCTTCGATTGTCAGTTGCAACCTCTTCGACGATTCATATCTCAAGCCAACACGATATGTGAGTCCATGAATCGGCTTCTTCAGAAGAATGTCGATGTTCGAGTGGACCCCCAGAATCTTTCAAGAAACTTCATATGTATCTCATGAATGTCCCTGTATTATCTTCACTAGTACCAGGAATTCCTCTAATCCTATACATTTCGACCACTGAAACTGTGCTAGCGGCAGTCCTCACTCAACATGATGATACAGGAAAGAAGGAGAAGGATATCAACTATCTCAGTAATACTTTTCTTGACTATAAAACCTGTTATTAACCCATATAAAATCTCAGTATAGTATTACACATCCTGGAGGTTTTTCTTGGGTGTTCAAGAGTATGGAAGGGGGGCTGGAGCGGTGGATCACAATTGAGATCTTGGGCGGAGCAGAAACGTCAACAATTGAAAGATGCGCCAACGATTCTCGATGCTGAAACAACTTGTCATCTCAACACTCCTTCAACACTTTATTGTTTATCCAACCCCGATCAATCTATCATATTCTTGGGGACTCGGGCCTTTAGTTGGTTTTTGTTTAGTAGTGTAGCTGGTCTCTGGCATTTTATTATCGATGCATCACACACCGAATTTCGATCTCACGTTCTCCTACGTGGAATACTTAATGAGAGATGTTACTGGGGGCTGGTTTCTCCAATATCTACATTTGAATGGTGTGAGTATGTTTCTCTTGGTCATTCACATGCATCTCTTTCGTGGTCTCTATCATGCTAGTTTTATCAGTCCTCAGGAATGGGTTCGGGGTTTCGGTGTGCTGCTACTACTCGTATTGATTGGAACAGCGTTTCCACGATATGTTCTTCCATGGGGGTAGATGAGCTTTTGGGGAGAAACTATCATAACCATCATCGTGAGCACCATACAAGTTTTGGGAAACACCATCGTCTCTTGGATATGGGGTGGTTTCTCCGTTGACAATCCATCCTTAATGCGTTTTTATAGTTTGCATCTTGTACTGCCATTTCTGATAGTAGGATCCACTCTGATTCATCTGGCCTCATTGAATTAATTTGCCTCCAATAATCCCTAGGGAGTGTATTCAGAGATAGATAAAATAGCATATTTTCCCTATTTCTATGTGAAGGATCTAGTAGGATTGGTTTCTTGTTCCCTTGGGCTCGCGCTGGTTGTGTTTTTTGACCCCCATTTATTATTGCATCCTGACAATTCTATCACTGCTAATCCGGTGCAGAACCCATCCCATATTGTTCCTAAATAGTATTTCCTACCGCTTTATACCCTGCTGCATAGTATCCCTTCCAAAGCTGGTGGTGTGGCTATAATTTCACTTGTGTTTCTCTCTCTGTTTTTGCTCTCTTTTTGTCCCATGGCTGTACGTAGTTCCAGTTTTCGCCCTGTAGCCCAAGGACTGTTTTGGTTGCTGTTTTCTGATCTCTTGCTGCACGGATGGATCCGATGTCAACCTGTCGAGTACCCATATGTGCCTATAGGACAAATGACCCCATTGGATTTCTTGTGCATTGCAATCACCCCATCCCTTCTCGGACTCGTTGGTGAGCTCGATTTCTCTTTGGCTGTATACAGACTAGACATCGATCACCGACGGGACATCACGGTTTGGCTTCAAAAGTGATACTATTAGAGTAGAGTACTGATGGCATCAACAAGGCACGATCAGGCACCACCTTGGCCTTGATGAAAGCACTTGGGACTAGCTCGAATCAGATATGTCGATTACGCATTGTACCCTTCGAGTTGGATCCCCCCAAATCCACCAATGGCCGATACCCGATGACAAATGTCCAGCATTCAAGCAATCCAAGATGCCGTCCCATTCAAAGGTGGACTGATGGTGATAGTAGACATCTCTACACTAAATTTAAGGATAACCCGGGTCACTCAGGAAACCCACAACCCCAAGAATTGGAACTAAAATGGAAGAATACCCAACTCAAGGAGGTGGTGTTCATCAACAAGAGTAGTGACCACCTTGGGCAGGACTTTTAGAATAGAGTACTGAGACTCGTCCAATGCATATCGAAAGGGATGAATCGATGAACCCCCATCAAACCACCAAAACCTCTACAAATATCTACCTCCTCATAAGAAGACCTCGTCTCTCTTGGATGTTCGGTTCTCATTGTCATGTATACTACCTATATTATACCGAGGTCGAATCCATTGATGGCTCTAGAGGTGTTGATTCAAGTTGAATGAGGCATCACGTTTAGAGTTTTTTACTGTGTCAAAAAACCGAGTTGGTGAGCCTTTATTCTTGAATAGACGGAGTAGTTCCAGCTTCCAGTTGCTGGGTACCATCAATTTCCTTATTATTCTAAGGATGGTCAACCACATCACCTCCAAAAGATACCTTACCTACAAAATAAAGGCCATCAACCTCTGGGCCTCCCGCTAGTGTTTTCCCCGAGGTGCATTTATAGATTTATGGTATATGATGATATGATGAGATAGTACTGAAATTGAAAACCCCCAGCAACCCCACATGTCATTTACTGTATATTGACCATCGTATACTATATGAAAACATAGGTCCTTGTGCACTGGCATTGATTGGGCCAGGTACTCACTAACCAGGGCTCAAAACCACCTTCAACTCTGAACTAGTAGTAGAAAATAGGGAATGATGTGTAATGTTTTTGACTCGACTTCCCTATTGTCTACTACTAGTCTAGTATAGTGGTGCGGTGGGGGTTCAGGGGCCTTTCCCAACAGCTTCAAGAAGAAGAGGTGATTTCTGGAATTCTTGTGATGCATCATGGTGTGGTTATTTGGAAGAGATGGGGTTTTCATTGAACAATGCTACTATCCTCACATGGTTCCACTCCATTCCAGCAGCTACCTTCAGACACGATACTAATATATATTGTTCGGCTCATACGGTTCATCTTCCCAATCAATAAGAGTAGTAGCACACAATGGGTACCCCAAAGACTCCTTTTGGAGGTGGATCTTTCAAGGTGTGGTGTGGTCGATAGGATAATTAAATTAGAGTACTAGTGACTCATCCATCCATGATTGCTCCCATTGGCTATTGATGGTCGTCAGATACTAGTACTGATATATATTGACTGGTATTTGACCATTCCAACATGACCAGCCTTCATCAAACAATCATTTAAGTATCATATTCACAATGTGCCTAGTGTACGCCACTATTAGAGTAGCATAATGAGAAAAAGATGACTTAGTAGATATAGTCTATTGTAACATGGGACCGTATGGTTCGATTGGCCCTTCAATATATATCAGTACCAGTGGAACTGATAGGCGGTGGTGCCACTTTCCGAGCTGACCACCATGATCCCAAACTCTTGAAGTGAAAATGGGGGTTGATCCGTGCGATTTTCAAAGCCACCACCTTGATCCTCCAATAACAGTTATGTAGCGGTTCGTGCCTTTTTTGCTGATACTACTATAGTAGAGTACGGATCCAGATGACACTTCATCTTGTACTCAATCTATATTGGCTATGATCAGTCCAATTCAAACTGACTTATATCAGTCGTTCTTACAACCTTTGTCTGAAAGGTCTCACCTTTGGGCAGCGTGGGGAATCGGGTTGAACACCATAGGGAGAGCCCCGTGTACTTTGTCTGAAAGTTCTCACTCAATCAAAAGACCAGACATCCACTCAATCACAGCAATATTGGGATTGGTGCGGTCAAACACCGTGGTGAGGCAGGAAGAAACATGACTGTAGTTGCATTTGAGTTGGCGTAGCGGTTCAAAATAGCATCAAAAGTCGTTTCCAAATGGCAATCTCTTTTTTGGCTTACAGGTGGCACCATATCCGGCACCGTGTTCCATTAATGTGGTATTGGAATGGCTGACAATCCATCAATGGGGACACAACACCTCGAAAACCCCATGAACCCGGTTGGTCATCCATGAGTGAGCCAGTACTCTACTCTAATAGTCTTTCCCTTTGACCAGAACTTATATGCTAGAATACCCAACCTTAAAGCAATAGTGCACCGTTGGGGGGTCTGGTTAGCTGCTGGCTGGGTAACTAATGGGGATGGGGGGTTAGGGTCACTTGAATTCTATTGGTGATGGATGTGAGGGGTGACTGTATGCCCATCTTCCATCTAGTAGGTATGGTGTTCATCAATCTAGAGGTGTCCTTAGTAATCTAAACTAATAGTATCAACTATCATCCTCACAAGCCGCCCAAGATAACAGATCAATATATATCAGTATGAGGCCCATATGCTTATAGGGTGAGAAGCCTATCTGGTTGTTGGCCCCCAGGTCTTCACTGGGATACCTGATTCAGGTATCCCAGGCACTCCTTGGTCACTAAGAACTTGGTCCTCCTATGTGATCCCTGCCCTCTTATAATCTAGAGTAGCCTCGAGCACCAGGTCCTCCAAGGTCTGGGATACTTCATGTTTTCCAGGTCCTCCTAGGTCTGGTAAGAAAAGGCAGGCTACTTTTGATTATAAGAGGTCCTCCATCCATATAATCTAGATAGTCAGATACTTCATGTATCCCAGGAAAGGACCAGGTACTCACTGGGATACTTCACATATCCCAGGGAGGACCTAGTCTGGGATACATCATGTTTCCCAAGGAAGACCTGGGATACATGATTCATGTATCCCATTAAATGACCTGGACGTCCCTGGCCAGAAGACTCGCCAGGTTATTTCCAAGTCTGACCTGGTCATTTCCTATCCTGGGATACGTGAAGTATCCCAATGCATACTACCTATATTATATCGAGGATACATGAAGTATCCCATTAGATGTATTTATCAATCATTGAGTGAGCCTCACTACAATGCCAGGTAGCTATGGTAAACTCTAAAACATCATTATTATTTCACTCATATCTATCTGAATGTGACCTTGTATTCCCCATAGGCTAGGAAAGGTGAGTCATAGGCTCAACTACAAGTCTTGGATCTAGGTTGCTCGGTATGGTATGAGGTACCGACTGATAGGGATAAGGACCTAAGTGTTGGGGCTAGTTGCGCTAGTCATGATCCCCCAATAATGGTTAGAAAATGGGATGGATTTCCCAATATATCTTACTATGATATAGAAATGATGTCCCGGTTGATTCAAGAGGTGGTGCAAATGAGTGGAGAAAGGTCAAGTATACCTTCCATTCAAGACCATTCAAGATCAGTGGAAGTGGAAGGCAAATGACTAGGAAGTTCACATGGGGACACCATTCAAGGCGGAACATCGCATTTATATCGTCATGGACCTAAAAATAATAGTTGTAGACCTCTTCACTTACGGATAAGATGGATGGATTCACTCTTCTTCACTCTGGGTTCAGTGAGATTGAAGTCTTCCTTACTGTTTGTTTTTATCTGTTTTAACCGGGACAGATTCTATATCTCCCCTCTAACCAATAGAAGAATGGACCATTAGTTTGATCTATCTATATGCTTTAACAGGTATGGCCCATGTAGCCTGTTTTCCACACAAAGGGTTCCAATAAAACTAACCGAATGACAAGTTGTTCCCATTCTCATTCTATTCCTTCTAGATGAAGCTACCACTGAACGTAGAAAACCAAAAAGGGTCAAGCATCCTTTCCGTAAGCCTCCCCTATATAGGTATACTACTACGTTGCTTTCCTTTCGGGTGAAATTTTCCTTTTTCCCTTCTTACCATGATTAAGAATAGGATGAATCCCATTGCCTTATGGGTATCGTGAATTGAGGTTACCACGAAAGAAAGAAGCGAATGAAAATATGAATTAGTTAATTAAGTTCTAAACCCTTATATATAAGTATATGCTACTTATATCTAAGGGTTATAAAGGGTCTGGCAGGATGTTTTTTGGGCAGAATATCTGCTTGGTAAGTGCTTCGATGTATCCAAGATACCTTTGTACTGGTTCTCCAGACATGGGAAAATAAACGGGTACTTTTCCTATATAGAAAATACTTAACTAAGTAGGTAGTATTAGGGGAGGAAGGGGTCTCGGTTTCTTGCTCATAAAGTGAGTGATTGTATCTTATAATGACTATCGGTGACTGACGATCAACATCAACACACATTGGCCCTATCTATATTGGACAAGGCAAGGAAAGCCTAACCCCTTACTAAATACAATTTCATTTCCTATTTCCTATTGAGAGGGTGAGGAAAGATACGAAGAAAGAGGAGTGGATGTGGCAGGATTTTGATTTTCGATGAGGATGAGGATATGAAATAGAAGAGAGGGATGAGATCTACTCCATTAAAGAAAGAGCTATAAAGAGATCTTGTTGGTTCTTGTATTCCCACTAGTGTATTAGTAAGAGTTTCTTTATTGACAGAAGAGATCTTGTTGCCTTCATCAGAGGCAATAACGAACCAAAGGCGAGAGCAACCCATGGAAGATGAAAGCGGGGAGTTTTACACTAGAGAATAGATCAGACATAGAATAACAAGTCCTAAGAGACCACTTCTCAAGCTACAAGAAATCCATCTCAATCCCAAGAATTTCAGTACACACTCAATCCAAACTCTTATTAGAAATCTACCTCAAATGGATTAGAAGGATCTGAAAGGCGATGTGAATTGTGGCCTTTCCGAGCTTTGAATCAACACACAATACAAGATTGCCTCGCCCATACAGTTAAATAGATGTATATATGGAGTGTATGAGGAAGAATCTGAATTAGGGGATTAAGATTAGATTTTTATGGATTATCCAAAAGACTTCCAGTGTAACATTTTCAATCCTCACAAATGTAGAGTGAACTTTCATATCCTAAAATGTATACATTAAATAATGAATGGATCTCTTGCTGTGAGATATACGTATAGGATAGGGGACCTCTTCAACTAATCGGCATGAGTACGTGCGAGAAGTGCGTGCAGTGTTCATGTACTGGAGAATGCCCCAGAATGGGGGGCACGCTTGGCACCTGTTACAATGCTTTCTTCTTTATGGCATGGGAGATCATGTTTGAATGGTTTCTCTTATTCAACGATCGTGTACCTATCTTCGTGGGTCAATTTTCTTGAAACGTATCCAGTCCGCACGGGTATAAAGGGAGGTGCACTTGTTTTGTAAGAGAACAAGAAAATCACCAACCGTTCGATAAAGAGAAGCTTTTTGTTGATCTAATTTCAACGGTGCTTCCAGCTTCTGGGCTCTAGTGTTCCAAATCGAATCGTGTGACCTGGGAGTAGGGCTAACCATCATGTCCACTATATGTATAAGTACCCGAATTGAATCTGACCCGATTCCAGCCAAAATCCTGAGTATGTGTCTGCGGTTTCAGACTAACTTTAGGCGATGAGTTCACTCACCCTGAAAGTACGCACCCTAGTCCCAGGTGCAGAACCAGACGGCCACGATGAAATATGTGGAGGTTCCCTATAAATTCAAATCAATCCCAAGGTGTTGGTTCAAATCCATCTCGTGACAAGGGGATTCATAAATAGTATTGAGAAATATTGTAGTGTGATAATAGAAAAGCGAGTGAGAGAGATAGATAGCAAGAGCTCCTATTTACCCAAACGATGAAGGTACCGTAGGCCGTTTTACCTAGAAGACTCTCTCTTTTGTTAGCACAATTTGATTGATTGAATTACTAGGAGAATTACTAGTTAAGAGGATACTCTCCATGATGCGTCAGAGAAAGACCGGCTCCACTCAGTCTGTAAGGTATAATAGCAGGGAACTAGGTAGTGATTTTTCTCCTTCCATATAAGATATTTTTTCAGGTGGGTAACGAAGCAAACAAATGAGCTGATATTTCATTCGGGGTTTCCAGAAGGTTTTCCACCCATACGAAAGAGGAGTTAAGAACAATCTTTTTATTTCATATTGAACCAGGTTCAGGAGCTCCTATCTGATTCTCTCATCTGATAGATCGGAAACTATACCCTTTCTTCCAGAGTTCTAATGAATCTCAGTTTTTTTCAGGGACAGAAGCCTGGAGACATTGCCGGACCTTCATCTAGGACTAATGGATATCTTAATCAGATTGAAATGGTGGGTTTTTCCATAATCTATCCATTTCAAAAGGGGATATGAGAAAAGAGAGAAGAGAATCAATTAGCATCTTCCCTCCCTCCAGATTCAAATAGTGGATTTATAAATTGCGTAAGAGATAAGAGAAGGCCGCTTAGAACCTTGAGATCTTTTTCGAGCTTTGTCTGTATCTAATGTGAATGAAGAATTCAAGAGAACAGAGTAGTCTCTGCCCAAAGGTCCCCTACGAGGGCCGGTCACAGGGGATGAAGTCAACTTGATTCTGATTGAGCATGAGGCTTCTTTTCAAATGAATGAGAGTTTTTTATTCTTAGATGTGATATGCTTGACACATTGAAGTTGTTTTCAGTATTACAATTACTCTTCAATATAGTGACCATATCATTCTATTCCTGCAATTGGGGTGAGTATCTCCTATTCATCATTGCTTGACGTATCGAACCGAGCACTTGTAGTTCTATTTCTTTATATAGTTATGGAAGTATAAATAATTGAAATCGACGTATATATTGATTTGATATAGTTATAACACTCGAATTCACTAAAAGAGCATCTGTTCACGGAGGTTGTTGTAGTTTTCATAGTTGCTTGTAGACTCACTATTAGAAGAGTACATGTTTTCATCGAGATTGGGTTGGTGTTCAGTGTACCTTTTTTTTAGTACAAGAGACTTTATATGCTAGAATAACTATGATTGAAGGGTCCCACATTCTATTTGTTGGTAAAAAACCCACCACAACTCTATCTAATTTTTATTATAGAAATTCTCCAGGGTAAAGAATACCAAAAGAATAATGATAAGACTCAACAAGAAATGACTTTATGAAGTTTGTGCGAAGGGAGTTGTTTGTTTCATTTTTCTTTTCTTTTAGCCCCACTATTAGGAGAGTGTCTGATTGGGATAACTTAGGCGAAGTGAGAAGCTATAGTTAGTGACTTCCCTGCCCTTCGCTGAAGTTGTTCATCAGAGGTTTGGAACCAATCAAAAAGGATGAATCAAGGAGGAGAAAAAGGATGAAGCCAACACGGGTTGAGGGCAAACAACAATTGCCGTCTGACTTCGAGTATTCTCTTCTACACATGGAGGGGGGTTCCAGCATAGCAGGGTTCATTAAGTCAGGGGAGCTTAGAGAGATTGAGACAGGTGCTCTTCTAAATAGTTCGAAAGCTCCATCTCCCTTTAGTTTTGGTTCTACCTTCGTTGTGATGCTTCTTTGTCTTTCTTTCTCATCCATCTATTTTACATGACTATATGACAATATCGACTCTTATGAAGTCTGAGAAGTTGAGTTACTAATGGGCGAGTCAGTCACAGACCGAGGATTGGAGTTGTCCCATTCGATTGATCGATTCAGAGTTCTGCATCGCTATGATA